>CM073771.1:33091084-33344598 GCA_037158775.1 Hetaerina titia | reverse complement strand
TTTTTTATGTTTTCCATATACTTCACAGCTCACACACCTCTTTGCTAGTCATTTGATTTGTTGGTTGGGTCTTAATCTTTCACCAGCAAGCTCCTATGTTTTCTTGTTACCATATTTCCATTCGGTGTTACTACAAACGGCAGCGCTTGGCAACCTTGAGGAAATGGACTCCATACGTTTTTTATGAGGTGCTTTCTAACTGATAATGTTTATTCCTAATTTTTCAATTTAGTTTGTAATTTATGTTTTACTGTGAAAAGATATTTTGCGAATTGGAGAAAAAAGCCGTAACTTGTGATGTCATCGCTCCCCTCAACGCCGGTTCTTCAGAACGAAATGCAGCAAAATTTCCTCTTCTTATAGAATTTCATTCCTCGGTTATATATATATATATATATATATATATGTATATATATATATATATATATATACAGGTACATATATATATGCCGACCTTCGAGTTGATTACTATATTTATGGTTTATGTATATAAATAAATATATTATATATACTGACCTTCGAGTTGGTTACTTTATTTATGGTTTATATATATATACAAACCATAAATACAGTAATAAACCCGAAGGTCGGTTAGGTGATGGTAGAGTTCACCCAGTACTAAGCCCGCCGGCGTGTGAAATTCACGTATCAGGGTAGGGGGGCCAGTCTAGTGCCTTTCCCTGTGAAGTCAGAATAATATATATATATAGTATATATATAATATATATATATATAGTATATATAATATATATATAGTATATATATAATATATATAGTATATATATAATATATATATATAGTATATATATAATATATATATATATATATATGCGTGTGTGTATATATATTTTTAAAACTGATTTCTATTTTTCTGCCGCACTCGTCTTGTTTTTCTTTGCTATCTACTGTCTTGGTTCTTATTGTCTTTAGTTTGTCTTTCAGTTTATCTTCGCTTTGCTTGTCTTTTCATCACGTCTGAGTTAGCGAAACTTCGCCTTTGGCTCCGTTCCTTCTCTTTTTTTCGCCAATAATGTTATTTCATCAGCCAAACGCAACATGCTTATCTTCTCTCTGTAAATGCCGTCTTCTGTAGCGTCTTCTTTAATATTATTTGTAGACATTGAAGTCAACGCATTGTTCTCTTAACCTGTGTGTTCTTTATATGCAATGTAGGAGTAGAAATTACTTGTCCTGTGCATATATTCATATACTAAGTTCAAAATGTCCACCTGGAAATTTTTAATAATTCCTTTGCTTCACATTTAATTAGAAAATTGTTTTGCCAAGTTGTTCAATGCCTATCTTCTTCGTCAATGGGGTGATGTAAATATTTAACCTGTTCTTTCTTTCTGGACTAGTTACCATAAGGTTTTTATGGACGCTCATGAGTACTTCAACCGAATGAATTACTTTTGATATATTTTTATAGTCTGGCTAATCTTCTTTTCTGCATTTCAGTTGCCTCATTTACTTTGTATTGGCAATTATCCATGATTACGGAAATCTGCCATCAGTATAGTGTCTCGGAAACACAAAATGGAGATTTGAATTATAGTCAATTTATGTTGGCATGAAGTAAGATGGCAAAACAGTGACTCCTTCTATCGCGATATTTACCGCAAAATTACTTCGGAGGGGAAAAGAATCAACGTAAAATCACCGTTTCATTGAACAGGAAATCAGGATCAAGATAGAAAATGAATTATAAAATTTTACAGAATAAAAGGGTGTGATGGTGATCGATAAGTGAGACGTCGCGGAGGGGGTAGAGTTATATAAGTAAGGGAGTACAGTTAAGGATAAAGAAGTACACGTGTTGAGAAAACAATCATTTTTTGAAAGAGGTGCGTATGCAGGCCTCACTAAACATGAAAAACGCCCATCAAAGAGGAAAATCAGTTAAGATACACCATGATCGTTTGTTAAGTTAGGAACAGCGTACTTAATTTTCACAAATTCTCGTGGTAGACTTATAATAAGGATGAAAGTGAAATATGAATTTTATCCAACAAATTCAATTGAAATGAAATATGAATGGCAATGAAAAAATGAAATTTAAACTGTTTAATTGGAATGGAAGTGGACATGGAAATTCAAAATATCGGCCGATATTATATTCTTTTATTATACGGATATGAAGTCAATGAAGGTGAAAATATCTCAGAAAGTGATTGTAGATAATGATTGTAACAGAGGAACAGTTATGAACATCATACACAGGAAATAATCAAATAAACATGGATTACTGAAGAAATGATTAAATAAAATGGAAATGAGAAGGAAATAGAATAACATAGACTTGGATTTACTAAAATATGCGCCGAAGTTATACAATAAACAAGTCGAAAAAAACGTAGGGTGGAGAAAACAGCCATGAGAACAACAAAATAATTCGAGTGCATTAAATAGGCTGTAAGCAATAAACACGGTATACACACAGAATTAACTATTTGTCCTAAGCTAAGAAAAATAAATCAGCAGGAAATATGTGTTATAATTTTGGAAATTTATTTAATAAATTATAAGACCTTTTAGAAAGTCATCAAAAATTCATTGAAGAACGTTTTTGTAAGGATATAAGGTATTTATAAGAACCAGAGATAAATTAACGTTGGACAGGGAAACGACTCTTTAAGTAAAATCACTTTTCATTTAGGCAGTTGAGAAGGGCGACTCATATTACAGCGCTCCCAAACAAGCTGAAACTTTAATGGTGCTTGCACATCCGTAGAGCAAATACATATCTGCCAAAAATTGAAATTTTCTTTCAAATATTTCACTTTTGGTTATTGAGAAATACATTATTTTTATTAGGTAATCTACCGGTTAAGGTAGGTTTTTAGATGGACACAACTATCAAATAAACATTCTCCAAACTAAACCCAATCTAGCAGCCTACTCTACGTCAGGTCCCTTTTCATCTCTGTGTACTTCTTTCCTACTTTCATCCCGTCCAACATCCCTATCCTGTTCCTGCCCTTTCCTCGCTTGCCCAACATTCTCCCCTCTATTACCTTCTTCAAAATTCCACTACCGCTCAATACGCCTTTCAACCATTTTTCCTGCCTCCAAAGGATTAATATTCTCTAATTTACCAGTCCTCAACATTGTCCTGACATTCCATGTTCCTATTCTAACTGCTTTCGTCTTCTTCTGCGTCTTCTGTCCTGCTGCTGTTATTTCTCCCCCGCAAGGGTTTTGTGGGATGACGACCGTGGAAGCCTTGCCTCCCCCGCTGCCGGGCACGACACACGGCCCCTTGGGCCGAGTCCCGTAGTTGCCAGGACACAATTTCTCTATGTTGTCCATCATTATTTTCTTGGGAATAATAATTGAGGTGGTTTCCCGTTGCCTTCCTCAATAGTGTTTTTAACGTGACTCCATCACTTAATGGCCGCCCCACTGGGGTCAGGCGCCTTTGCAGCCACCTCACTGAGGAACAGACGCTGCGTGGTCTACTTACGCTACTTACATCTGGCTCTTAACTTTCGACCTATCTGGCATGGGTGACCCTACCATGAGCAAAAATAATGGAATAGATTTTAATTTTCTACAGATTTCCTAGAAAAATTCTTATTTCTGTATTTAACCGTGGTTAATTTCATCAAAAAAATTCTTGCACAGCTTATATTTGATGCCACTTTATTTTAATTGGGCGCAAAAGACGAGGTTAACCACCCCACCTGCAATAATATAAACTGCAATGCTGGATGAAACATTAGTAATTAAATTAAATTTGATTTATTGTCAAAGTTAATTCTATTTCTAATGTAATTGTAAATAAGGGTTACTTCAATTCAACGGGGAAGTTTATACCAAATTATCACTCTGAAAATGAACATCCAATCACCATTAAGTATCTTCCTTTATCCCGCTTGAGCAGTTACCTCTCGCTTTAAATTAGAGGCTACCGAAGCTGAGCATTAAATTCGTTTGGATCATTAATAATTGAAAACTGGCAGACTCATGTGATTATGATTTTACAGTATTCGATATAAATTGTTCAAAAATGTTTTTTTATGGATTTATGTTCTTCGAAACAGAAATAAAGTGCCAGTTAATTGTTGTACACAAGGAATATGAAGTTCAGTGTATAAAATAATATACATTTAAAAATACTGTTACTTTTTAGTCCTTTTAATGAAAATAAATACAACAGTTTCTGGCGTAACTTGGTGGAAAATCTTCATACTGACTTTTAATAATCAAACTACTTTACTTTTCCACATAAACTTTTTAATTTTTACAACCCAGGTTTCGTGTTGATGATGTTATGCTATAACGAAACCTGGGTTGTAAAAGTTAAAAAGTTTATGTGGAAAAGTAAAGTGGTTTGATTATTAAAAGTCAGAAAATAAATACGTAAATTTATAATATTTAACTAATATACTGCTCTTGCGTTTCCATTACAAATAAAAAAATGTTGTATCCACCACAATAACGTTACTTTGTAGGACGTTCTCCGTAGTTTTTCTCAGGATATTGTTTGATCGCACCAAGATGAAGTTCATCACACAAAATAATCTATATTTAAAGTTAATACTTCAAACTTCTTTCATTAAAAATGAAAAATAATGTTCGGTTAATGTTTTTGTTTGTTGTAATTTAAATATTGCTGTTTATATTTGCATTTAAATATAATTATATAGTATGATTGATATTGCACATTTTTGTTCAGCACTTTCTGGCTCATTTTTGTCACAATAATAAAGGGCGTATAATAGGAATATGTTAAACGCTAATATTAAAACTAGCTCCGGGAAACATTTTGTCTACAAGTCGCTAACAGATTTTTTGCCCATTAGGGGAAAAGGTGTAATAGTAAGGTCCAAGATTTAAAACGAGCCCTGTTAATTAGCAAACACCATTCCGTTTGACTAAGTGGTAAAAGATGATGATTAAAAAACTTTCTCGTGCAATATGTGCAATGCTTACATTGATAGCAGTCATCATTTACCCACCTAAGTAGTCTTCCGAGGAATGAAGTCTTGGCACGCTAAACGTGTGCTTTCGGGACCCTCAAGTTATGATACTACTGCCTACAAATTTCCCTTTTCACGAGAAACTCATATAGTGCTCCGAAGAGACTCTTTTCAAGTGAAATGAGTTGGTATTTTTCTATTATGAATAGAGAATTTAGAATTAACCTATGATTTGCGAATCGTGTGAAGGTATAAAAAGCACTGCTCCACGTGCAATTTCAGGTTACAACATCCACCGACTAAACAGATTCAGCAGGATCAGACGGTTGCCCTTATAGCAGTAAAACCTTTAAATAGCTTCCCAAAAATTAATTAAGGTGGAAATAGAGCGCCCAGCGTACGATAAAGTAAACTAAAGAATATACGTGTTCATTCGCTCTGCTGTCATTCGAACGTAGGGGTAATCAAAATAGCTGGAAACTTGACATTTCGTATTCTCGTTTAAACTCTGTTAGTGCATAGTGAGTATCGGCGGTGATTCAAAGTTTCCATCAATTAACTGGCACATCTAAAGCAGAGAACTAATATTGAGACATTTCGAAAAAGTAGTTAACAAATTAAACAGTGAGAACAGAATTTTTATCAATATCTTAGGAATCTTCTACCCTTAAATAATAACAAATTTTATATAAACGATGACATTAGTAAGGTGGATTATACATCCGTTTCTGTCGAATTGAATACAGAAATAGTACTGAATTAAAATCAGCAAAAGTTGCTTTTTTTCGCAAACTTAAATCAATAAGGTTTTGGGTCGTAAAATCAAAACATTTTTCTAAAATTTTTATGATATTTTTAAGAAAGCACTGAAACACTAATTATTTCTATGGATACGGTAGGGGAATCAATATGTTTATACCTATATAACCCAAAACGAATGAGGTAAGAAAACACTTAAGCTGGTCAGGGAAAAAATGCTGAAAGTGTACTCAGAAACGAAAAGAGTTTGCTTTTAGCATGGGAAACTGTGAGAAATACTCTGCGTATTTCACCATAGCAACCCCGGTGTGCCCCATTCTTATTATGATGTAATACCAATTTAATGATTAACATTCATTCCATTACAATGTCAAAATGAAAAATAGTTACACCGGACAAACCCAGCGTTTTAAACCCCTTTTCTAGAAATGCTTATATTAAAAATGAGGTTTAGTTACCAGAATTTCATGATTGTTAATAAACCGATGACTCGTAATTTATATAGGGTCAATCTAAGCTATTTTCTATTAATGTTAGCAAGTCTTCAGAACCGGATCATCCAGGGATACGAGCGAGAAAATATTGGATCCGGGAACTTGTACTCTTCCGAAGAGCCTTAATCAAATTAGTCCGTCAGGGAAAATGCCTCAGGATAGGGACACGGTCTATAAGCCCATAGGAACGGAAATACTTACGACCTAGGAAATAAAAGATCGATACCATTAACATCCCTATATTGCAAAATGTTTTGAGCGTGCAATTGTAATCAAATTCAATGCCTAACCGAAGTTTTTTAATTAGGAGCTGCATGGTTTCTCAGAGTTTAGAGGTTTCAAAATTTAACTGAGTGTCGGGTGCAAAATATAGGTTTGATGAAACTCTGATTTAAGAGTGTCACGAAAGCCTGATATCCGGGAAACAAAACACAAGTTTTTTTGCAATATAATTTGGTTTAATAAAGATTTTGCTGGCGGAGTGATGACAAAATACATACGGAAACTATAATTATGCGGACTTAAAAATAAAATATCAAAATGGGATCTTGATTTCCTCCTTAAACACGAAATAAAGTGATAATTGACGGAAATAGTTCCAATCGTGGGAAAGTATCCCCACGGAAATGTGAACGCTTACCTCTCATTCCTCCCTCACATCATTGGTATTAATGTTAAAATAACTAGCAACGGTAATTTATTCTTATTTGATACCGTTATCTACCAAGTGGACCGCAGGGGTATTTCAAGTAATGTCAATAAGATTATTGCTTAGTGTCACGAAGAGGGTGCCCAGTTTGCTCAAGAAATATTGGAAGTAGTACTGTTCTGGGAACAAACCCCACCACACGCACAGACTCAGAGGGACACGTTTAACCACAGTGTACCAAGTACTTCGATTGCATGGGAACATTGGACTTACCATACGTAAAATTTTCTTGAAATATTTATTTATCTGCCATTATCAAGAAACACTGGTTTCACCAATAAAGCATGTGAAAATGGGAGAATTAAAAAGTTCTTGAATTTCTCAATGGCTATAAATGGGGTTATCGCTGGATGCAGCGAACGTTTGGAGCAAATTATTCCAATGCGTCTACACGTGGAATGGAATAAAACTAAGGGAAGGGTCTCAGTCAGTATCTGGCACACGAGTGAATGACTATGTTTATATCGCGTTACTGCTTGACTCATCATTAGGTTTGCAATAAAATATGCAAATACCCTGAAGATGGAGAGAACCTGATGAAAGGAGTGAGGGAAGAGTAAGGGAATCTCCTTTTGATAGATAGATAGAAAAAGGACTTTATTTGGGCGAAATTGAGACCAAATGGTCCCTTCTTCCATTTAATCCATTGTCATATACATATTGTACAAGGCATAAAATTTATAAAATACATGCATACATATAGACTCTACCTACCTACTATAGAATACCTCCTTTTGGAGGCATGGTTTACGAGCACTGACTGAAAATTTTTGTCTATTTTTTCACTAAATGCGGGAATCAAAAACCTTTTAATTTCCACATTTAACAAAAAATAGATATCTAAATATTTTAAAATAAAGTTTTTCATTCACGGTCAATGTTTCATTATTAATACATTATCTTCAGATAAATACACACGAATTCATACATGACCGTTGAAATCTGTGTCGTGATTTATATTTTATTCGTAAAACATTTCATACAGTTTTTAAGAAAATATGTTTGAATTTTAGTCAATACAACCCGATTTGGTTCTGATTATCGCGGAAACGTGGTAATTGAAACAAAGCAATAGGATTAGATTGGAGGATTTTGTAATGTGGGTGTGGACATGGATGGAGAAGATGAAGTTGACATAAAGTGAAACAAATGAGGAAGTGCTAGTAATAGTGGGGAAGGACAGGGGAATGGTGGGAGAAATCTAAAGGAGACAGGAAAATTGGATTCAGAGGATTTTGGTTGAGAATGTGATGTTGAAGACTGTGATAGAAGGGAGAACGTTGTGAAAATGAGCAAGGGGTAGAAATGGAATAGGGATGTTGGGCAGAATGAAGGGAAGAAGGAATAATGCGGAATCAAAGAAGTATTTATCGTATTGCAGTGTCGAATTGTATAGTGTGTTCATCCAAAACCAACCTTAAAAGGTAGATTAGAAGCAATCAAAATAACTTTTGTCTTCGGAATTTTCTCTCTATTTCTAACTTCATTACTTTCCTTGTTCTGTAAAAATTCAGACAGCATTTTCATCAACTTTATCTTATTCTCTTCCACAACTGTTATTAATCCGCTCATCTTTCGAAGGAAAATTATCACATGTGGCCTTTTTGTATAGATAATCTTAACAAGTCTATCCGTGTTCTACGTGATTGCCACCATTGAATTAACACCTTCTTTATTAACCTAAACATGGTGAGTACCAACGTTTACGCGTATTTATTAGATATATGTCTGTCGGATATATAAATATACCACAAATATATATATATATATATATATGTATAATTATTAGGTAATCTACCGTTTAAGGTAGGTTTTTAGATGGACACAACTATCAAATAAACATTTTGTAACTCCCCACCTAGCAACCTAATCTACATCAGGTCCCTCTTCATCTCAGTGTACTTCTTTCCTCCCTTCATCCCGTCCAACATCCCTACACTGTTCCTGCCCTTTCCTCGCTTGCCCAACATTCTCCCCTCAATTACCCTCTTCAACATTCCACTACCGCTCAATACGCCTTTCATCCATTTTTCCTGCCTCCATAGGATTTCTCTCAACAAACCCCTCTCCTCACCCAGCATCTCCAGTACTTCCTCATTTGTTTTCCTTTCGGTCCATTTCACCTTCTCCATTCTTCTCCACACTCACATTTCCAAAGCCTCCAATCTACGTCTATCCTCCTGCTTCAGTGACCACGTTTCCGCGCCGTACATAGCTACGCTCCATATCATAGTTTTTTCGAGTCTTGTCTTAACATCCCTACTCAACGTCCCCGTCATCATATCCCTCCTCCTTGAGAAAGCCTCCTTGCCTAGCGCAATTCTTCTCCTTACGTCCCTACTACTTTGATCGTATTGTCCAAAACACTTCCGAGATATGTAAACTGTTCTACCTGCTCTATTTTTTCCCCGCCTATTTTTTTTTAATATTTTACATTATATATATATATATATATATTTATGTATATATATATTTATTTATGCGGGTCGCGGTGGTCTAGCGGGTAGAGCGTTGGACTGCTGACCGGAGGGTCCCGGATTCGATTCCCGGGCAAGGCACTTTGGGCACCTGCAGCTCCACCCAAGCTAGTTGTTTTTTCGGGTACCAGATCTTTCTGGGAAACCATAACCGGCACAGGGAAAGGAACTGGCCCCCCTACCCTGATGTGTGAATATTCACACGCCGTCGGGCTTGGTACATGGGTGAGCTCTACCATCACCTACTAAACCGACCTTCGGGTTGATTACTGTGTTTATGGTTTATATTTATTTATAATATATATATATATATATATATATTAAATTTCGATGATTTCTTCGAAGTAACACGAAAGTGTTAAATAAAAACCTTGTGTCATATCTTATCTTCCGAAGAAGACGGAGTTCGAGTCCGTCGAAATTATCAAGATATTATTGTGTTCTTTTTATGTGTTCTCGTGCTGTGTGTTGATGTTTAAGTTATATATATATATATATATATATATATATATATATATATATATATATATATATATATATATATATATATATATATATATATATATTCTAATCAAACACGAAATCCCGCCATACGGCGAACAAATATTCTTTCACGTGGAAATAGAGAAAAGGGAATGGAAAAGGAACACCCATAAAGGACGCACACATGAGAGGTGGGGAAGGCGGACATGAGCAGATCACAAATGTAAAAATATTTTCCTCGAAGTCCCGGTCGAGGAAAATATTTTTAAATTTGTGATCTGCTCATGTCCGCCTTCCCCACCTCTGTTGTGCGCGTCCTTTATGTGTGTTCCTTTCCCATTTCTTTATATCTTTTTCTATAAAACCATAAACACAGTAATCAACCCGAAGGTCGGTTTAGTAGGTGATGGTAGAGCTCACCCTTGTACCAAGCCCAACGGCGTGTGAATATTCACACATCAGGGTAGGGGGGCCAGTTCCTTTCCCTGTGCCGGTTATGGTTTCCCAGGAAGATCTGGTACCCGAAAAATCAACTAGCTTGGGTGGAGCTATATATATATATATATATATATATATATATATATATATATATATATATATATATATATATATATATATATATGTGTGTGTGTGTGTGTGTGTGTGTGTGTGTTTACTCGATGGCGACACGTAGGCGTTGGAATGTATGCTGTATGTTGCTACAAACAATAGAATACATGCCGTGTTTTGTTATATGCAATACGCAACACAAATTAATTGAATTCTTGCTTTAATAGTTAATTAACAGGAATACATGGACAGTGCAAACTGCGTACTTTATTTTATATTTTATGACGTCAAAGATTCGAAAAAAGGTGAATACGAGGGAATGCGACACTTTTTAAATTCAGAGAATTGTAATGAACTTGAAAGTTGGCTTCATATGTGTGGATGGAGCTCATCCGTAACAAGCCCCACGGCGGTCGTTTGAAATTCCACCATGAGAGAGAGAGAGCGAAAGTTACTTTATATGTGCCGTCTGCGGTTTTCCAGGAAGTTTTGGTTTCCAGAAAAAATACAGCTCGGGTGAAACTCGTACTGCTCAAGGACTTTGCATGGATTTGAACCCAATACCCTTAGTTCAGTCATCAAACGCTACCCATTGAGCTTACACCGCCGACCTTTTTTGGAACATTTTGATAATGGCCGGTAGTGCCAAAGGGATATATAAACTTTTTGGGTGTAGAAAAAATTCAAAAATAAAAAGGACAATGTACGGCTTTCTCTCTGCCAGCATTGACGGCTCGAGCCACAAGAGCATCACCAGGTGGTGCTGGTTGTAATTGCGTTCAGGGATTAATTTAATTTTTAATTAATTTTTGGCTTAATCAGGGAAGTATTAGGATATCATTATTGTTCATTATATGCACGGATAATATCAATGTCAAAGTCGAATACAAATAATGATTTCCACAAAATGCATTAGTTTACAGACACAAAAAGTCTATTAAATGACAGTATACTTTTCAGCAATTAACACAGGATTTACGATTGAACTTAATATGTCTTATTAATTGATGCTAAAAACATTCGATAATGCTTTTAATTAAAGAACAAAGAACGGACCAAGGCATATTTAGAGGTATTTAAGTAAGAGTTACCAGTCATGGAAAATGCCATCATCATTTTGGACATTAATTGAAGAAGAAAAAAAAACGTTCTAAGTACGGTGCATTCGATGGAAACAGTGAGGATATGTGCTAGAAAGTTAAGTATTCTGCTGTAAAAAACCAGATCGTATAAAACTGCTGGAGTTTGACATTCAAAAAAATAATAAAAATTTGAAAGAAAATGAATAAATCCAAAAATAAAGACTGTTGCGTGAAAAAAATACCACAAAGGTGCATAAGAATCAAACTAATGCATACCGTAAAATCAGCCCCCTGGAGATTGAACGGTAGATTAACCCTATGACGGAAGTATCGACCATGTGATTTTCCTTTCGGTACGATAATAATGATAATTTAAGCCTCAAGCTCTGCTGATAAGTCAAATAGTTGTGGCAAAATTAGAGAAACGGCGGAAATGATAGCCACAGGTATTTTTTTGAGCCTCACTGTAGTACCGATATAGGGAACAACATTAAAACATTTCTTCTCTTTGCTAAAGTATTTCTCTCCTCTTTTGCTGGGGCACCTGCCACACGCCATTAAAATGGCTTCAGGCTAATATAAATGTTTACATCAAGAAGCTAGTTAGAATGTATTTTGTTATATCGATACCTGATATTATCTCTGAAGACCGACGGATAAGCAGATGTGCAAGCTGGTACCAATAGGTATTTCTGAAGTTCAAAATTTGTTACCATTTCAAAACACACATTTTTCCAAGCTGAGTGAATAATATACGAGTATAGTATGTTTCCATAATATTTTTGCTTATTATGGCAATGCTTGATGAAAACTATGAACAGTCCATTATGTGTGTAACCATTCTTACTAATGCTTACAGAGTTTGACCTTGTTCAGAGGTAAGAGATGAAAATTGACCAAAAGGCTCACATATTTGAGCAAACGCCGAAGTCCTTCAAGAGGTAATATTAAATACCATTCCCTACTATTATTCACGTGGAAAATGTATGACTTGTTTTCAATCCACATCTGTGTATACTTTTGTAAAAGGTTAACGGAAAATAACAGGAATGTACAAATGTCAAGTTTAGGGTCATACGAATTTGATTGCTGCTGCGAAGTATTTAAATTTTAGATATCAAATCCATAAAATCGTGGGAGAAAAATATTAACCCAAGTTTACCAATATCGAATTAATTGAAATAAATGACGGTAAAGTAATCCCGAGGAGTTAAGCCAAACGACCCTTGGAACGCGGCTTGTGTCAGATAGTAGCTTTCATGAAATCAATATTTTGTAAAATAAAAACAAAGCTACTCAATGCATTTATCAGAGCGAATATAGATTTTTCAGCTTCTGAGCTGACTGTCACTATCTCCCTTGATTAAGTGGACACAAATTAATTAAATTAGAACGTTTCCAGGAAAACAATTCTTATCGGTATATGAAATTCGGTTTTAGCAGGTTGGTCTAAGTTTTAAAAATGTCTGCAGTTCCCTAGGGATACCATAAAAAAAGTGTGGCACACACTAAAACACTGCTTGGACGGGTGCCATTAGAGCCAAGGTTTAAATTTCTCAATAGAATATTTGAATAATCCACACTCATTGAGTTTCTTGCCGAACGAATGGAGGAACGATAAGATTTTACGCAGGCCAGCGATCCCCCGACGCAAATCGCTGACGTCAGCCCAATTTAATTCGCTTTGCAACCGCGATTCCCCTGAAACCCGATGGAGATAATGAGCGTTCGAGATTCCCGGGAGTCCCTGGATCGGAGCTGGATAAAAATCCAAGCCCGGACCGAAATTCGGTCGCATGGGGCAAAAACGACGCACCATCCAAGCGAGGAAGAAGAGTGTGAGTCGGACCTAGCTTGAGTGACTCTAACGACACGGTGGATTGATTCACGCCTTCCCGTCGGGAATTGAAAATTAGGAGCACACCTCTCTCTCTCTCTCTTTCTCTCTATTTGAGATTCACATTTGTTTTGAGTCCTTATATTTTTCTCACCTAACAGTGGAGGGACGCACACGATGCCAATCTGCGTTGTCCTCCTGATCCGCCCGGGTAGGGCGCGCCCCGGACACGTGGTTTTCGCCACCTTCCTTCCTTCCCTCCACTCGGGATGTACACAGCCGGAGAAATCACAATGGCTGGCCCACAAGTGGGATGGGGTGGAGAGAGAGAGAGAGAGACGGGGGGGGGGTTAGGAGGGTGTGTTCGATGGGGGAGTGGGGGGGGAAGGGAACGCGGGACTTGTGCGTTATGGGTTGGGAGCGGTGGTGCGTGGTGCTCACGTCGGAACGGCCTGGGGAAATCACCAACACAAGCACCAGTGGGGCGTCGCCGTCAGTCAAAAGTGACTCATTCCGGGGCGGATAGGACTCGGCCTGGCGTCTAAGACACGGAAATGGTCGCCGGGGTGGGTACGAAATGGGGGAAGGACGAAAAGGGTGGGGGGAGGGCGATGTTCAAGGGGGAAGGGGAAGAGTGCAGGTCCGGGGAGGTAGGGTCGGAGTGGTGGGGGGAAGGGCAATCCCAGGGATACGTCAGTGCGCTCACGGGCGATGAAAGCAAAAGCACACGAGAGTCACTCTAGTTCACACAAAACGGCAGGGCTGTTTTCACCCCCCTCCTTAAATCTCTCTCGATATTTCTCTGGCACTCCCTCTTGCATTGTCAACCCATTCCTCCGCCACATCCTCCGGTCCCGCGCTGTAGGAAGGGTCGGGGCTACGGACGCAATGCGTTTCCAGCATCAGAGGGACCCCCCCGTCAACGCATCCCGTACACCCCGACAGAACCCCGACCCTGCCATCGTCTCTCGCTCCGCCCCTCCTTACTCCCCGAACCCACATTTCCCCTCGCAGCAGTCGCGGGGCGCCACCCCTGGTTTCCTCTTCTCTTCTCTCTCTCGATCGATGGTCAGGGAGGAGAGAGGAAGATAGTCGGGGAGAGTGAGGAGAGGGTGGGGGTGGGCGGGATAGCGGACGGATAATGTCGGTGGAGGGTGGGGGTCGGAAAGCGGGAGGGAGCAATATGTGTGCGTGTGGGAGGTTGGGGCATGCGCGCATGGATTCTCGCCCCCACGACCGCCACGGTCCGACTCAAAATGAGGAGGACACGACGCCCCCTTCTCCTCGCTTCCACCGCCAATTACTCCACAGGTTGCGGGGGTGGGATGAGAGGGGAACGATTTCGGGAGGCGGGACCTGAGGAAGAGCGGAAGAATGTACGGTGGTGAAAAAATCAAGTTATGTTTTGGCACTACGTGCATTGCTGCTTCTTTTGAATAGCGTGCAAATTTGAAGGTTGCCTAGTAATTGAAGTGGCACCATCACTGTCTTCAACTAAGGGAATGAATTGAAATAATGACGGAGAAATTATTTACTGGAAAATTTCGACGACTATTATTAAGGTTACAATGATGAACTGAATTTTTTGCATGAATTATAACGTCAAACAAAATAACCATGGAGATCACTTATCATAATGAGGTCGAACAAACGAATTAAGATGTTTTGAAATCATACCTGAAGTCCATGGAGGCAGTTGTTGGTGAATTTGTGTGGTTTTTTAGTATGCTCTCGTATTTTTTGTTAAAAAGTTTTCCAGTACAGTATAATCAAATGATCCTACAAATTATCTCGACAGCATTCGTGTAGTACAACATGTAAGTGCTACATTGTTCTTGCATTAACAAAGATATCCCCGGTATCGCAGGGTTAAATATCCATGTCCGTTTCGCCATTTCAAAAATTATATTTTGGGAAATGACTGCCTTTTCCCAATCGTTGTTTATGAATCCTTAAATCGAATTCGACGGAAGGTGCGAATAAAATATTTCCAAATACTTTTCTGCCATCTTTTATGATCTAATTCCCTTACCTCACTAACTTGGAGCAAACAATGCTCGTCTCCATTAATTGACAGTTGCCTTTTATTATATTTTAAATCTATATCTTTACCATTAGTAACCTTTCCTCTACACGCAAATGTATATTTTCTAAAATACAATTCGAAACAATGAAGGCTCCGATCCCATCCTTACTCAATCAGTTTTCTTCCAGTTATTTCTCAAAATATGCAAAATACTACTGCTGAATTAATGTACAATCTTTTACATAAATGCTTATCTTATTCGTCCTACTAACTGAGAATCCTACCACTCTATACGATGTACATGTATTTAGCACCATTTCACAGAAAATAACTTTGTTTCAAATTTGTCTTTAGATAAAAGTTTTAGAACCTCACTCTTTATGTTTTTGCTGTACAGGTAAACGTGATTATTCCTTTAAAAAATAATTCCTGAATTTTAGAGTACTTTCATGAAAATTTTTTCCATTATATTTGAGAACTGAGATATTTGAAAGTTTTGGAGACTTCAGACTTCTATTTTATTATAAAATAGATTTCTGAAGTCAAATACCTCTTTGATATTAATGAAAATATTGAAAGACAATTTAGACTTGCATGAAGTAGGGGTTAATAGCTTCTAATTTAATGTTTGATTGAAGATGAAATTTTAGAAATATAGTGAAATCGTTAAGAATAAATCATAAAAAATTGACTTCACGAAACAAGTAGACTTGTGCAAAAATTGATTTTTTCTAACGCAAGCCGTTAGGGTAAAAAATGCAGTTAAGTTTTAAACAATGTATCGTTTGCGGGGGAACTACAACAATCTATAATCCTTTTACTGGGTACATCAAAGTTGTGCATCTTAACTGACCATTAGCTAAAGGTTTTCAAAATAGAAAGCCTTATCCATCACCCTCACTCATCCCTGCTTTCCCTTAATATGTTCATTAATTTCGGTGGACACATATAAATGACCGCTATATTGAATAATTAAGCTATATTGAATAATTAACCCGTGAATTTCTCTAGAAATACAAGAATACTTTCTAAAAAATGTTAGCCATGCGGGAGCCTAATCACATATTTCCCTTGAAACTCTGAAGAGTTACGGTAGCGGCAAGTGGCACTTCTTTCTTACGTATCATAATTTCGATAGTGCTGATAGCGCGTACTTCTGACTTCTTGTGTCCTACTTACTTGCTGTGTCCCTCTCTTCCCTATGTGGCTTTGGATTAAGGAGGGAGATAATATATTCCTCATCAGAAAGGCGATAATTTCCGTTCCTTCAGGCGGAAGACAGGACGTCCTATAAAAAAACGCAGACGAGGAAGCCAACAAGAAGTCACTATCTCGTGCTACTGCATGGAACGAAAATTTAAGATACGCAGCGACTTGATCACGAAATCGTTCTGTAATCTGATTTGATTAATAGTGGATGAAAATATCAGATAAACATGTCCAATTATGTTATTATTATGTTTTTTATTTCAGGGGGTTTAATGGATCGTGTGCTCACTAGAAACATGTCGTTCACTAAATGCATGTCGTCATACATCTATAATTAATTATTTCAGTTAATCTCGTGCTACAGAATCGTAAAAACCTCGAGCAGTGCGTGCTTGAGAAAATTGGTAATGCATTATCAACTTCCAAATCTATGTCACATACTTTGAATTGTTTGACAGTGAGACTAATCAACATTTAGGGCTCAAACTGCTTATTACCTCTGAGAAGTCTGGCATCTGATATCCAAGTAATATATCGCTATATGTTAAGAAGCGTGTTACTTTCCAACTTAAGAAACGTTCATGGAAAAAAACCTTACCCAACACAATTTTTAACGTCATGCTACGGAATCTTGAGGTGAATTCCTGATTTAAAAGTTAGTGCTTAAATCCATGTATTCGGTTTTGAGTGACTCGGTAAAAACTTTGATCGGCCCATTTATAAAATTCGTAGATATTTTTCCCGCTCACTTCATCTTTAGTTTTATTTCGCAATTATAATTCTGTATTGCATTCTTTTTACAACAACTTAACTTATTCATCATCTCGAAATATACCCATTTGAATACCTTATATTTGGTAATTGAGATTCGAAGTGTCTAGTAAAATTCTTAGCTTCTTCATCGCAATCATAGATTTAATAAAATAATGACCTTATTTAATTTCCTTTGTATTAAATGAAGGCAATATTAACAAATCTTCAGCTTCAAAAATCATTAATTAATTGAGTAAGAACATGTTTTCATTGATTATTTCCATATCCATAACGTATTAAATGTTTCTCACTACTTTGTGTGTAAGTTACCCCATTGTATACAATTTAAGGAAGTTTAGTCAAATAAGGTCTTGAAATATATCTATATTTAATCAACTTACTTTCAAGTTTAGGACTAATATATATGTTTTAAATTATTGACAGAACCAAAGATATGTTGCCTCTCAGTGTGTACTTTAATACACACTTCTTTATTTCCTACCCTGCCCAATATCCAATAAAATTCCTCGTTTCCTAACTCCTTTCCCCCTGCATCAAATTCCTCCTCATAGGCCTAGTCTTGCCGCAATAAAAATAACCACCAAATCACCTCTCTAAACAATTTATTATAACTTTAAAATGCTAGTCTAAACCTTCTTTCCTTCAAACATTTCGCTTCTATAAATAAAATTAATTTCTCCACTTCTCAATCCAACTTCCCTTCTCCATCCGCTTCAACCCCTATTAGGGGCAGTCTCCGATCTAGATACCTAACCAGTTCAGGCTTCCGAGTTATATTATGAATCCCGGAAATCACTGAGAAAAGTGATATTTTGAAGAAAATCGTGATAAGAGTACCACATTGGAAACTGACATTAGTCACGGGAAAATTGAATTTCTGAAATTCACGGGTTAATTATTTAATAATGTGGTCATTTATAAGTGTCCAACGAAATTATTGAACCTATTAAGGGAAAGCAGGGATGAGTGAGGTTGATGGTCAAGGCTTTTTACTATGAAAACCTTGAGTAAAAGCTAATCGACGGTGAAGATGTACAACTTTGATGTAACCAGAAAAGGGATTATAGATTGTTGTAGTTCTCCCGCTAACGATACACTGTTTGAAACTTAATTGCCTTATTTACCCAAACAGCTTACGTTAGAAAAAATCAATTTTTGCTCAAGTCTACTTATTTTTTTAAGTCAATTTTTTATAATCTATTCTTAACTATTTCACTATGTTTCTGAAATTTCAACTTCAATCAAACATCAAATAGAAGCTATTAACCCCTAATTCACGCAAGTCTAAATTTTCCTTCGATATTTTAATTAATATCAAAGAGGTATTTGGCTTCAGACCTCCATTTTGTGATAAAATAGGAGTCAGAAGTCTCCAAATTTTCAAATATTTCAGTTCTCAAATATAATACAGCAAAATATCGTAAAAGAACGTTCTCTAAAATTCATGAATTATTTTTTAAAGGAATAATCATGTTTACCTGTTTCAGTTTTCAGTGTACTTCCTCCCTCCCTACATTCCGTCCAGGATTCGTATCCTATTTCTGCCCCTTCCTCATTTGCCTAATATTCTACCCTATATCACAGTCTTCAACATCCCACTTCCAATCAATATGCTTTGCATCCATTATTTCTGCCTCCTTAGAATTCGACCAGCAATCCTCTCTCCTCCCCCGCTATGACTAGCACATCCTCAATTATTTTCCTTTCTATCCAATTGACTTTCACCATACTTCTCCACACCCACAATTCAAAATCCTCCGATGCGAAAACACCTATCATCCTGCTTCAATGACCTTGTTGCCGCACCGTACATCACTGCGCTTCATACCACTATTTTAACAAGCCTTATCATACTCATCCGTACTCATTGCTCAAGTCAGTTTTGCGTTACAACACCTTTTAAAAGTTCAGTAATGTTTAGGCAGTCCTAAATTGACATACCGCGAGTAACACGCGGAAAAAAATAGAAGGGAATATCTTCCTTTATTTTTCTTTAATGCTTCATTTGTTAAACCATCTTACTTGTACCGTACAGTTATTATTATTCCGAAGATTTATTTGCCTTGAAACCTTTCCAGTATGTTGTTATAAGGAGTCTTGCAGGGCCCAGAGTTCCTAATACCAACTAAATTTTTCTGATTGTAGTGTAAATATTTGACGTCAAAAGCAATAGTTTTGTTCCTTGGGGCAAAGGTTTCAAATTATAGATTTTGAATATAATTGCTACATTAAATATTTTTCGAGCTTATCGGTAATATGATACGAGTTTTGAACGAATATTGATCGATTTGCTTTCTTAATCTCAACAGCGGTCGTATTATTATTAATCAAAGATAACGAGCCATAAGATTTCAGTAAAATTTTGAGGGTAAATCTATCCTCTTTATTTATGCAAATGTTCCTTGTAAGGGTCACTTTGAACTACATAAGCCTCCATCAAATAGTCTTTTTTTAGGAAGAAGGAGGGAAGCATTTACCAAAGTGAGTGGAACCACGACGTTCCAAGACAATATCGGCTACCTAATGCAAGTGAGTAAACGTGCCACACAACGTAGGATGTTTATCGAGTCCCTTATCCTGAGTCTTTTATTCCATGGTCCTTTGCAGGGCACACTCAACATGGTCTCCAAAGTTGAGCTTAAAGGGAGGACCCCACTTTCCGGGAAGAAACGATATTGGCCGAACACGGCACTCAAGTTGTCGTACTTTCTTCACCCTCTTCTTCTTATTGTAACTTAAGCCCATCGAAATAGGAAATGGGAATTTCCGACCTGGAGAGTTTCCTAGGGGCTAAGGGTTTGGGCCGATAGGTTAAAACCCCTTTG
This sequence comes from Hetaerina titia, assembly GCA_037158775.1. Taxonomy (NCBI): domain Eukaryota; kingdom Metazoa; phylum Arthropoda; class Insecta; order Odonata; family Calopterygidae; genus Hetaerina; species Hetaerina titia. The sequence goes on along the minus strand of CM073771.1, from coordinate 33,324,452 downwards.
ACTACAAGTCGTACACCTGGGATTCTCCGATTGAAGAGTGCTGGTCCACGAGGAATTTAAGTAGGGCAAAAAGTTTTGAAAAAGCTGAACTGCAAACAAAAATGGCTTAATCGATAATTATGACACCAGTGCACAATTCAAAAATAGTAAATAGTTTGTTTTATAATGCTATGACATTTTTACTTGTCAGTATATTATTCAAGTATGATTGGAAGTAATCAATCGAATACTTAAAACGCTGCTATTATGTATTCTATTTTATATTGAGGTTCGTTGAAAGAAAGTAGATACGGAAGAAATGAGATGATTTTTCATGAGCATATATGAATAAATTTCCTATTGACTGAGATTCGGTAACACCTGAATCACCAATTTGATATCCGAGAAAAATAACAACTTACTTACTGGATAACTGATAAATGTTTTACCTGAACAATTCTTGAGCAGTTATTATGAAGGACAACCCACTTGTATTTTTAAGGTACGCCAAAAAATTCATTAGATCACACTACGGAGAGAGAGAGTAAGAAAAGTTTGAACTAAAGTACGAGTAATATCACTCAGTTGATATACCTATTGTTTTCTTTCTTCGCATTTTAACTGACCTATCTGTGTTATTTGACATGAATAAATGATTGCAAAGACCTCGTTCCGACATTTCAATGTCACCTTGATGTCTGATTATAAAAATTAAAGGGTAGCCATGTTTGGGAGACGGAGAGAGATAGAGAGTATGTGGGACTTACGTCTTCCCGGGAGGAGGAAGCGTCGTAAAGTACGTCGAAGTTTGACGACTGCACAGGGAGTGAGTGCTACGACTGGCTCAGGTGGCGTTTGCGGACCAGGAAGCGGCGACTACGACGCACGTACCCGGCGCTATAAACCCAGAGACTTGATGCAAGGATTCAGATAGCGGGTAGTTTTACGGCCTGCTTCCATCGGGCGACGGGTCTCACAAATCCCTCACGTACGCCGTTTCAATTTTCTCTCTCGCACAGTCACGTGGATAAAGCGTTTGATAACGATAAGTACAACCCTCCAGCTCTCGCGGGCTCTCACCCCCTTTCGATAACAACGCTTCCCTGTTTTCTCGATCGATCATCAGGCTATCGATTCGTGCTTCGTGTGCCTCAACACAAAAGGGACCAAAATGGTATACGTTATAGTTCGGGGCACGCAAAGAAAAAAAAGCATAGGAGGATTGTCGTTTGGTCATAGTTATTGCCCACAGGTAAACAGAATTTGTTTATCAACAACAAGAAATGGTACGAGACGAAAAAAATATTTCTCCCGGTAGCATGAAGTTATTTAGACAACCAAATATCCACTAATGTACTGATCGCGATATAATTCCGGTAAATATTTTGGTATGTCAGAAGTTTTGAACGACAAGAAGGTCAACATATAAGTTAATATGAAATGATATCATCGAGAGATTTGATTGCAAAATAGATCCCGTATCAGGGCATTAAAAATCAGTGCCATTAAATTTGTAAAGTAAATTTGTTGTGCCTGCTAATGGAAAAGTGTCTTTTCACTCGGTTAAATCTATTCACGTGATTGTATTGCCTTGTAGTGGTCCTAAATTGATTTTATGAATATAAGGAGAATGGAAGCGTTAGTGAAGGGAATACGAGTAAGAGTAGTGTTTGTGAAGAGACCACTAATTTCTAGTTTCAAGGATAGATCTGGGGCAAAAGTGGGCAGCGTGGGAACTTAAACTGTAGGGAAAGGAATGCATGTTTAAAGGTGAAAAACTACGAGACCAAAATAAAAGATGAATGCATAAATGCATGAGGAATAGGAAAAATATCGGGATAAAGGTCAGCGTCAGTAATGCTTACCCAAGTTTGAAAGGTATGATGGCTGAATGTTTGCGTGCGTGAAAAACGTTTGGTCGGTCGGGTGAACGAAGGGCCTTGCATGGTGGAATAAAGAAGTGCAAATTTCTGTGTTTACACAAGAGGAGAATAATAGGAAGGCGATTGCTTATAAAGATGAGGTAACCCAGAAGATGGAAATTGCCTAAAGAAAAATAATGTACGCATAACTATAGTGAAAAAATGTATGGAAGGAAAACGAATGGCAGAAATTGAAAAAATGAAGGATGATATTTAAGGAAATAAGAAGCCATTTCCGATGTGTGTAAAAAATGGAAAGAGTCTAAAGTAGTTTTTCAAAGTAGAATAAAAGTGGTGATGTTATCTTGGACGAATGCGGCTTTGGAAATTATCGGAAGGAATATTTTGAATACTAAATTAACAATGATCCATATTTGTGTGCTTGTCATAAGCAACATTACCAACACTCATAATAAATCGAGATGTTATTGGAAGAAATCAAAGAATATTTTTAACGATTGACATAAAATTATTTTTATTATTTCAAAATTCACTCAAGCTCTCGAAATTGTAGAACTCAAATGACTTCGAAACGGACGACTCGATTGAAACTTGGGTTGGGGCCGTTTTAAATGTAAATATACTCTTTCTCATGCATGCAGTATTGCTGACTATAAACCCACAAAGTCTACAAGATGACACATATAGGGTATAAATAACTCAAAATTCATTTCCAATAAAATCTTTTTCTTTCACAACCCAGTCGCCACATAACATTGTATGATTTGGTGCGTACTCGTACATGCAATACGAGTATATTCCCACGCGTGTACCTATATGAATTATAAATACATGTAGGTATACACCTGGGTACATGCAAGTTGAGACTCATATTCTTAGTTTGTGATAATATTTTTCATAAAAATTGTGAATCCCATACATTTATTTTAATGCCTTTCTGGTGATTTACTAACACTGCCATGCGTATATTTCGAACGCACAATTCATTCACTTAAAATTTTCGTAGTTTTCAATTAAACATTTTTAAAAAAGGATTTTCTTCAATGTAAAAGTATGCGTTTAGTGAGCTCTTGCAACGGAAACTATAACCATGATAACAAAACATAAATACTAATTTCCTTCATATGTGAACTCCTTCATAATGAGTATGCGTCATCTAGAAAAATATACTTTTTTTATAATTTCACCGTTCTTTGATGCCTTTAAATCGATCAAAATCCATTGAATACTTAATAAGATGAAAATACCAACGTCAATAATATACTCGTATGTTTATTTTTTTTAAACACGGAAATCCTGCTGGAATATGGACGTTCTCGAGTAAATGAAATTGTCTGCCAACAGTTGATTTGGGTGGCTTGTGTGCTAATGTTAAAAATGAAACCGGCGATATGTCATAAATATCGGTGGTAAGGGTGGAGACAAAGTGGACCTCAATATGTTTCCTCAATTTTCTTCCTCCTTTATGCGCCACATGGAAAAGACATGTATTTTGGTGCCAAATCGTTTGTAGGTAAAGAATTCTCGGGTTAAAGGCATCGCCAAAGGAAAACAAAGCGGTCCCTTAACAGGGAAGCTCTCAACCTATTCCAGCTCTTATGTAAACCAACCACCTCTCATTATGGTCTCCCTCTCTCCCGCTCACCAGGCCACGCCCTAGTGTGAAGTCCTTTGTCGTCGAGTGGCGTAGTGAATTACACCGCCCTCCTCCTCCCTCTACGCCCTTCCCTTGCCAACCGCCTCCTCACCCCATCCATGAATTTCTTCCCCCTTTTTCGCGCACCTAAGTCTTCCTCTTACTCACTCCACGTCAAAACACCTGACTCATCATCTTTCCGCTGCCACGGAATTATGTCTACTCTAGCAGAAAGTCCGTTCATTTACATAGTAAGTGGAATACCATGGTGGATACTGATATAAGACGGTGGCATTGCGAGCAACCTAGGGTAATTGAGTTTGATTAATTATAATTACTCGTTATAATGCCAGAGGCTCTCTCCAATTATTCACGATTTTATTTCCCTTTGTATGTTTCGGAATAATGGCTGAACTATCTCTCATTCTCTCTCTCTCTCTCTCTCTCTCTCAAAACTAAGCAAATACAATCATAATTTCAGTCTCATATAGAAAATATCATACAAATTGAGTAAAAGTAAATAAACGTCGAATTGCATACAAACCCTTTTGACAAAGGGACCAGAAAGAAAGGATGCTATATCGAGTTGAATAAAGGCAAGCCAAAAGTTCCATCGTTGGGTTTAGTAAAATAATTAAAAGTTTGAAAGACCGTGGAGGTCATAAAGTTCTGCTGCCTATTTTATCACAAACTCCGTGATATATTAATAATAAGTTCTAAATTAACCACACTCGACAGTTCCGAGAGCAATATGTTATACCAGTTGATGTGGTAATTTTCCGCTTTGTTTGAAATTTAATTAAAACCACAACACACTCGTTTCCAAGAATATTATTTTAATCACAACCAACAAAATCACGAAAATTATGAACTTTAACGACATTAAAACTTTTCATTATAATTTCGGTGTCAACGGGAGAGTAATAATTTACGATTAATTGAGGATTTGCCGACTGTTAGTCGGGGAAAATATCCCAAAGCCAGAAAAATACCCGATTTAATTTTTCAATTTTACGCAATTATGTCCCCACCAAAATGCATGGAATAACCATTTCTATTTTCATTTTCGTGGAAGATCTCGGGACGAGAGAGTTCAGAAATACATTTGCTCTTGCGTATATTCCGTGCCCTTGCGGGAGAGAATGAATACAACCCATCCGAGTCAGCATTAATTGCTATGTAAGAGAAAAAACACTCATAATTTGGACTTCTTTGAAGCATAGCAAGTAGAAAATGCCCAGATGCGAATCGAAAGCTACCTTTTTCCAGAAGTACACCCCTACAGATGTACTACAAACCCACTATTTTTGCGAGAAAGCTGAAGCATAAAGGGAAAAAATTAGGCGAGCTTTTAAAGGCAGTAGCAGCAGGAGCGGTGTTAACTCTTTTTTGAGGAACGAGCCCGTCTTTTTGACTCGTATGAAAAACCACCCCGCAGCTCACAGGGCGTGCCTTTCTACCCCTCTCCACCCCCACCACGCCCTTTATCCCGCTCGTTTTGTTTCCTCACGGTGTTTTGGAGTGCCACACCACAGCTTATTTACGCCACTTCTTCTCTTTTGACTTTCTTCACGAAGGTTCCTCCGGTTTTTCCTCCCTGTCTTTTTCTTCCTTTTCCTACCACCCATACCATCCACCCAGTTTCATTTCTCGGGTCTCCCTCCTCCGCCTTCCTTCCCTTTCCGCCCTTTTCGTTGGTGATTCCGCTCTTTCCTTCCATTTCCGTCGCTGACCCACGGTCCCTCCCATTCACACACCTTACCCTCTCTGTTGATTATCCGGCTGCACCATCCCATCCCCCCACGTAGCTCCGGCCCATTCGCCGGGCCTCCTCCGGTTGCTCAGCATCCCGCCGCTTCCAAGCCGGGGAGAGTGTAGCTGCATTCCGCAGTTGAAAATTACACGAACGGATTTAGTTAACCGCTTCGCTACGTCCGCGTCTATGCCTCATGTACGTAATCTATTGCGGAATCCATTTTGTAAATCAATTGCTTCCCTTTCATCTCACCGCATTGGCCGACTCAGAAGAGCGGAGCTAGCGCGACGGCGCAGAGAACATTTTCGAAGTCTGTCCGTATGTGGTTTTTGCGGAGATTTAATTGTTTCTTGCTGCGTGAGTTCATGAATCCTACGAGTTTGCTTTTGCATTTCCAACTGCTATATTGATTCTCTTCGTCGAACCAATTTTATTTATTACTATTCCCGTCTCATGACACTTACAACACAATTTATCTTTGCTTATCTGCTAATCGCCGAGTATTTTTAACGTAATAATGATTTAAGCTGATATGAAAATTTATTGAACTTGTATTAACTCAGTAGATCTTTGGCTACGGAAATAATTTTCCAACCGACGATCATACCTTAGCAAGATTCCTATTTGTACAGTTTTTCCAGGTAGATAATCCTAGATAAAGTTAAAAGTAAAATTTCAGCGAAAATTTGGGCAGATTTATCTCTCAAAGTGCTCAGGTAAATATGCATTGAAAAATTGGAATTAAAAAAAAATATCTTCTGAAAAACATTCGTCCGCCAACTTTTATTGTAGGATTTTTCATTAAAACATTTTCCAGGTGAAAGTGGAAATAAATTAAATTGCCATAGTCAGACTTTCTCAGTACTCAAATTGCGTTGAATGCATAGGAAAGGATTAAACTTCCGGGAAAATATGACGGGGATAAAAAAAATCGCCATATTAGTCGGCACATAAATCAGAAATTAAAGTTCTGGCGGCTGAGAGAATGTAATTAATAATATTAATCGCCCATATTATTTTTGGGATCATAACACGGATTCTGATGTGATGTATTTCATAATGAATAATGAAAAACTAATTATTCAGGAAAAGATCCTTATTCTGCATTGTTTAAGGCAGCATTCCAAAACGAAGAAAGAACAATCTCACTACCTGATAATCGTGTAATTGGGACACCTGAATATTTACTCCAGACGTTTGGGCTCCGGGATATTCAATGTTTCTCAGTCTTTCAGAAATTGCCAGACGATATTTTCGTTCATCCGAAATGCTATGAGTGATGGCGTAACCACTGTGCTTCTAATTTTTTAGGTAATATTTTTATTCTTTAAAATTCTACATTTTAGTATTGGAATATCATTGAATAAAACTATATGGAAAAACGTCAGATGTGGAAATTATTGCCAATGTCTGATGACTTTGTATAGGGTAAATTTTATCCATATACATGTGTCAATATACATGTATATGGGTAAAATATGTGTATGGATACTGATTGAACTTGCCTAGAGTTTCTCATTAAATAATTTAATTAATTTCGTTAGAACGAAGAGAACATTAATTTCTTTCTATTGGTCCGAGGGTGCATCCAAGAGATATTATTTCTCTCATATTTTCTACGAAACAGACAAAATGGCCTCGGAATATTATTTGGTCATAATTTTAAGTGGTATTAATCAGATTAGTGTTGGAAGGCAACATCAACGCCATGTCATAGGATTCGTTTACATCCGAGCCTGTTGAAGATTCGTTACCCGTCATTTTAAGCAAGATTTCAATTAGAAACTCAATCTAGGTAGCGCCTGCATTGGAAATAATTGAATTCTGATTTAAATGCTGGAAAACCTTTTGAAAAACCCTCCCCCCGAATAACCCTTGACATGAAACAGTTCAAGGTCTAAGAACAGTCCGTTTTCGTGGAACTTCTACATCGAGAGTGCAAAAGGGTTCATAATAGTCTTTTAAACTCTTCAGAGTAGACTTTTAAAAGAAATTAAAGAAGGAATTATTCCATTTGGATACATTTTTCAATCAACGTAGTAATCTGGTCAATACCGAGTTCACTGCACAGAATTAAGATGCATCGAACAAAATATCTTGAATCCCTCCAGATTCAATTTTGCGATGCCTAAATATGTTTCGGGTTTAAACCGCCATGTACCATTTTGCTGGCGTAATTTTCCGGTCGATTAGCTTACTTATTTATTTATTGTCGACATAATTGGGCGAGGTTGAGACTTATTAATTACTTATAGTCCCTTCTTCCACCTAACCCTTACATTACATACAAACACCTAAGCCCTCGGTGGATAAAATCCCACCCTGGCGGGAATAGAACCCGCGACCCTTGGATTGGCAGACGAGGACGTTACCCCGCCGCCACCGAGGCCTACAAAGTCGTACTAAGGTCCTGAACTTGGGATGCCTAGGTAATTTCCGGAGAATATTTTCACCACTCATTCTAGAAACACTCCTGAATGGTTAAACTGTGTTTTCTTTAATATTCTTTTTCATATCTTGTCACATAAGTAAAATTCGACTATTGTTTTTGTTTTTGCTTGTTTGATGATGAACATCGAAAGAAAGGGTATTCATAAATTCTCTCTCCTGAAAGCTCCGATGATTTTGAAATCCATGTGCCTCTTTGCTGTTGACAAGTTGTGGAAAAATGGGGAGTTTTAATTAAACAGCGTTAAGCATTGAATTATTCATATGGATATGAATGCTGTTAAAATCTTTCATTTTCTCGTTATTGAGAAAGTGGTACCTCAACAAAATCGTTCCCGAAGTTTCTCTCTCGTGATATCACTCGGTAGCTGAAAGGACGGCAAGAGATATGGGAAGTCTGTGGCGAGGGGGAAGAGCTGAGAAAATGAGTCCAGAGAAATGGGGGGGAGGGCCTCCCGGAAAGGAATGTTTCTTCATTAAAATTCTGTTCGGATCATTTCCTTGAAAAGGTCCGACCTTTCGTTTCTCCTGCCAGAGACTTCTTCAAGGCTTTAGAAGGCATGGGTGGAGGTAGGGTGGTTGGAAAAGGATGCGGAGAGGTGTGTGGTTTCGCCTTCCAAAAATTCGGAATTTGCACGTGTGGGAGAGAGAAGGAAGGGAGGAACGTGAGAGGGAAGGGTGGGAAAGAGAGCAGGAAGCTTCACTGTTTTGAAAAGGGTTTCCCACGACGGTGGTCTTGGCCGCGAAGGCACACGAGAATGTGGTGTTTTGGGAGGGGAAGGCAGAGAAATGAGAGTTCGAGAGGGAAATTGGGGGGGGGGGGGGAGAGTCGGAGAACGACGAGGCTTAGTGGGGAGCATACAGGATGGAGAATTTCGAGAAACGTGGGGAAAGGATAGGAGGCGGCAGAGGGCACAAAGCGCACCTTCGAAGTTGACCATGGGTTTAAAGGTCAGCCGACTAGTCTCGTTTGCAAATAAATTTAACGCCTAGCATATAGTATTCTCATTTTCTCCGGTGTTATTTCAAATATCTAAGACATAAAAGCCCAAAGAGAAAGCTTTTTCATTTCTTATTTTGAACCCTTCCCTCTACAACGAATTGTTTAGGGGGATCGTAAGAAAACTGACCCATGAAATCTGAAATGTTTTTCTTAAGTTCAAAATCTATGAACTATGTAAATATACAATGAACGTAGCTACGGTCGTGAATCAATGAAAACAAGATAGCCAAGACCATAAAATTGATTGGCACTAACTGATAAGGGAAAAAAACAAGGCTACAAGTAAGGGGAAAAATAGGGAACACACACTAGGTCACTTGGGTGTGTTTGAGAAACAGTGACCCACGTATACCTCAATCACGCACAATTTTGCCTTTCCCTATTTTGTGTTCCCTATTTGTGTTCCCTATTTGGGTTCCCTATTTTTCCCCTTACTTGTAACCCTGTTTTTTTTCTTTTTTCCCCTTATCTCTTAGTGCCAATCAAGTTTATGGTTTTGGCTATCTTGCTTTCATTCATCCATGAACTAATTTTATGTATCTAGTCTTGAACATCCCGCGACCCCACGTCATTGTATCATGAGCAGATATTTAGTAATTCAGGGAATTCACACTTGGATCGTCCCATTTAAATTAAAATTCAATTATGGAGTTGAAAATAATTCTTCAAATTAAATGGCATGAATTTGGTTAATTCCCAAGATTAATATCAAACTGCTTATCACTAACTAAATGGCATATCAATGATACTCGTGGAAGTTTAGAGAAATATATGGAAGAAAAAGTCGAAAAAAATATTGAGACATTTTATTCTAGACGACAGATATCTTTTGTTTTTGGAGTCAATGTTCATATTTGATTTACTACATTGAATTCTTTCATGGTTCTTTGTTTTCATTGCTAAAGATCATTATGTATCCTAGGAGGACGGCAACCTCCTTGAAAAATGCGATACCATCTGCAAAATTGCATTTTATAGAAAAAAATTATGGCAAATGATAATATCATGGACAACTTGAAGTTAGGTAATTTCTCCGGCATATTTCATTTTCTTTTGTGTTATGTCAAATATATACGCCACGTAGGCCCAAAGAGAAATTGTTGATTTCTTATTATGAGGACTGTGGCGATGTTCTAAAAGAAAATATTTATACTCAAAGAAGAACTTTATAGAAAAATATTACGATCTCCCTATCGAGCTATGCCAATGTGAGATTCAAACCATTGTCCCATAGACTAAATTTAGAGGACATAATACGATAACCCTGACTGTCAGGTATCATTGCCGTATCCAATTAAAAAGTTCTGCCGGTGGAATCTTATGGTACGTATTTCATCCTCAAGATGGGTCGTTAAAATAGTTTCATTCCTATGGCGTCATTCTCTTGGAGTGGTATATCTATTCAGGCTCCCTTGTTATCATTTAATTGGATGAGAATCTTGTCTTGATGTAGATATTCCAGCAATTTAAACTGGAATTGATCCTCAGTCGTAAATGAATTTTGAGAAGATGGAAAGACTAACTAGGGAAGGGAAATAGGTTAAAGAAAGGAAAAATATGTTTCAGGGAGATAGATGGATACGAAAAAGATGTGAAATCCTTATTACAAGGGTTCGCAATCACCGCGAATGCCAGATCATCGTTTAGAAAAGGTCGTTAAGTCATCAGGTCATGATAGTGTCTTCATTTTCTTATCTTCATTTCTGAAGAACGGGGTAAAACTTAAAGAGTGGTATTGAATGGTTGGATTTCAAAGGTGCAGTCGCATTATTTTTTATGAAACTAGTCATAATACGTGCTTGTGACTCTGACCATCTTATTGAATGCGACGTTAACTGGTAATTAAGTATTTAATTTACTGAAAAAATAATAAAAAACTATAAACACAGTAATCAACCCGAAGGTCGGTTTAGTAGGTGATGGTAGAGCTCACCCATGTACCAAGCCCGACGGCGTGTGAATATTCACACATCAGGGTAGGGGGGCCAGTTCCTTTCCCTGTTCCGGTTATGGTTTCCCAGGAAGATCTGGTACCAGAAAAAGCAACTAGCTTGGGTGGAGCTGCAGGTGCCCAGAGTGCCTCGCCTCGAGAGAATCGAACCCGGGAGCCTCCGGTCAGTAGTCCAACGCTCTACCCACTGGACCACCGCAACCCACGAAAAAAAAATAAATAAATTGAGCTCTTACGGCCAATATTATTGAATGATTGAAAAAACTCCAACTAATTCCAATTGTACCCTATTTCGAAGGGTAAACTTTTTTCGACTATTGGAGTTTTTTCAATTATTCAAAACTGAAAAAATACCCATAAAGACTCTACTGACTCTTGCTCAAAGCCGAACTGATATCAACGATAAAATCAATGTCTACCATTTATTTATTCCTGATTTAAGAATGTTGTGATAGATTCTACAGTTTGAACTTTGGTATCTAGTGAAGGAATTGTTCCGTGCGAACTGCTTTCAACTTCATTTATCTACCTGTGTGAGTTTAGCCATCAATGCACACGTCGGAGTGTCTCGTGTAAATAAACATTTATGAATCGCTAAGTTACGTTTTCCGTCAGTTTACTTAGGTGGATAAATTCTAACATCATAGTACGTATATCATCAGATCACCATTTGCATTCTCGCAACCGAAGCAAAAACAGTGGAGTAATTTGAAATAGAGAGAAGCGGTCAAGGCTCATTTGTTCGTTAGGACTTATTTCAGTTAATGTGGGAAACCGAGGGAGCACCTGAATTGGTCTGCGTAATAAAACCAACGTAGAGTCTTTCTCAAAAGCATTGGGAGAAAAAAGAATGGATGAGGGTCGGGAGGCAGAGGGGGAGGGGAAGAGGAGGAGGGGGAGGTAAGTGGAAATGTTTGGGAGGGAGGGAGGAAAAGAGCGAAAAGATAAATGAAATATGGCGATAAAAAAGAAACGAAGATTATACAGATTGGAGGAGCTCGTTTATATCTGGCGAGATATGGAAAGGAATTATTCTTCGTACATTATATCATTATCAAAAGGTTAGATAGTGAGTAACATTTGTCTTCTTCCTTTCCCTTTAACGGATCGTCATGACGAAATCAAATAACTTTCCAAGTTTTAGTAAGTATATCTTTTAATGAAAATTTCACGGCACTGGGAAAAGATTGCTACTCTTCCGGAAAAGGTCGGGGCAAGAGAAGTTTCGGCTTAGTGGTCTGCCTTTCTGGATTACATCTTTTTTTTTGGAATGATAAGAATCGGAATAATTAATTTTAAGCATGTAATTCCTTATTCTGAATAAAATCTCGAGCAGAGGTTAGGAGGACGATAAGGAGTAAAAAAAACTATGCTGCGGACTGTAGATAAAATTGAGGGAAAAATCTCTTAGGGCATGGTTTTTCTTAGCCAGAAACGACCCATTGCCATTTCATAGCTGTATCAAATTAATTTTTATAAATAAAAAAATATTAAAGTGATTGTTCTTATATGGAAGTTACTATTGGGTGATACAGACTTCATTAAAGATATCAAACAGTCGAGTATAACTTGTCCAATATTCCTTTCTGCACGAATGAGATTAAATATCATTTTACAGACTACAATTTCTTCACTTATGTGCACTCTGAGCCATTTAATTCGTTTTGAATTAATTATAACAAAGCGTATGAAATTTAATTTCTTCTGAGTGTGAATATTATTTTATCATGTACTGTGACATTTTCTCCATTCCCATTTAATGTTTTTAGCAGTTTGTAGTTGTTATCTTCATTTTTCAGCTGACTAGAATTTTCTTACGACCCCCGGCGTTAATTCTGAAAAAAATATTAAACGATATATAATGTAGTATTGTTTTAAATGAACACATTTACTTAAACTTAGAGGGAAAATTGTATCTATATTGCAAATTACTTTTATTATGAGTAATTTAATTTATTTTAACCTGGGCACTATAGCTTTTACTTGTGAGGAAAGTGGAGTAATGTAAGTAAAGGGCTTTTTAGACAACATGAAGGCAGCACGAAGGTTTGAAGTTCTTACAATACTCAGAAATAAATAGTCACTAGACGGTGTCAAAAAAATACCTTTTTTAGTATAGGCAGAATATCATTTTTGATAATATATGCTAACTAGGATTAGTGAGGGTCAATACTATATTGTAAAATATTTTAAAGGAAAATTTCTGAAACATCCGAAACTAACATAATATACGAGTACTTACGGTAGCGAAAATAACAGAATCGTGTAGCGGAAACCGAAGTGCACAAGGCACACCGACGCTTTATTAAATGGGAAGTGAGTTGGTACTTTTCCGCTGAAATCCTAATTCCTACGAAGTCAAGATAGTCTTGTTTAACTCTTGTATATATTTCGATGACCATAGGTAAATTAATAAGTAAACTCAACCTTGGGAAAAATCCAACGTAATATTAATGGAAAACCTTTTAAAAAGTATTATGTGATTGACTGCAATTACGCTATTACTTTCCATCTGAATCAATATATGAGGTGGAAATAAAGGTGAAAAATTCCATCCCTTCGAATTGATTCCGATCTCGTTTATTATGGCGATGCGACGGAGCCCTTCCTTTGAGTCTTTGTCTACGCGTAATGTTTGCTCTCAGGTCCCCTATATCGCACACATTCGTTTCTGTTGCGGGAGCAATAAATTTAATTGAAGTCTTTTCGCACAACAACTGGTTTCAGGAAAATTTTTCTCAGGAGCAGGTAGGCGGGGGAGGGGGGAGGATGTTGAAAGTGGAATTTCAGCGAACCTACCGGCATATTCGCGAATCAAATCACACCATTACTGAAGTGATGGAGGCGTTGAAGATTCACGTGCAATAACTTGTGAAGCCGACTGCTACTTCGGAGACTGAAACCGAAAGCTTTTACCACCAGATTACTCCAAGGCAGGCGAGTATCTAGCTAATATTAATTGAACTGCACTTACCTAGTAAAGATCAAGATAGCCATAAAGATACACTTTTAAGAGTTTCGGCTTGAAAAAGGAAATTCCACGATAAATTGTGTAGATAAAACAGTTTTTTTAAATTATTCTGAAAACTTTATAAAATGTATTAACGGATGGATTGAAATTTTATAAAATAAATATGGTAAATTTAAGTTCCAGTCAAGGCAAATCATTTTTGCTCTGATAAATTCTTGCCTAAATTCAAACACCATATTCAAATACACATTTTCGTTGTTCAGGTGTCGAATTCGGTTTCGAATTTTGAAGATTCAAAAGAAGGATACCCATTGGTTGATGTGGTTGATATTACGACAAATCTCGTATGAATAGGTGGATTTGATACGACATTGTGACATTTAAGACGAAGTGAAGCAAGATTTACACTCTAAGATAATTTAATTAAAAAAGAATTGATTTCACATGATAATATAAGGAATACTGCTATGAATAACTTGCAGTTACCAGTAAGAATTTCTTGATAAATATTATTCCTTTTGTTTCCCAAAAACAACTCGTATGGTATATGCCATGACATACTCTTATACATATCTTTTCCCGTCATTTTATTTTAGCAATTAATTGCATAGAATACATTGATTTGAATCGCCCTTTTCCTACAGCATTATTAAATCTCTATTGTCAATATAGTTGAAGAAACATGGGGACCGTGGGAAAAAATCGAGTTCTCGTGTCCCTTACGCAAACAAATTTATTTAACTTAACCAAATGAAAAACTAGACATAAAGTCATAGTTATTAGTCTTTAGCAAATATTGGGCTGTCATACAAACATCCTCAAAACTAAATGATTGTTTTTTCATGTTAATTAAAGAGGAAATAAGAAGAGAAATCGACCACTACCCCCAAATCATCCCTCGTCTAATTTGAATTAATAAGTAAATTTTACGCGTACTATTGCGCCAGTGAAAATTATGTTTTAGGTAGCAACTTAGAAATGCACACTAATGATCATGGTGAAGATCGTAGGTGGAGGTGACTGCGCACGAATGCCTAGGGGCAAGGATGGGGGCTAGGGATCGCGTGAAGAGTGGGAAAGGAGACGAGAGAGTGAGGAGGGAGGGAGGGAGGAGTGACGACGGATTGAGTGCTCATGGGGGTAAGAGGGCAAAGAGGGTGAAAGGAAGGAGGAATCTCTCTAGTCCCGTCAGAAGCGAGAGGGAGGGAGAGGGGGGGGCAAGAAGTGGAAAAAACCCCAGCGCTCGCTTGCGGAAACACAAAAAAAGGAAAAAAAATAAAAGAGCACCAAAAAAGAATAAAAGGAGACAGAGTCCAAAATCCTTTGAGACCCTCGTCGCATCCTCTCGGGAGAGTAGGGATCCCCCTATCCTTTCCTCCCTACACCGCAACCCCTCTAAATAATAACCGACAAGAAGGAGACCGCGTAGGATTGGGGTGGAGGAGGAGCAAAAGGAGGAAGACTCATTAAAAAAAATAAATAAAATGAAAAGTGTAAAGAGAGTCCTCTTCCAGTGTGTGCGTGTGCGTTGCATATGTATGTGTGTCCTCTTTATTTCGTTTGGAGTCCCTGTGCCGCCGCCGCCGCCCCCGTACGACACCCACCCCCCCCCCCTCTTTCTTTCCCACCGTCACGTCCCGCGTGCAGGGGATGACACGGGAGAAGAGAGAAGGACACTGTTGCTTGCTCGGTGACGTGCTCGCCCCCCTTTTCACGCTCCCGTGACCAACCCCCTCCGCCCCCGTGCTCTTCTCCTTCCTGCATCGCTTCGAACCCAACCCCTCTTTGCAGAGAAAGAGCGAACGAATGCCACAGGATGACGGGTAAAAGAGGAAGAGGGCTTGGGAGATGTAGGAAATCGCTTGGTGGAGAGGCAGTGACGCATGGACGGGAAGTTTGCTGTTGCTGCTGGCGTTCTTTGCTGCGCGGCGGGTGGCGTCCTCTTCGACTGGAAATTGCCAAAGTATGGGGTTTTTTAAGAGGTCTGTGGTGAAAAATCCGACTATGCATTCGCCAAGTGACGAATCCATATCCCCAACGTTTCTGTCGGTTTTCTAAAGGGTCGGAGAGGCTTGGCCCGAAGGTCTATATCGTGAGGGGATTCAATAATATTCGAATCGTCCCCATACTTTCAGTCATAATTTAGCCCGCGGTGGATCAGAGACACAGCAAGCCCACTCACGCTCATTCTCCTTTCGATCCAACAGCCCTATATGAGTGCATTCCCCTGGAACGAGTGCATTTCGTAATTTAAAAATATTTCTTGAATGTTTCCTCATCCCCGTCCATTCTAATTCTGATCAAAGATTGTTCTTGGGCTTCCCGTGTCCCCGATTGCCCGTCTCCTCCACAAGCATCGGTTGTTGCGATATCATTCGAGATTTGTATACATATGTTACTCACTCTGTATGCCGAGTGAGAGGAGTTAAATCATCTTAATTGACCATTATTTTCTAGGAAACAAATCAGAAAATGGCACAACTTAAATTTTGAGACTGTGTTGTAGGGAGCTGTCGAATTTTCGACGAGACTCAGCGATCATAACTGCTCTGCTCTCATAACTGCTGGTGCTCTGATAACAACATCTCATCGATGAGATATTTGAAAAAGCATGCAATGAAAATGAATGTTTGGACAATTTCATAGTAAACTATATACATTTCAAACTTTATAAATAAATATTCATCGTGTTTTAATTGTGAGTATAATTTCACAAAGAGAGTGTGCCATTTGAGGTTATTTGAAGAATACTGAAAATGGAAAGGAATCGAGAGGCTGAGAAACATTGAAGAGTATGAAAGAACAGAATTTATGTGTTAGGCTGGGAAGCTATATTTTATAGAGGGGTAGAAGTGAGTTAGCAGTAAAGAACTGAAGAACACTGCAGATAGCTTAAATAATTATTTCTGGTGTTTATATTTATAATCTTCAGAAACCAACCAACATGTATAATGTTTTTCAGGATAGTTTAAATATTACCATAGTAATTGTGGACAAATGATAAAAAATATGGTAAGTTGAAGATTTATGAACACGATTTAGTTGAGTACAATACAATTATTACCTAATGATTATTATATTATATAATATATTATTATATAATATTATACCGTTGGGGGTAAATTTTAGATGGATATAGACTGAACGACGATAAATTACTTTCCTTGCTTCTTTGAAATCATCACCTCTGCCAGAGTTTTCGATATCCTATCGCCAGTGAAAAATCTCTGCATCACTCTTTCCTGCTTTCTTAGAATTTCTCCGAACAACTTCCAAAGTGCCTAGTACTACCTCGCTCGTTTTCTTTTCCGTCAACTTCACCATACTCCATTCCCATATCTCAACAGCCTTTAATGTACGCCAATCACATAGCTTCAATGGCCATGTTTCTTCCACGACGTACAAAACCACGCTCCATATCAAAGTTTTAACGAGCCGTTTCGTAACATTATTATTCAACTTCCCTGTCATCAATCCCCTCCTTGTGAAAGCTTCTATGATTAACGTGATTCTTCTGCCTAAGTTACTATTATTTTGACCATTTTGGCCCGTAATACTCCCACCTTACATTAATGGTTCTACTTACTCTATTTCATGGACTACTATTTTAATATTTATTATTTTAGCTTCCTTCTTTCTCGAAAACCTCATAATCTTAGTTATGTGTAAATCTATTGCCATCCCATAGCTATCGCACTAGATTTCCACTGCATTCAGAAATGCTTGCCACCCCTTGGCTGACTGACAAAGTAATGCTTGCATCTGAAGACTTAGTTTATACCCCCAAACTTAGTTTTCTTCTAGGAACACTAGGGACCATGTTCCCTAACTGATCGTATACCATGTCAACTTCCTCCTCCCTGTAATTGTTCGGTGGCATGTATATCCGAACAATAACTAAGTTCGTCGGTTCAGCTTTTACATCTACTAATGATATTCTATCAGTGAGTGACCAAGTCTATGTTTACTACGCGTCTTTCGACGTTTATATTCGATGTTACTGCTGACCTCACAATATCTCTTCCCCACCGCTGTATATCTCTTCCCCACCGCTGCTTCCCTATAACTATTACTCTCGTAGTTCCCGCTATCTTTCCATCTTATCTCGCATAGATTAAAACAACTCTACATTCTCTTTACTACCTCTTGCTTTATATTCTCTAATTTTTCTCTCCTCAACATTGTCACATCACAACATTCCAAGTTCATATTCTGACTAAATTGGCCCTTTCTTTAAGCTTTTGTCATTCTGCTGTCAGTTTTGCGTTGCTAAAATTTCCTTTACAGTTTGTGATATCTCAACTCAGGCGGAGTTTTTCTGTTGCCAAATATGAACATTTCGTGAAAGAGTTCATGATAAAATAGTATTATCATTATAATTAACAATATGTACTACCATCTTATTTCCTTTAAATAGAATTGGAAGTACCGTTATAGTATATTCATCCGCCGATTTAAATATAATTCGCTTTTACATCGTCTATTAGCGCTAATTATAATGTCTTCCTATTTATTATTCTTATCAATCATCTTGAGACTTTCGTTATAATCGCTATTAAGGAATGCTATTCGAAACTTAAAGAACGTAATAACGTTTTTGCTATTTATTGCGATACCTTTCAATAACGTTGACTGTTGCCTGTTTTCAATATTGTGCAACTGTAGTCGGTAACCATATTTATTGTCTAAGTATCGCTATTTTCTATGGAGTACTGGTGAATTCTATCCTTGCTAAATTAGAGAAGAACAATCTTACGCTGCAGCATCATTTAAACAAGAAACTTGCCACTTACGAGCAAATTATTGCAACGCCGGACAAATGAAATCGAACGTAATTAAGCGAAAATTAAGTAAGTACTTATTCTTTTCTAAGTAAAATATTTTGACCATATTTCGTGATCTGAACCGAATACATTGTTTTAATATTATTTTTAGTTTACTAATATAGAAATAAATGAAATTCTGGAATCGATTATTTAAAAATTATGCATTTATTATTATATAAAATTCATATATTATATACATATATAATTTATGAGTAACCACATTGTCGCACCGAATTCCTTAGATTTAGAACTCTGTACAATTATGCATTAGTTTGACCGTTAATCCTTGCTTGTACCAAATTTTAACCAAATGTGTGGAATTAATTATGCGTCGCATATATTGAGGGTGTAAACTCATTTGTTTTACACACACACACTATTGGAAATTGTTATACTTTGCTTGGGAATTTTATTCTCCTATTTTTCATCTTTTGAATATCTTGGAAGTTCTTGACATGTTTCATACTTTCGAAGAAAAAGCAAACTTCAACTAAATGAATAACCTTAAAAAAATATTTTGAAAACATAAAAGAAACTAATATATAATATTTTGGGTCATAAGTCGAAAATATTTTTGATATTTCTCTCTAATTAGTTGATTGGTGCAAGTGTTACCAACTACCATAATGGAAAAAATGCAGTTTTGTTAATTCACCTTTGTTTAAATCTTACTTATTAATTAAGATTAAAATGCAAAAGTAGTATAAACAATTGCATTTGCAGAATTTTTTTCTTTCCGTAACGGATAAGTTCCAAAAGGTTAAGCCGGAAATTACAAATTTGACTAAAATGGAGTTAATTACAGGTCTCAAAGCGTCAAGTTATCCGAAAATCCACTCCAGTTATTGCCTATAGGGTGAAATTTTGGCCGGTTACAATTCTGTCAGCGTATTCTTCGGATGGGCCGTTAAGCATTTCGGAAAAAACCTTCGCTATGCACGAAAAAATTCGTTTGGTGCCTATTCCCAGCCAATACTTTTTCATATAATTTGCTTCAGATCTAAAGTATTCCCTTAAATATGTGATAAATATTATTTGCCTTTTCGGTCATTAGGCCGACCCTGGTGGCTCTTATCTAGTAATAAAAAAAACCTACCTCCGAGAATGAACGATGATGATGATGAAGATATGATAAAAACTTCCAGCCAAAATGACCGGGGCGATTTGGTTGAAAATTTCAGGGGTTATAAACCCCGGGAGAGAAAACCCCCATAAAAATTCGTTCTCATTCCTCTTATGTCCTGGGTTCGATGCTAAAAAATTTCGTAATGGCCAATTTTTTCTTCCGAGTAATATTGAAGGTGATTTGAAAAATACGCTTAGCCAGCGAAGTTAATGAGCTAAAACTTTCTGGGATCGCACAAATTCACGTTGTATGTATAACCGGACGTCCGAGGTGCAATTAAACCTTTTCTAAATTTTATTTTATTTATATATATATATATATATATATATATATATATATATATATATATATATAAAGGATTATTCTGGGGATAATTATTTGAAAATTCTTACTTTTTCTAACAATTTTCTCGTGTATGTCATAATTATGATACCCACGCGTTCAAATTTTACAAATTTGGAGTATTTTTTCAGTATCAATTTGCACTTTTTGGTAGATTTTTTGCTCGGGGTAAATTCCGCAGTATTTCGAATGGTCTTATTACGTGCTAATGTCCAAACACAATATTATTAGTAGCCATTTTCAAGTTTGCATTCAGGCATTGAGGACTATATATTTTGGCTATGTGCAGTCATTTCTACATTATGGTATTCCATTTTTGGGGCTCCTCTATCTTCCTTCCAAAATTATTTAAAATGCAAAAAAAGATTATTCGCATAATAACTAATTCTAATAATAGAGCTCCCAGTAAACCTATTTTTGAAAAACTAGAAATCTTACCTCTTCCTTGTCTATACATTCTTGAAACAGTGTCTCTTATTAACAAAAATCAGGACATGTTTATTAAAAACTGTGACGTTCATAGTCATAATACGAGAAGCCAAAATGCATTCCATGTAAGTCAGCACAGAGTAAATAAAACGATTAAAGGGATAGATCATCAGGGAATACTTATGTACAATAAATTGCCTGCTTATATTAAAAATATCAAAAGTTCCTTTAAATTTAAGTGTGCCGTGAAAAAACTACTTTCATGTAAATTATTTTATAGTGTAGATGATTTTCTAATGCATACCATTTCAAATGTATAACTGAAATGTGTTAGTTCCAAAAAGTTGTAAATTGTATGTATTTGTACTTTGCATATTGTTTTGATTTTGCATAATGTTTTTTTTACTGAAATGAAGTGTAAAACATGTATTGACAAAGCCATGCATAATTCTATGCTTATGGTGAATGAATAAATTACAAATTACAGAATACTCTTAAATATTAATATGTAAGATGTGCAACAGATTATGAAAGCACTATTCGGTGGGATCCTTTGTGGGACAGAGTGTTAATATTAATATTAAATTGCACTAAGTCCTGGGTTGGTTTGCAGTAAAGCTCACCGCTTTCTCTCATTACTATAATATCTTTTTGCATTTGCATTTATGCCCATTAAATATTACTCGCTTTATATGATCCAGTTCCAGTTATTCGTATATTTATAAATGTTTTAATTACTACGTGAATCAAATCTATGTGAAAACATACTAGTTAACTACAGTAAGCTTGTTTACCAGCATTAACAATTATAATTTATTTCCTCAACTATTGAGGAAATATACGGCATATTTTTCTCAGCTTAAAGTAAATCTCTATGAAATAAATATATGTTTTATAGAACGCTTAAAAAATGATATTTTTCTTATTGCATCTGTTTTACTTAAAATTTTATTTTATAAAGACTTCCTCACTTGCAATATCATATATATTATGCTCATATTATTTACAACATGCATTTCTTAATACAACATGCAGTACTACATTGTGAACATTTATCATTTTCCCTTTTGCCCATCGTTTCTTTTACTACTATTTGTAGTAAAATGTAATGAACTTTGTCATCAAATAGTGAGCCAATCGATGGGAACGTTAAAAAGCTAATTAAATTTTCGATAGTTTGCGTAATGGTAGACGCAGTTAAATTAAGGGAAATAAGAAAATAAAAGTAATAATTCATAAATAATCCAAATCTTATCCTCTGATTATCGCCAACTGGCCCATGAAAACACGGTTGCTAGGAAAACAAGGTTCCCACTCCTTCATGCTTTGGACAATCTTTAAAAGGACTTTTTAATTGTTCGTAATTTAAAATGATGAGCATGTGAAGTAATTTTCCACGGATTATGCAATAAATATTTTACGTAATAAAATACTAGAAGAATAAATATATTATTATTATGAGGTGTAAACCACTCCTACAAAGACTTTTCCAAGTATCCCCCCAAAGTGTGTGCATGGGCTGACTCTGTACCTAAAATGTGTTTGTATAGGTGCGAACTCGGAGGATCGAGAGAGAGGGAGAGAGATTAGTGGTGATTGGGTAGGTACTTTTAGAAAATGGGCTCAGTGGAGGCAATTGTTGGTGCGGGTGGCAAGCATTTTAAGGGGGTTTGACTCGGATCAGAAGGGGAGAGAGGGGAGGGGAGCTTGGCGATAAGTCGGATTAGTACCCCCTGCCAGTCCTTTTCGAATTAATTCAATCCCGACGTGGGCGCCCATTCCTCTTTCGCCCGCCCGGGACCGAATAATGAGAGCGCATCTAATTTAATCGGATTACCCGGAATCCATCGAGATGCTGCGTGGACCGTATTTATTGTTGTCTCCCGTTTCACGTGGGGTCGTCCCTTGCATCTTCTTTTGCGGAACAATTTATTTTCCACTCGTCTGGGATTGGCTCCTTCCGTAGCCACATTTCTTTAGGCAGGGGTTGCAATTAATTCCAAAATTATCAAATTTCTGTCGCAGAGAGATGATGATGGGAATAAATACATTTCCCTTTGATGAGTACAGAAAGGTAAAGGTCAAGGTAGGTGTCTGTCGAGGTGCAGTAAAATTCCGATATTTTTTTTATCCTAAATCACTAATCCTTATCCGGATTCGCTATAAATAATGTGATCCATTCTTTACTTATCAGATCTCACTGTTTCTTGACAACGCAAGACGTTGGACTCGTTCTCCTTTAACATTTCTGGATAAATTCAAAATTTGAAGTTCGAATTAGATTTCAGTAATCCATTCCGTCTCCGAATGCACACTTTGATGAATTTTGAGTTAGTCCAACGGTAATAATAAGGTTTTCATCTTATCCAAGCCAATTCAGGTAAGCAACAGTGTAAATTTGTAATTAATGGTAGAAACGCTGATTTTGATGACCACATTTGGCTTTATTATCGAAAGATTACAAAGAAATCTGATATCAGGTTGATGCTATCTTGGTACTTCGTAGTGATGATGAATTGCCTCATGTTTTGAACATTTTTGGCTGAAGCCAGTCATTCTTGTCATTCGGTAATTTACTTGTAAACTTTCTCTCTTAAATGGATACACCAATATCCATACACAGGAGTCCGTGACCTCTCCAACATTTTTTAAGTGTGACTGCCTAGTTAAAAGCAAAGAACGAAAAAGAAATTATGCAATTATTTATCCTCTGTGGAATGTTCATGTATAGGATAATATTGATACGTGTATGTGCTCAGGATTTCTTTAAAAATAAATATATTAATTATTCACACTTTATAATATGATTATTACTCTTGGTGTCACTACAATTTGAATTCTAGATCTTTAATTTTAGGTATGTCAATTTTAATCTTCAAAAATTTAAATGACTCGCAGGTATTAAGTGAACTTTGTTCCTGATGAATCAGTCAGCCATGAGAAAAGAAATGTTTTCGGAAGAAATAATTTCCTCGTGCTTCCGTGTACAAATTTAACCGAGTTCAGCCTTGTAATTAATGATATTACGTATTGTTATTATATCATTCTCTCTATTATTATCTATCATTTCTACTTTTACTTGGTAGATTACTCCCCAATTACTATAACGTACTATTTTTTGAAAGGTGCAATGAAGCTCAAACTCCATTGTTGGATCGTTTTGATTTATTCCCGTCACAGTATCTGGATAATGATCAAAGTAGGAGAAAATGCGAAAAAATTGCAACATCGCGAAATGATAACGAGTATCATCCGTTACCTGACGTTACATAAAACGTTATTAGAGCACTTTCAAGTTTTGCTGCCCACAGCCAATTTATTTACGGAAGTGTGGTGTGGAGTTGTCAAAAATCATTGAAATTAAAGTGAGCTATGTTGCACCCTCTCTCCTTTTTGAAATCATGTGCGGCTTTCAGCGAATGTCATTCACATGCCATCGACACCCATCCTGGATTAATCAAGGGGAACACCAGAGTGCGCGAGGGGAGAATGGAAATATTTTTATGATGTTCAAAATTTATTTCCACGATTAACTATCTTTGAGTAAATATCAACGAGTAACTATCTTTGTTAAGGTCCTTAGTATTAGTTTCAACTGACTTTAGGCTTCTTAAAAATAATTTTTTGCCTAGTTCCTCAAAAACGGCACTAGAGTAAAGTTGGATGCTGACATCATTGTGACTCAGTAGTTTATCCCTTCACTTTTCTTGTAACGAGTGGTGATGAAATTTCAAGAACTATAAAAAATATTAGTAATCCTGATGAGTAACTTGATTTTATACTCTGAAGTCGTAGTTTAAAGGGTTTTCTTATTTGTAGGTAGAGCCTTCTGCGCTGCTTATTCTACTCCTTGTGACTTTAATTGTTCATACGAACCAAATTTCACCGGGATTCCTTCGACTTCCAGATGATGGTGAGCATTGAATAAATATAATTACACCAGTTATTACACACATACTAGTGTGTCCCCAAGTGCACGAAAAGCTCAGGTGATAGTTTTTCAACATTATCCAGTGGATGAGACTGATTCTTTCGAATAAGTTGCTCTCGGTTTCGATAAGAATGCATCACTCATACACTATCTTCTTCTACACGGAGAAACGTAATTATTTTCAATCCACCATCAAACGAGAAAGTTTTTTACGAGGGGATATCGTAAACTCTTAATATTAATAAGGTTAATCGAGATAAAAACTTAATATTTATTATTTATTCTATTGTTAAGATTTCTCTAAATAGTCACCATCCAGAGGTATACATTTCTCCCAGAATCTTGACTTTTCAAAGGCCGTTATCGTAGAACTCAGAAGATCGTTGTCGCAAACCATTGTTCCATCTCTTGAATGACGTCATTTGCCCTTTCAAATCTCAGACCCCGAAAGGGAATTTGAGTTCTGGTAATAAGAAAAAGTCGCTTGGAGCGAGATAGGGAGAACAGTGCGGATGTAGAAAAATTTCAAAGCCACATAGCTTTTTGATTGTCGGTCGTGCCGTGGTCGCGATTGCAGATGGCGATGTGTTTGCTTCTGTAAAGGAGTTTGTAGTCGCGGATCCCAGCGTGCCTTTAACCCTGACGCCTTTAACATATGACAACCGTTGTGAATAATTTTACACATAATGCAATAGCTAATTTTGATGATTTCTCTTCGGCCTAATAGGATAAAGTCATCCACTTTCTTCACGGTGGGTCCTCCACTTTCTTCATCGTCTGTGAGTGATGGTCTATCACTTTTTGGATCATCTGTGAGGGACATGTGGCCAGTTTGAAAATTCCTTTTCCACCTCACAACTGTATCATATGATAGATTGGCTATCATTTCAATAAACAGCCATCATTTTGTCGTAGATTTCCGCGCACTGTAACCATTCAAACGAAGGAACTCAATCATACTGCAAGCCTCTATATTCTACATGCTGCGAGTTACTTCAACTACGGGTTTCTGAAACAAAATAAAAATGCATTAATGGTTGTAATTTACATAAACATTCATGTAGATACGAATCAATTAATATGCAGAATACATATTACTCAGACAAATGTGTTATTTATTATTAGTAATTACTTAAAAATGATACCTTACGTAAATTTACCATATATTCATATCATGAAGTTTTTAGTTCTTGGAGATTTCTGCGTGTTCATATCAATTTTTAGAATTTATATACGTAGGGTAGTTCTTAAACCAGGATAAGGTTTCAATTGGTTTTGACCGCAATCTATTCGTTGATATCAGAGTGAGTACAGTTAAAGAAAATAGTGAAGCGGAATTATTCTACCCAATTTGAGCAGTTGGTCGTTTTTACAAATATTTCTTCCGTAAAATAATATCCGTCGTACTTTTGAATGCAGTTCGTTAGCGCGTTTCTATTGTATGATGAAATACCTTTTCAAATTTCATCATAAAACGTAGCCTATTCTACATAGGTTGGCTCATGTAAGATCAGAACCAATGGCTTGCTTTTTAGTCTGCCGGGATTTCACTTCGTCAGCATCAAAATGCCACCAACTGTTCTCTTTTAATTGTGCCAAAGTCATATGTCAAGATGTCATGTCCTCTGGTTAATCAGTCCCCTCTGGCTCCCACATGCGTTTCGGAAACAAGTAATACGTCCGCATTAGTAACGAACATTTCCTCAATTCTTTGTCGTTTTCAATGTGCCATTGTCATTTTTCATCTCTTCATTGTTGTTCCACAGTATTGAGAAGTAACATTTTGAGGCATGATTGACTCTCGGATAACTAGGACTATTATAATTTTCAGTTAACACCTGCTGAAACATCTGAATTTTTTGCTTCTTCATTGCAGATTCATTCGCTTCAGGAATCCATTAGCATTACCATTTACCTCTGTTGCTTTCACATCTGGCGCGATGTGTGGTTTTGGTTCAACAATGCAGTAGAGTTGTCCTGCTTTTATTTCCCATGCAATTTAAGCGGATGATTTTGCTATAATTTTGGTTAATGATGGTGTAACAACACCTATACATGTATACTACTTTTTACTCAGATAGGTGAACATGTGATGAAAAAACAGCATACAATTATAATGCAACAATTTCAGAGAGTAAAAATCATTCGAATGATTTTTACTCTCTGAAATGGTTGCATTATAATGCACACATAGCGGGTGACTCCGTTAAAGTTACTGTTACAGTTTCTTGAAATTAGCGTACAATTACTTGTCTGAGTAAGCCGTTTACTGAAAGGCGAGGGAAATGCTGTCATAAAATGTTCCGCACGCAAGCAGCTATAACAGATAGTACCTTGGCATGCTAAATAACGGTCGTGAAGTACTTCAGTATATACTGAATAGTCTTATTTCACAGAGTAACGCAAATATTGGGCTGAACAACTCCCACTACGTGCCCGTATTTTTTTAAAGTTTTTACTAACTTCTATCCAGTTGTATTAATATGTTTCTCCATTTAGAGAGAATAACGCCATTTTTTTTCAAAATTGATACTCTGGGTTGACTTCGTCACGATAATGTCAATCCCCGCAATTCTTGAGGAACAGTAATGGAAAATAATGGATAGAAAATAGTGTGTATATGGTAAGTTAAAAGGGAGACATCTATGAAATTCGCATTTAAGATAGCCCTTAAATTATATAACATGGACATTATTTAAAATTGTTGAATTTGTGTCGCTATGAATACCTGATTTTAATATCGAGCGTAGTGCTGTGAGGAACCGAGACCTCGTCTTTGAAGCAAGAAAATAAGCGTAGATTGGAGGCTTTTGAGAGGTAAGTGCGGCGAAAAATGGATAAAGGAAGTTGGGCAGTGACACAGACAAACGCTGAGGTTTTTAATAGGGTGAGCGAAGAGAGGAAATTCGAAAAAGGCATGCTGGAGGGTACATAGAATGTTAAGGGGATATTGAAGGGTGTGGTAGAAAGGAGAATGAATGTTGCGTAAGCAGAGAAGAGTAAGAAAGCGAATAGGGTTTCTAGACATCATGAATGCAGGTAAAAGTTAAGAAAAACTGGAAATCAGATAATCGAGGCCAAGGAAAGAGTAAGTTCACGTGATAGATAGTTCGATGTGAATGGTCGTTAGGAACCGTTTAAAACCTAGAAGTCGGAGCGGTGGAATCCCTTGCGTGAATGAATGATTTCTTACTGTTTTTGTTTTAACTGCAATGATGACTTTGATAATAGAACAAATACGCAGCAATAAAGTTTTCTTATCAATTTTTACCTCCATATCTTATAATTCCTCGTCTGATAACTCAATTTAATAACTTGTAATTTCATTCTCGTAAATCCCAGTGTAAACTCCGGAGGATTTTGGAATATCAGAGGGGTCCATGTGATTTATGCAGCTGTGGACAACCGAGCATTACCCCTGGTGGGCACCTACACGGGGGCCTAAGATGGAGGAAGGAGCACGCACGCATTGCGGTGGCCGTACAAGGTTAGTGTGGGGTCTTTTATAGCTCCCCTGCGATTTGGAGAATCCGAATGGGGCGCTTTTCCTTCTTTTATGGTCTCACAGGCTGATTCCACCCTTAGCGCAGCTTGAGTCACGCATTCCCTGAAGGTGCATTAAAACCTATGTCCCGCACCGTATCCCCATTATATCCACTTTTCAAATTTCATGTCTCCGAAAATTAAGGATAATCTTCCCATCAACTAATTCTCCCTCTGCAATCTCAAAGAGCCATGAAATACTGTTCATAGAAACAAACAGTAATGAGTGCAGCGAGGTCATTTTTGTAAGGAGGAGAATTTATAGCATAATATAGCAATATCCAAAGGTATTGATTCCGACTACACATACCCCCAGTGTTCAACACTGGATCCAATGAATGTCTGTTGTTAATTTTCAGAAACAAAATGTGGCCTAACTTTCTCTGTTCAACTTTCCGACGGTATATTTCCAGCAAAACGACAGGAAAAATTTTTCCGTCCTGCATGTAAGTTATTTAATTAGAAATAGTTTTCATTTTCTCTTAGACATGATTTCAAGACATTATTCTATTATCATGGTAAAATTACAGGAACGTTTCCAAACTCACACCATATCCTTTGTTAAATAAGCATCCATCATTCATTCGTTGGGAAAAAATGATAAGTTTGAACAACAGACATTCGCGACGGAAAGTTCTTTTCTATGTAAGTGGCTACCAGAGCGGTGAAAGGAACAACGATCCATTTCTAACCACGTTATCCTTGGCGAAAAGGAAAAGGCTTTTTGTACTTAGCCTTGAAGCCGATTGAAACCAAGGGAGGGGAACAGGGAAATCTGTGGCGAAAAATCCCTGAATCCTTTAGGATAAAGGCAATTATAGAGCAGAGAACATGAACAGAGATTGGAGGAATCGAATATTTAGGAGCTTTGTGGGTAAAAAAACGGTTATAAAATCTCGTAAACCGTTTTTATGGAACAGATTAAGACAAAAAGAGGCTTGATGGGTTGAAAATAATCGGAGAGATACAATCTTAACTAAAATTATTCTCCTTTAAAAGGAATTTTGTTAAATTAAGCGCTTTTTCGTATTCAGCATATTTGAAATTTAGTATCATGCAAATATGCAATCATTTATTTATTTATTTAACAAATCAGCCAAAAACGGCACAAAGGCTTTTACATTGGCTGACATACAACACACACTAAGAAAAAAAAGAACGAGTGAAAGCAACAAACAACAATGAAAAGTTAACAAATAAGGTCAAGAACAGTTCTAAGAAGACAGGAATTATGTGAAATTTTGGAAAAATTTAGAGGCACAGCATAGGAAAGGTTGAGTATATTCCGGCTCCAAAGCAATACGTAATTCTAAGTTCATGACTGACATCAGGTCATGCAGTACGGGAAAAGTTGTAGCTATTTTTCTGAAAGTCGGAAACATTGAAAACACTTTTTATTTATTTGTCCACATAGTTTTACAGTGTGCAGGATTTTGCTTGTTTAGTTGTACGAGTATATTTAGTGCTTTAACATAATACATTTTTTTAAAGTGAGAGTTTATCCTTTTAAATATGCTGTGTTTATGGAGACAAGTCACTCCATTTCTAATTCCAAGGATAATTTTGATTTTCTACCGTAAAGTTGATAAAAGATAAACATATTTTATTGAATTTATTCGATTGACTCAGGACCAGTGTTAATTATTTATACAAGTTCTGCTCGAAACATTCAAATAGCCAACATACAATTAAATGATTCCCTAGAAGAATAATGATTAAATTCCTCTTTCTGTTACTCAGTATTATTCTCCATGTTCTCATTACTGGTGCCCAATCAATTAGTTGGATTCTTAACTTAAATCCCTTGTACGTGATTGTCATCATGTGATTGACGGACTCTTTGTGCTCACCGCCATGTATGGGGTGACTTCTGTATTCGACTCGTTCGGCCTTGACGGTTGGATTCTCAGACCCGCAATCTGACCTTTATTGGACAATTAAGGTCGCCACCATTAGGCCGTCTTGACTTTCATCCATTTCCCACTCCCATTCCCCTTCACTTCCTCCTTTAACGACTGCTGCATTGCGTTTTCGCTTGCGTTCGTCTCGAAAAGGAAGCTCGCGACTCTCCTCTGTTGGGGTTATATTTGTGGTGTAGAGGAAGTAGAGACGACGCCACTCAGGCGGTTAGGAACTCGGTGATTTGCCATGCAGGTGCAGATCGATGAATTAATATGTAGCTTCCCGTGGCGCCTATGCGGAAGCCGTTGGAAAAAGATGATGGTCGCTGTCAATTAAACTTTAGGGATTCTTTCAATAGTGGCACGCCTTCAATTTCTTGTTTTTTTAAAATTCAGTATTAACTTCAATAAACTATATTCTATTGTTTCAGGCTTCACTTCGTGGAAGTATTTAATATCCATACCAAAAAATAAAGATTTGTACTTTTCCACAGATTTTATTAAATGGTACAACGCGTTTCACCGAATCAGCAAAAAGGTCATGACCTGATGATGCCGCAAGTCGGTGAAACGCGTTCAACTATTTAATAAAATCTGTGGAAAAGTACAAATCTTTATTTTTTGGTATGGATGTTCAATTAACTATGTAAATCAAAAGATAATAATGCATATTTTCCTGTTTATATTTTTATTCAGGGGTTTATGCTGATTGAAAATATTTAAAGCATGATGACGAAAGCCAAATCACTAAAGTTCTTGGTAATTGGAATTATACTGCTGGTCTTGATCCTAAATATAATGACGAAAGAACTTTTCCAGTCCATTACCCAAAGACGTAATCATGGCCGTAATTTTGAATCAATTTTGATTTAGACTTAAGATACATGCAATTTAATTTATTTTTGCCTTGAATTCGAAAAATTAGAAGGAGATATGCCCCTATGTCCTTTCTGATATATTGAATCTACGTCAAAGATATCATATCATAAAAGTCAAAGATATCATACACAGACATAATACGAGGGTCATCCGGAAAGTAGTACCCGTTCGTGCCGCAAGAAGTGCTGACGACGCGAGTAGCCGCTGGACGAGATCAGATAGCTTCAGTGGCTTGTCTGCCTTCTCTGAGCCAAGTTGCGTGACGCTAGCATTGCCTGTGTTGTTTCTGTGATTGTTTACAATGTTTAAAAAAATTGAGAACGCCGCCAGTTGTGAAGTGAGGGCAGTGATTAAATTCCTCAATGCAAGAAACGTTCGCCCATGTGATATTCATCGCCAATTAAAGGAGGTGTATGGAGACAATGTAATGGACGAGTCGTCTGTTCGGCGGTGGTGTCGCAACTTCAACATGGGGAGGGGGAACACACACGACGATGTGCGTTCGGGGAGACCGTCTGTCATTACAGACCAACTGGTGAGCTCAGTTGACGAATTCGTGAGGAACGATGGGCGCGTCACAATTGATGACATCTGTGAGCATTTTCCCAATGTTTCTCGAACAATTGTTCATGAAATTGTTAAACACCATCTGCATTATGCAAAAATTTGTGCAAGATGGGTCCCTCGCATGCTTACAGATGAGCACAAAACCAAGCGTATGGCTGCAGCACTGACGTTTTTGGGACGTTATTCTGATGAAGGAGACTCTTTCTTGACTCGCATAATTGCTGGTGACGAAACATGGGTTTGTTATGCATCACCTGAGAGTAAACGACAGTCAATGGAGTGGCATCATGCTCATTCACCAAACAAACCAAAAAAATTCAAGACAGTTCTGTCCACCAGGAAACTCATGGCAACCATTTTCTGGGATCGACTAGGTGTATTGCTTATTGATTTTATGGCCCGTGGAGACACTATTAATGCCAATGCGTATTGTGAAACATTAAAGAAATTACGGCGGGCAATACAAAATCGGCGGCGAGGTCTATTGTCTACTGGTGTCATTCTCGTTCATGACAATGCCAGGCCTCATGCAGCTGGGATAACACAAAAACTTTTGCAGCAATTCAAATGGGAAACTTTCGACCATCCACCGTATAGCCCGGACTTGGCCCCTTCAGATTTTCATCTCTTTACAAAGCTTAAAGACTTTTTGGCAGGAAAAAGATTTGACAGCGATGAAGAACTTAAAGAAGGAGTGACCCTGTATCTCAATGAGCTGGCGGCGAAGGAC
Source organism: Hetaerina titia (assembly GCA_037158775.1). Classification (NCBI taxonomy): domain Eukaryota; kingdom Metazoa; phylum Arthropoda; class Insecta; order Odonata; family Calopterygidae; genus Hetaerina; species Hetaerina titia. The sequence goes on along the minus strand of CM073771.1, from coordinate 33,292,551 downwards.
TATGCAGCAGGAATACAGAAACTTGTCACACGTTATGACAAATGCCTTAATTTGCTTGGAGATTATGTTGAGAAGTAGTTTAAAGTATCCTCTTTCAAATAAAATTTTTTATGTTTGTTAATATTTACTTTTGTGTCTTTATTTCACGAACGAGTACTACTTTCCGGATGACCCTCGTATATCTCGAATTAGAATTTCAAATTAGTAATATTCTTTAGCCTCAAATTTAACAGATTGACCTAATTTATGCTTAATTTATTAAGATTCATAAACTTGAACGTGAAAGTAGGATCAAAGACTTATTGCAAATCTTTTCTTTTTCAAAATCTTTACTGCAAATCATTATTAGAGCATTGAACTTCTTCAACCTTGAGATAGCCTTAATGAAGATGAAAAAAAACACTATTAGTTTCGATGGTTGAACTCAATGTCCCAGATTATTATTATTAGGTAATCTACCGGGTAAGGTAGGTTTATGGATGGACACAACTACCAAATAAATATTTTGTGATTCACAACAAAACACAATCCAGCAACCTACTCTACATCAGGTCCCTCTTCATCTCTTCCGTCCTAGATATATGGGTTTAAATATTTCGCCATTTTTGCTGGATGAAAGCCAGTATTTCAAGAATATTTTTCTTTAATATTTATTTATTGGAGGATTATAATATTGTTTCATTCTTTCTTTTGTTCAAGGAACTAATTCTGGAGTTTCAATATGCACACAGTTACAATTATCACAGCCAAAATAAAATAAAAAATTTAATTCAAATACGTCTTGTTCCCATTCAACGTCATTTGCTTAAGATTTTCAACCCAAATAGTATAATATAAGATTTCATGCATTATCTATAAATTCTTGGAATCTAAAACTCTTCAAATCAGAAATCATATATTATATAGGGTTATACATCAGATAGGTCAATGTTAATTTGGTCAAGAAATTTGGTAATTCGAAATATTCAAGTATTAAGAATTGGGCGGCCAAACAGTATGGGTATTCAAGTAAACTCGTAGTACGAAAAACACTTTTAAGCGCGGTTCTTATGATTTAATTTGAAATCGAAAAGTGGTGTCAATAGCCTGTTAGACCTCATGAATAATTACTCGAAACATACACGGACCAGATTCAAATCCTACCAGGTTTGAGACACCAACAACTCCCCTTTGATCCCCTTCCTAGCTCCAGTTCTCGGAGAAACAACGCAAATTCCAAGACAGAAACGAAACGGAATTCCTCTGCGCGACGATTTTAAAACTCTCAACCTCACTCCTAGAGGCGCGCCTCGCGAAAAACCTATAAAAAGGAGGAATTCCGTGTTCCAAAATGAGAGAGATTAAGTTCACATTTTTATTCCAAAGGCATTAGCCTCTCTCCTTTTCCGTCCCTCTTGCTCGCTTTTGCTTCCTTCTATTTTTTTTCGAATATCCCGTTAGCAGAGACAAATCTGTGAATAAATTCTTCCCATCGTCGGCCGGAGAAATTTTCCCCGTTGCGGTTTTTCTGCCTCGTGGCCGTCCACGTTGAGTCCGGAGAAGAGGCAGGCTTAGTGGAATGGGGTGGGGACAGCGTGGGGGCAAACGGCTGGGGTCTTTCCTCACAGTATCGGCCAGCGCCGCGGCCTTACCGACCCAGGATGAATAAATGAGAGATGCCGGGATAGTGCCCTCCCCAATTCCTCCCCCACTCTGGACCTCCCTACGAGAATGAGTGTACGTTGTGCCCCCGCTGCAGGCTCTGGGGGGAAAATGCCAGGGGAGAGAGAGAGGCTTCCCGTTCCCACCGCTCGCCCGCCGCACCGCCTCGGGCCCACCCTCTCTCCCTCGCCTTGACGTCGCTCCACTCCCATAACTCTCCGCACTCACTTATAAACGCCCGTATCCTTCCTTCCCCGCGTGCTGGAGCGCGTGGGGCACGCGGCGTCTGTGGCGCTGGGGTCGAAGGCGGAGGGAGATAGAAACTCGGGGAAGAGGGGGGGGGAGGGATTTAGTTGGAAGGGTACGGCAGACAAAAGAGCGTTGGGGATTTATGAGTGTACAGGCTTGGCGGGACATGGGTGTGGAGGTGCGTGTTTCGTGCGAAAGGAATGGCGGGGGTCGACACTGGGTCTTCACGAACTATTTTTGAGAGAAGCACGAGTGCAGCTGAATTCAACTTATTTTGTAGACACATACGTACAGGTGATTAATGCAGTATTTCTACTCCTGATGCACCTAACTAACACTTTACTACGTAACATCATCAACATTTCGTCACTACGCGAAGTAACCTATACACTTCATCAACATAGATTTGTGATTCATGCGATTTTTCCAACATATCCAGTAATCCCTGATCTCTGGATCTGGCCTCCAAGATCTGCGGAAGTCTGTCAATCATTCAGAAATTCAGAAATGACAACTTATTGAAAGTAGTCTAAAGTCAGTAAAGGGTGATTAAGCGTCATTGATTCAATCGGTCATGCCTGGAACAAAATTGTGGCAAAGAATCATATGAGACTTAGATTTGATACGACTAAAATGGCAGTAGAATTAAAGTATATTTGTATAATTTCTCTGAATGTCTTGTCATCACGCACATACATGTCACTTAGGAACTAGAAAATGTTTGTGATGAAATATTTGGCAAATATCACAGTTCACAGGGTTCAGCATCGTTTATGTCAGTCCCTTGAGCTAAAGAAATCACAATACTTGACTTTGAGGGAATTTATTTTGGGCGGAGAAAATACGAGTACGAACGGAGGAAATCTTACTTCCTAATACCGCAATGCAATGTTTACTACGGCTTAAAGTTCCGTCTTGGGTAACAACATGAGATATCCTGATGACAGGTACCCTCTTCGTGACGGAACTTGGACGGCGTAATAAAAACTACCCATGAATATACCGGGTGTTGTGTTATTTTACTACTATATTCTTTGCAAACGCACCGGGACGATTACGAGATTGATTTCAGATCAGCTTTTACTCATGTTACCGTCATCATTAGCGAAGTGACGAACATACCCCAATTCAACGCAAATATCAATCGTTAGAGTAGTTTGAGCTTTCCAGGGAGAGAATTAACTATATCTAATTTAAAAATCTTGAAATAGAGATGTATTATATTATGGCGTCATTACTCGAGATTACCGCAATCAGCAGAACATTGTTTGCAATGTTTGAACCGCGTGCTTGGGGTTTATAAGGTTTACCCCTCTATGGTCAACCAAAAATAGATTGGCTGATGGTTTATTTTGCTTGGAATAACATAATACCTAGCATGACCCCACCCCTTTTCTCCTTAGTTTTGGCTCTCAAGGGGACGAGAAGTGCAGGGAGAACTTTGTAAGACGAAGCAAGTGCGTGTGTGTGCCTGTATGCGGTGCTAAGATTGTACTGGAGTGGGATTGTTTGTGGAGGGATTGCTTAATGAGATGGAGGCTGGGAGGGTAGCGAGGGAGAGAGCATAATGGGAGAGGAATGCTTGCGGCGGCCGCGTGTAGCTTGTGGAGACAAAAGAGAGGTCGAGGGCGCAGGAACCGCAAGAATTTATCAAACGTAATGGAGAAATGTTCCCTGTGTATTATGCTTTCGGTCTTACCTCGTCCTCCTACGCAGAAATAAACATACATGTCCTATCTCGCGTGTGGAGGGCAGACAGCGTCGTTTGACTGTGTTTTAATTTTCAATCTCGGGCGGGGTGTGCTCACAAAAGGGTCTCGTTGATTCGTTTGAGCATTCGAACTAGTCTCAAATAACTTTGGGGGATATTGTCGCAGTCTGCTCATCTTCAAGACTGTATTGAATAGGGTCGTGCTGCAAAATTGCAGCTTTACGACTATTCGGGAGCCTGACTGAAGGTTTACAAAGGAAAACACTACGTGGAAAGTACGGTTTATGAGCAGCAAAATTAGAATTTGCGCTTGATGTGTATCAGATTAAGAATACTTGTGACAGCGAGATAATATTCATTGGGAACTATTTGCCAAGGCGCTAATTTTTGAGCTACCAATTTTGATGCGATTCCTTAAAGGAAATAAAAATACAGAAATTTTGCATGGAATAGTTGCATTAATTTATTTATTTTGCATTAGTCCGAAAACAGCACTTCGACCTTCTACATGGCACTTTGGAAATTGATATAACAATTTAACAATTACATACACCCAAGCTCTAGGTGGAGGAAAAACCACCTAGGCGGGAACCCGCGACCTCTGGGTTGGCAGACGAGGACGTTACCCCGCCGCCACCGGGGCGGGCAATAACATTTCATCCGGGTAATTTATCACTTGTAAGAGTAGAATGGTAATTTTCGAAGGGGGGATTACAGAAATGATGATGTTTAAACCAAATTTTGTAATCAGCTTACTTGTAAAGAACGGAATTAAAAAATACCATACGCCTTCAAACTCATGTTTATCTTTTTTGGCGGACGGTAACCTGAGGTGTTTTCGATATGGAAACCAAATAAAGGCTGGAAAACCATTGAAGACCACTAATATTTCAACGTTCCAGTAACTGGAAATTTTAATTCACATTTTAGGTGCTATAAACATTATAATGAGAGATTTCAGCATCAACGCATACTAAAAACATTTCCTGTCAATAACAGCCTTTAATACATGTATGTGGTACACATCATAGGAACCTCAACACCAGCATATTTTACCGTTTCCTGAATGTAGTTAAGCAAGGTACGAGTACTTAAAATAAATGGCATCTTATTTAAATGATCCGTGGCTATTCTAATTTACAATGGCGATCTAATTGGCTCAGTTCAGAAATTGGTCAGATTGAGAATGAAAGTAGGCCTTCGACATATTTATTTTTCCATTGCCAAGTCTCAATTATTTGAAACCATTGAGTATATTTCGACGTAAAGTGATATAATAACCACATTACACTAAATAATTCATCACCTTAGGGTCTTCAGGGAAGAAAAACGGCGGAAACGTAATGCTCTATATATCAAGACGGAGTCAAAGGAGACCTAGGTAAACGTAGGAACGGCATAATAAATAGAATGACCCAATTTCGAGGAACAAGCGGCAGCGGTTCCGTTGAGGCGTTTACAAGGGCTCGCTAATGACCGTGGTGTGTCGCGGTTGAAAGATTAAAAATAATAATAGAATTGAAAAAAAGCAAAGAATATGGGGAAGGCATTGGAGCCACATGACGATGTGTCTTTGTTAACGAGCACTTTGAAATGTAAGAGGGAGAGAGGCGCGGAGAGAGTTGGGCACGGCAAAGAAACTGCTAAAGGGTTTTGGAGTTAATTTGCATGGCATTGGAGAAAAGCAGCGAAGCAATGCAGGCGACGCACCGCGGTGTGTTCCAAAATTTCTCGGGCGCCAGACGGGAGACGCTCGATCTCACCTTCCCGATCATTACAAGGGCCATAAGTGGCCGTCTTCTGAAGTCAGAGGGAATACTAAAATTCCTTTTGCCTCCTTCATTCAATCGGATAAACGTTGTCTTTTTGCCGTTCAGAAAACGATATTTTTTGTTAGCTTTTCACTACAAATTTTATTTTCACAACGACGCACAGTAAAAGTCAGTGACGTGCAGGCCGACCGGATTAGTTTCCACACACTTTAAAAATAGCAAAGTATTAATATTTTTCATGAAAATTTTTAAAATTTTATGTAATTTGAACGGATTGATGCTCATGCTCCAACAACTTCGATAATTCTCTCTATTTTGTCATTTTAATTCCATATTCCAGAAAAATTGTGCATTGCTCAGGACGATGACAAAAGACAAGTAAATAATTTAATGATCACGCTAGGAATGAGTCAGTAACGAAAGGATATGAATTATATACGTGAAGAGATGATGCGTCCCTTACTTATAACACACCAATTTGACGCGAGACTCTGGCGATTACTTTGCTAAGAGCCATAACTATAACTTCCACTTACTCGCTCCTCCTCTTAATTGTAGAACATACCCTTTGGAAAACTCAACTGCAGTCTTTTCTTCATGAGCATTTAAATCAAAAGACTGACTTATTCCAGCTACGCTTCTCCTTTGTAAGCTAGCCGTCTTACTCCGTGATATTTCTTCTGTATTTCTTCTCTCTCTACTCGACTTACATATTTGTTCCTCAATCTACCTTCTGGCGTCTTACTCTCTAAAATGATCTAAAAAAAGGTGATCGCATAATAATTCACGCCCAACCTACCTGGCTCTCCATTTTTTCAACGAGCTTCTTCGGGTATTTTCCCTCTCCAATCTTCTGTATATAAATATCCAGCGCAAAAACTCATTGCCAGTTTGTTCAATTGATCTTCGGCATCCATTTACATCATCAAAGTTTAGGAGGATTCATATTTCCTGTCTGGTCTACTTTTCCAATTGTCCATGTCGGTGACTCATTGAGACAATGAGCTGATCCATTAAACTCACATGTGTGACTTCACGTTTCGCCTCCTTGTCTCGAAGCTAATCTTTCTTGAGCATAGTAATAGATCGTTGCCTCTTCATGGTAACCTCCTATTTGTCTTGAAGTCTTCTCCGCTTGATTTTCCTCGAGCTCCTTCCATCCTCTGTCATATTTCTTCCAAAGTAGGTGAGAGATATCATTAATAATACAACAATTTGAAACTCCTGGAATTTTTTCTTGTACAAATATTTAAGTAATTTTTGCACATACTCTTCTACGATATTTCTGAAGTATTTGGTCTATTATGTTCATCAAATGAAAAATGGTAAATTTCCTCTTAGTTAACCTCATTTCCTCTTATGCCTATTTCCTCGGTTTTTTCTATTACCTCAGCCTTACTTATTTGTTGAATAGTGCTGGTGAAAAATTCCACCATCTTACGAATTTCCCTTTTTTCTGCTTCTTGGTTTTAGTATTATTTTACTTGGTAGATTATTCTTCCACCCTCGTAATCCATGTCAGGTGTTTTCTGTATTAGTTTGAACACTTGTTCATCTCGTTGTGCATTATATTTTTTTCCCTCATTATTCTTAGAGTATGGCCTCTTCGTTTCACTGCCTGTCCCAAATTGACCTTTCAACAGGTTTAACAATCTTCAATTTTCCTGAATTTTAATTTGACTATATTTTGGCTGGTTATTTTTGTTAACATTAAAGACACATGATATTAGATTTAAAGCTTGATATTTGCCACATCTCTTTGAAATTTTTCCACTACGATTTTAAGAGAAAACCTTAAATGCGAAGACGTGACTTTTTTGCATTTTAAAATCTGTTACGAATTTAATTTTGTAGAAAATAAATAATTTAAACTTAAGTTTTTCTTTGAACATCATGTGAAGTGTCCCTAAAAATGACTTTATTACAGACAGATGGTTTATTCTTTAAAATCTCAATTCCCAATTTCATATTCCATAAAGTTTCTGTTAGAATACTTTCTCCACCTCTAGAAGCATTTTACCTCGCTTATAAGGTTGCAATAGACAGCTCACAGTGATCACCTTTGGTTTAAATCACAAGTCTCCATGAAAGACCGGTCGAGTTTGACGGAGTAAAACTCAACGTTCTGTTTTGTCGGAACGTTGTGTATATGAAAAATTTCCGAAGAACATTAATGATGGAAAATGTTAAACGATGTCCGGCATTCTGTCCTGCACACACCCTCGGGGGTTTTCCTGGGGGATTTGCACGTATGAAACCACGAGGAACGTGCGTGGAAGCAGATTCGTTAAAAGTAAGTGTGGCGCCTGTGTCGAAGGACGGGGAGAGGAATGACGAGTGGGGGATGAGGGTGACGTAGGGTAAATAATGGTGGGCAGAAGTAGAAGATGAAGAGGGAGTATAGAATGGACGAGAACAAAAGGGAAAAGAGAGGAGTTGGTAGCGAAGGTGGTTAGGAGAGAGCGAAAGAGAGAGTAGGAGAGGTAGGAGGGGAAGGGAGGGTAAGGTTTCGGATAGGAGGAGGAAAAGGGAGTTGCTACAAGAGGGGTGCGGTGGAAAGAAGGGTCTGTTGTTGGCTGTGAGTGTTGGGAGGTGAATATTTAATTCGAACGGCGCGAGGCGCCCTTGGCGAAGTCTCGACACATAAAATATTGCGGTATTTATCCGAAGGGTGCGTTAAAAACCTTCCAAAGATATTTTACTGGGTAGCGTCTCTCGCTCCATCTCGAATATCATAATGCACCTTGTGAAAATATGATGAGCGTCAAAGGGGGCTCGAAACCATAAAGCCTGTCCCGCGTGAATCAGTGAGCAAACAAGAATGTAGCTCGATGGAGGTAAACATTAATATTCTGTTTGAGAATGTGTCAAATGACTTTTCTTGCGTTTTGACTATCTATTTATGGAGGTTTTTTGGGGAAGCCTTAACGTTTCACGCTCAGAACTAAAATGGTAGAGGCTCCATGGTTTTATATTTGACAATGGTAAAGAATGGTAACTCAAAATACTTACTCGTATGATTAAAGCGTCGTGAAAACGTTGTTTTTTGGTCTTAGTATTCATTTCAAATTCTCTTCTTACATTTCGTTTGCTTCTCCATAGATATTCTTATGTTGTATCAAGCAAAGACAAATCTACGTAGCGATTGACTCCAATGCCTTATTTTTCATTGTTTTTTTTATGAAGCCTTTCAGATACAGTCATGGAAAATTATTTTAATAAATAATATCCATTCATTTTTAAAGATATCACATCATAAGGGCAATAAGGATCCTTGAACAAATTATTATGTGGTCGTCGGATGTCAGGCGTCAATTTTTATGGAAAATCTGATGGTAGTTCAGTACTTCCAAAGAGTTGGGCGTAATAATTATTCAGAAAATGTCCTTCTTGCGCTATGGGCTTCACAGATGAAATTTTAATTGAATAATTATTGTGCCAGATGGCACATTTAGTCACCAAAGGATTCAGCTTTTTGGCTTTAAAAATACGTTACAATCACCTTAATAACCACCGCTCCCGGGTCCGCAGTCTATTGGCTATCCTAGACTTTAGACGACCCACCTTACAATATTGACATAACTGGTATTATCCTGTAGGAAAGTTCATGGCGAGGTTAAATCTATTCTGTTCATTTAAAAAAAAATACAGGAACTTCCGCGAGTAGGAATTTTTAATCAAGAGTGACAATTTATGAGGAGAGTGAGAATTATCCATTCACCGACCGCTAGACCAGCGGCGGTAATAAAATAAAAGTTGAAAAATTTCATCCTACCGTTTTCGTCTCCATAATTTTTTTTTATTCTTGTGGCTGCATTATAGATATTACGCCGTCGTCGGAGAGATTGGAATGCCGGAGAGTTTGCCTCAACCGAGGACCTAGTGCCCCTCCTTTCCTTGGCGAGGGAATGGGAAATGACTGGGAATGAGTGGAGCGGTCTGTGGGATGCGGAGAGGGGAAGGGGTTCGGCCTTCGAGGGTGTCGTAGGAGGTCGTGAGGAGTGGGTCGGAGGGAAAGGAAGGGAGGGAGGGAGGGAGTGAATTGGAGTGTGTGCGGGAAGGAAATTGGATTTCTTGAGAAAGAGAAGTGGGACGGGAAGGAGAGAGAGGGAGGAAAAGATTGAGGTGAAAGGATGGGAAGAAGCGGGAGGAGGTATAGAAAGTAGTGTGGAGAGAGGGAGGTAGAGTTATTGAGGGGGGGATGGGAGTTCGGGGTGGGCCCGCCTCTGCCGTTCTTCGTTGGAAGACTTCTTGAGGTGAAGTGAGGGGGGGGGGAGTGGATGAATATGTAAAGGCAGGCAAAAACGACAGCGGGGGAGTAGACGGAAGGTCCCAGGAAGATGCTGTCTCTCTGCATTTCTCTTTCCCCTGCCTACCTCTGGTTTTTGCAGCAATCACACCTGAAAGCAATGAGCTTTAAAATGTTACATATGCATGGTGTCATATTTTTGCCGATTCAGCGAAGTTTTTAGGGTACTTGTTGAATTACATCCGAGCAAACATTTATGCATGCCCTAATAATTTCGATTCCCAGCTCTCAGTCTGGTGTACGTTCGGCGAGGTAACGTCTTTTTTTCCCGTCTCACTCCACTTATTTTTTTTGCATATATGATTTAAAAAATTTTATACAAGAAGACATGGCTGCTAGACTTTTGCATAGATGTTTTATGGCTTTCCAAATTCCATTAGATATGTTTTTATAAAATGAACCCATTTTTTTTACTGATAACTATGTCAAACACCAAATGGAAGGAAATGAATATGGGTATCACTAAGTTAAAAGCTTCTAAATGACGGAAAGAAAATTAAATGATGAATTGTTTTTGTTTGTCATTATAAATAAGGCATATTATTACAACTACTAACTGAAACGAGGGAGGAATTTTAGGAAAGAAGGGGAGAGGACATATTATATATCTAGAAAATAAATCACAACTTATTTAAAATACACAAACACGCATAAATACGCCTTCAAAAAGAGGAGAAATATAGATTTAGATTGATTGGAAAGCATCTGGAGTATTATATTCTTTCATTGGTCATTCAGAAAAAGAAGGAATGCTAAAAATGAAGGGAAGAGTGTTCTCGATTGTACATATATAAGGCAGTGTACAAAAAGAAACAGAAAAGAGCAGTTACCCAATCGTTTTCTCTTTTGGCAACCTTTTGCCTTCATCGACGGGAGAAAACTGGAGGGTGAAGGAAGAAAAATGGCTGAGCGGTCTAGGGAGGAGGTACATTGAGGGAAGGAGGATCCTTTAGCGATTGGCCAAAATTCAAGCTTGTAATATTTTGAAGTGGTGTGGCTGTGGGATGGACATAGGTTGGGTTGGATGCATTAAAGCAATTTTTGTATGTTACATTATCTTTTTTGTTTCTTTTTTAGGTTAATGTTCACCATTTATGTGTATATATATATATATATATATATATGTTATATATTGTATATGAAGTTAGCACTTGTGAGCAACGAAAAAACACAGAAAAACACAAAAAAGAAACAAAACTCACTAGGTTTCGAATTTGTTTTGGTGGTTCAAGCCACCGAATAAAACAAATATATATATATATATGTATATATATAGATGATGCGGAAGTACTCACGAGAGCAATATAACTTTTGGACGGCACAATAGAACACAGAATAAAACAGATAACACGTAAAAGGACACTCACACTGTAGATGATTTAAGCTTTCGGCCTACTCCGAGGCCTTCTTCAGGTCAGACGCTCAGACTCAGGTCTGACCTGAAGAAGGCCTCGGAGTAGGCCGAAAGCTTAAATCATCTACAGTGTGAGTGTCCTTTTACGTGTTATCTGTTTTATTCTGTGTTCTATTGTGCCGTCCAAAAGTTATGTATATATATATATATATATATATATACACACACAAAATGGCGATAAGGATATATAGTTTTATGATACTGGCCTTATTAGGACTTCTGGACCTTTAATAATGAACATTAGAAGACTAACGACACCAATTCTCCATGGCACCCTAGTACAATTTGGTCATCGCTTTAACTGTATGTTAATATGCTTTTTTCTCTATCTTTTAAGAATTAGGATACGTTTTTAATTAATATCTATAATTTAGTGTTGTTAATTTGTTTTGTAAATGTTTTTAGGACCCAATTGTCTTAAACTTTGCAATAAATGCTAATGCTCTACATGGTTTTCAGCTAAACCTAAATGTCCCTTACCCTATCGCTCTCCTATTGAATCGTACTATTTACGAGTGTTACAATAATATCAGTCAAAATATAGCTATTTCAATTTCACGGAGCATTTTTTACAGCGGTAGGTATGAGCTTAGTATGTAGAGTGACGACAGTATGAAAAATAAATATTTTTCAATGCCTCTGAATTCAAAGAAATTACGGGAGTTGCCGCGAAAGTAACTTTCAATAGAGTCATGCGCTAACGCGCATTACAATGCAAAATGGTATACAATCAAAGTCTACAAATCGTTCATTAAAGTTCATCCTGGCCATAGCGAATGATTTTTAGGCTTTGACAATTTTGCATTGCATCTAGGGTAGTTAATTCAGAACTTTGGATAACACCGAATTCCATGAAGTAAATCATTTGTTTTAGTACCGGACGGCCTCTGGATATTCTGTATTTTTGGAAGTTTCGTCTTCGTATAGTAAATCACTCTCATAAATTTCCAAGAACAAATTTTCTTTATTTAACTCAGAAGTTGATTGGGAACCGGGGAAGACACTCAAATGGAATAAATTGATTATTCTACCTCCGAGTCATGAAAGGTTTCTTGTGTAGGGGCGGCTGTACGGGAAAATTCTCATTCGTTAATTAGCTAACCTTAATGTGAGATAATAGAATTTATTAGAGAAGCGGTTCATCAAAATATTAACTCTGTAATAAACAGTCAGTTATTACAGATAAATTCCTGATTTGATGTCATAAGTCCTCCCCACGGAATACAACCTCGACATGGAGGAAGGGCTTTCGTGTTGCTGTAACCCGAAGAGCTGTGCTGGCGGAAGTTACGATTTTTCATTCTAGTATAGTCACCCATGCCAGATAAATTGAAGGCTAGGAAATAGAAGAAAGTTAGTTCGCAGAGAGGCAGCTGAAAAAGCGTCTGATTCCAATAAGGCGACCATTGTAGTGATGGGATCACGTTAACAACAATATTTAGGAAGGCAAAGGGAAAACATTTCAGAAATTTATCCCAAAAAAGTATAGTAGAACCAAATATGAAAATAAATCGTGGGAACTATCAGACTCGGTCCCCGGGACGGTGTATCGTGCCCGGCAACGGAGGAGGCAAGTCTCCGCGGTTCTCATCACACAAAATCATTGCCAAACCGAGAAAATGGAAGTAGAAATAAGGTAATGAAGAGAGACGTCACCGTAAAAACAGGGACTTGGGATGCTACGACTATGATTACAGGGAAGTTGGAAAGTATTAAGCGTGATATGGAAATAGGAAATATAGACGTATTAGGCTCATGCAAGGTGAGGTGGAAAGAGAGCGGAGATTATTAGAACAAAGTTACAGAAATATTAGAATGATAGAGAAACGGAAATGTATTATTAGGTGAGGGGAGAGAGGGAAGTGAGGTAGGATAATACAGCTAAGAAGAAACGAATGAATGTGAGGAAAAAAAAGTTACGTCTTGCTGTAAAACTAGGTTAGTCATAGCTAACGTTTAAACGGTTTCAATAGATGTAGGTTCACATAAAAAATACCGAAAGATATATGAATATATCTGTTAGATTATATTCTGGTGAGACATAGGTTTAGGAATATCATAATCAACACACTGTCATGGTCTGCCGAGAGCAGATACAAATTAAGATCTCAATTTAGTGCTCAAGAAGTGTAGCGTTAAATTTAAAGGACGAGGAAGGGAAGGAGAATACGAAAATAAAACATGGAAGAATTAACTTGAGCTAAAAGAAAAGAAGTTGATGAAATGTTGTGCGGGGGTAAAGGGAAGAATAAGATAGAGGAAAGAAGGGGTAATGAAAGCGGTGTACGGAAACAATAGGAACGATAAATATAAAAAGGGTTTGAAATAAAAGAGATAACAGAGATATAATTATGAGAATGGATGAAAGAAGGAATTGGAAAAACGTGAACACAGGATTATAGAGAAGAATTGCGAATATTTAAACAATAAACTGAACGAGAAAGTGAAGGGACAACGAAAATTTTTTCAAACGAGCGGTGAATGGATATACGATAAATAAATTAAAGAAAGAGCGAAATGAGAGTACTGTTCAGAAACGGGAGGGTATCCTTATGATGTAAAAATGAATATTCCATTTATAGTATTAAAGATGCAATAGATAACATATTAATAGGAGAAGAAGAGGTGCTGACAAGAAAATACGGATAGTAAATATAAAGAAACTATGCAAGATAATAGTTCAAGCAGTTTGAAAAGAGAAAGGAACTATTTCTATTTATAAGTATGGCTTAGGACCAGGAATACTTATCTAAGACGTAGAAAAGGCAATTCAGGAACTGAAATCGATAAAGGCTGTGGGAATAGATATCATCCCTGCAGAACTACTCAAGATTTAAGAAAACGGGGAAAGAAGTTTTTTTGCTCATTTGTGACAGAGAAGTCGATGGAAGACTTTGATATATCAACATTGATTACATCTCAAAATAGCATTTGAACAAAAGTTTGTGGGGACCAAAGTTTAAGCTATAAGTTTGATTCATACGCAGCAAAGGCATTAATTAGTCAATACATTATCAGCAACAAAAATATGGATAAACATACAATTGGCGAAGATCTGGCTGGTTTTAGAAAGAGGAAGGATACAGGTCAAGCCAAAGCAACAATGAGATCACTTATGGAAAGAAACAGAGAGGGCAACCGGGATGGATTTCAATGATTCGTAGATCTTGAAAAGAAGTTCAACAGAGTCAATTTGGCGAAATAAATTAATATTTTGCAGAAAATAGGAGTAGATTGGAGGGATAGACTACTTATACCGAACCTTCACGTCTCAGACTGCAGAGGTGCGGATAGGAAATGGAGAGTTGGGATAGGATGGTGAGTAAAACAGGGATGTGCATTGTCACCTTTTCTTTTCAATATGGTATATGCGGAGGGAATTGTAGGCGAGGGATGGAAAGCGTTGGGGGCTGTAATGAAAGTGAAGTGGGTGGGGAAATTTTCAAATCTCTTAGAAATGCGCATGATGAAGCGTTAGTTTTATAGTAATCCAAAGGGTTATAGCCATCACTTAGCTCGTTGACGAATCAGTGTGATAGAAATGGGATGAGAATTAATCATATGAAATAAAATTTAATAAGTCTCCAGACATAGGAAGGTTATGATGAGAATCAGAGTAAGGGGAACTAAACTTGAACAAGTAAAACAGTTCATGCATTTGCGAGGTGTTTTAGATGAGATTGAGCAAAGAGGTTGGGACATTAAAAGACGAGGAAGAGAGACTCATAATAGAATTGAGTAATGCAGGCACATGATATTATTTCTTATGACTCCGTAATACCAATGGGTATATCTGTGTAACAATGATAATGAAATTTTCACGGACAAAGAACTCGGAGAATACCCTTGGGAATATTTAAAAACGATGGAGGGAAGATGTTTTAAATAACTGATATGATCATCAGTGTGTGAAATTCGTCCCAGAGTAATTTATTTTAAACTTCAATAACTGTTATGCAAATGGCAAAGCAAGAGATGGCTTAGCGATTTTGAACCATAAAAATTTCTCAAAAATGGGATTTTTTTTTATCCTTACAAAACCGCCGTTAAAACAGTATGTCAGTCACAATTCTTGGTCTCATGGAGTCATTAAGAACAGAATATACAGTAGAAAAGCTTTTAGAAGTGTTATGCAAAGGACTACAACGGATTAATCTATCAGTCATGTGTTTTGAAGCATTGAATTAACTCATAATTTTAATTGATCAGCTTCGTGAGGATAGTATATTGAAGACATTTTCTATTGATTCTTCCGTCCATCCATTCACTTTCTTTAGTGAGGTAACGTCGCTAATTAATTTCTCATCGGTTATTAAATAAAACTGCCAGACCGAAAACTCCAAAAAGGTAAAATTCCAGCCAACTCAATTTTCCCTAATAACCGCAAAACACATACCTTCTCATGGTGAAGGCATCTTAATTTTCCGTTGCCTCCGAGAGACTCTTCTTTGTGTGACTTCGGTAGATTTTTAAAATTTTCTTTTCCCGAGGCAGGAAAAATGGCATAAACTCCGCGATGATATAAAGGAACTTTTTTTAATCTCAGAGAAGGAATGGCAAGCACAAATTAAACTTTATCATTTACATCCAACTGTTAATCCAAAAGAGTCTCTTAATCCAGGAGTTGAGAAAAAATTTCAAACTGTATTTAATTCCTGTGAATTGACTCTTTCAAATTAATCTCTAATTTTTTAATTCAAGAGGGATTAGACAGGTCAAAAGACTATTTGTAATAGACAGATTAAATAAAATAACATGCATATTAGTGATACGTTGACTTGCGAACATGATTCGTCTTCGTCCGCGATCCGTATCTCTAAAAGTGTTTGTCTCGCAACACAAATTTTCATTTCATCTGATAGTGTATAGTATAAAAAATGTACAAAAATGCATATTATGGTAATTATTACATATGCTTACTCATGAAATTATTCATTTCATGCGCTATATACATTATCTTCAACTTAATAAGAAATATAAAGAATACCTTGCAGTTTGGTTGTTGATTACTTGTCATTAGTTGCTTCTTCCTTTGTGTTAGGTATAAAAATACAAAGCTACAAGTACTTTACACTTTTATTAGATATTTAAGAAGTAAGAACTAGCATTAATCTAGAGAAGACTGAGCACTCAACGTACATTATGCTATATTATGAGGGTGAAACTGCGACGCTTGGAGTGTGCGGCGGGAAATTTATAAGCGAGGTCCGCTCAACGACAACGCTTGAAGTATTTGATTGGTGCGTGCGATAAGCAGTTGTGTGCCCCTTTTAAATTTTACAACATTTTTGCTCGTATTGAGTAGTCCACGATAAGCTGCGTTCGGAAAGAAGCTGGTCTACCGAGGCCAAAACGGAAAATGAAAACTGTTCGTAACACGAAAAGTTCGTATATTGGGTTGTCCTAATATCGAGGCAACACAGTATAAATAAAGCATAACCATGAGTGTTTAACGGTGTAATATTTGGTTAATTTTCAGATGAATTGTTGCGCCTTAGAAAATTAATACGTTAAGTAACGAAAACAATTTCCCAAAAGCGTCATATCCCATGATACGTACATCATTAAGCATATATAAATCAATAGTATCAAATATATCAAATGCATATGTGGGTAGCTTGAATACATTTTACACGCCTTAATCCACACTCAGTTTACGATCCAAGGTCAAATAGTGATCAGGAAATTTCCCAAAAAATGTATTGGCATTGGTTTTTTTTTATTTACGATGCCTACGACATTTTGGAAAATCGACCCCTGCCTTTTAAAACCTTACGGCGATTATCTGTTTAAACTGTGTAACAGCTCAAAAGGTTTGTATCACATGACATTGATAAATTTAATGAGAAAAGTTCACAAAACCTTTGTCAAATTTATTAATTAATATGCGAAATTACCTACTGGTCTCGGCAGGGGGTTTTCACTTGAATTTCGCGATATAAATAGTTGGGTATATACGATAATAAATGTAGAACGTAGCTGAAATTAACGCTGATACTTATGCGCATGTGCATATTTGATAATTTATATTTAAAATGGGCATTAAGTCATGCTTACGAGGTATAACCCAAAAGTTCCTGAACTAAAACCATGTATTATGAATGCGAAATAGTATCTCGTATCTATTCACTGTGATAAGTAGTGGGGGCCACATTTACCTGTATAGCGACGTTGAGTGGCACGTTTCAACTTGCTAGCTAATTGAATTTGCTCTGTTTCTTTGGATTTGTGTCTCTTTGCACGTTTATGCAATGGTTGAATTCCCTGTACGAAGTTTCCGATGGGTACTAAATAGAGCCGCGACGTGTTGGAGTACTCGTATGTGAATTTTGTTTAAAGCCGGAAGGAAGCGTAACAGAAAATCAATATATAAGTTCAGACCGGAGGTAGCGTGTCTGCCTCTGGAGCCGAAGGTTTCTGATTCCCGTGATCGGCGAAAGTTTTTCAGCAGAAAAAGCTTGTTATTTGTTAAGGTCGGAACGATGCAATCACACATTGAACGAGAAAAATAGACTCGTACTAAAAAGGTACCCTGAATCCACGATGAAAGGCAGCAGTTTCACCATTAGACACCGGTGGCATAGACCGACCGAGTGGGTTGGCCTAGCCCGGCATCAATTGCCACAGCTGCAGGCAAGAGTGGAGTTCAAGGTACAGCCGCAGTACTGCAATGTGGAAACAGGAAACCACTACATTATTCTCCCTAGAATATGCAGACTTGCCTTGCATTCTAATAAGATTAGAATGTAGCAGCTGCAGTAAGCCAATCCTAAGATTAAAATACTTTTGATGATAAAGTTCAAAATCATTGGAGGAAAAGGTTACGTGCCGTACGCAAATTTTTGAATGGTTTCTTGCGATAAAATGGCAGTTGGTGCTGACTTCGGTGTAAGACGACGAGCAGTTCGGACGACCTTCGACTGCAAACTCGCCTTAACTTATCCCTTAAGTGCGACAAATCATTCGCAAATACTGCGATCGTACAGTTCTCGTCATTTTATACGTACTTTCTATTGGGTATGGCACATGCCAGTGAGTGTTTTCTGAAGAATGATACATGCATCGCATCGTGGCGAAATTCATTCAGCACCAGTTGACATTTAACCAAAAGCAGCGACGCGTTGGCATTTGCACTGAATTGAAAGAACTTTCTTCTAAAGATGAAAGCATTTTGTTCCGAGTCATTACAAGATAAAAGCTGGTTGCACGACTACGATCCAGATACGAAACGACAATCGTAGTAGTGGAAGAGTTCCGATTTGACGAGACGTGAGACATGCCGACCAGTGAAGAGGAATGTGAAGACCGTGCTCATTGGTTTCTCAGGCATGAAGGGAAATTTTGATTCGAAATTTCTCTCACAAATGCGGACGCTGGATTCGGAATTCTATTGCGGTGTTATTAGACTCCTTTGCTGGGATATTTGAAGAAAATGCCCAGAGCTTTGGAGTGAGAAAAATTTTCTCCTGAGTCACAACAATGTATCAGCCCAGATATCGTTCCGCACGCAACAGTTTTTGGGGACTAATTCCAAGACGGCCATCTCCCTTCCTTGCCTGATCTGTAGCCCTGTGTATTGGCGGTGTTTTTCTTAATGAAGCTAAATTTCAAGGGTCCCTGCTTCGAGACGGTTGAAAAGGTACACGAATCGCTGGCGGCTCTGCAAGTAGGGACTACAACTAACTTTAAAAAATGTTCGAACAGTGATATAAACTATTAGAAACTTATATTTGAGCACAGTAGTACTAATTTGAAGGTGAAGGGACTCAATATGCCAAATCATAAATGCTTTAAATTTTATTGCGTTATTCCGGGAAGGTTCGAATCTAACCTCACACGTAATTGTCATCCTTCGTCTCTTAAATCCATTGGGTTAATCTCGTAGCAAACGGTCTTCATTCCGATATAACTTTCGTAGATAATTTTTCATTTCGTATAATAATACAACTGTAACTATAAATCAAGCATTACAACATTTTCTTATTAATTCCTGAATATATATTCATATGGATTTTTGTATCGTATACAAAAGAAATTTATAGTAGTAGTTTTTATGGGAGGCGAACGAGAGCTAAGGACAATTGTGCCATTAGAGATGGATAGGAAAGGGTGGAGAGAAACCCGATATTGGCATTATCCTACTGTTGCCGAAAGGCGCAAAGAGGCCCCCAATTTAACATCCCATCCGACGGACGTCGTATTCACTCAAAGTGCTTTCCGCAAAACACCTCAAGTAGGGATCGGGGTACCATTGGAATATTTGTTGTCTCCAGGATTTGAACCCGTACCCTCTCAGTGGGAAGCTTGTACGTTAGCCACCGCACCATCCCGAAATTCGTATCAGTTATAATAATAATATTTCTCCACTTTAATTGAATAATTTTCTTAGGCGGCTCTCTTTATGCACGTTGTAAGAAGAATTAAAAGGTCTCCCCTCCGTGGATGGCTTTCAGTCATAATCTAATCAGCTTATCTACTCTTAACGAAGACAGTAAATACTAAAGATCACATGCCTCCGGTTTATGATTTTGGGTTAACGTGTCGACAAAAAAAAATTATTCATAAATGCACGGACATACAAAAAGGCACCATTCGAAAAATGGTCTGGTTCTCAAAATATGCATTTCCTTGAATTCCCGCAAGCGCAATACTTTTTCATGAAAATAATACTTTCCCCACGACTGCTCAACATTTACACCTATTCCTACCTACATATTTTTACAAATAATTGCAGTGGAGATAAAAAATTCTAAATCATGAAAACGTTAGCGGAATGATGATAAAGCTTTTTTTAATTGGTTTATTCCTACAGCTATTTATCTTGGATTTTATTATTCTTTCTCTACATCAGGCTTTGGGCTTCCATTGAATAAATCCCTGCGAAGTTTTGAAAGGCCAATAATTAAGAAAAGGAGCCGCCCGTAAAACTCAATATTGTTTGACTAATGAAAGGAGGATTTCCAGGTTATTTAAACATGAACAGAACCAGACACAATAAGAATTGAAATTTACATTTTATTTTCGGAAGCAATTCATTTCCCGCTACGCTGAGCTAATATTTAAATAAAAAGTAAGTGCTTGCAGAGGATCACCTCGAATTTCTTGTCTTTTTAACACCACAACATTTCAACACATAGATATTTCTCAGTTGCAATTCATTCTTTAAATAAAGTGTTAAAACGATAAGTTTAGTTAAAAAATTTAGAGAATCATGCACATACTTGAAATACGTGCTACACTTACGCTATGATTTTAATCTGTTATAATTCTGA
This sequence comes from Hetaerina titia, assembly GCA_037158775.1. Classification (NCBI taxonomy): domain Eukaryota; kingdom Metazoa; phylum Arthropoda; class Insecta; order Odonata; family Calopterygidae; genus Hetaerina; species Hetaerina titia. Next base: position 33,272,183 of record CM073771.1, on the reverse strand, counting down.
TTCCTCCATAACTCCTAATACTGCGAGAACCAATGGTTAAAAACATTTTATTAGAATTTTTATTGTCACGGTATCATGATAGGGCACCGGCGACTTAAGTCTATAATTCTTTCATTTCTTATTGAGTCTAAATTAAGTATATTTGATTAAGATAGAAGCACGCTATTGTAGAAGATGATTCTGCTAAAGCCAACATCTGAACAATATTTTTCAGTCATTACTGTAATAAAGTTATCATAAGTTACAATTTATTATGTAAAGTGATATATTTTGAAATGTTAACAATTAGTAATAATTTATATTAGATTAGCTAAGAATATGTTTGTTTCTAAAAATACCAGCATGTAATGCATTTTCATGGAGTTTCATGTAATTCAAAAAAGAGATACGTATATACATAAATAATAGTACATGAAATGAATCTAGATGATTAATTACCACACAATCAACTACTAGAAACGTAAGAGCATTGTAGAAAATCAAAGCATAGTGGAATATACTTGTAGGTTTTAACATAGTAAACTGTTAGAATGACTGAAAGGATTTATACATGGGTGGACTGAAAAGTTTTCGACTAAGAAAATTTCAGAAAAAATTTCTGGTATTTTTGTCAGGTCGTAAACTTTTTAGACCACCCTTGTATATTAGGAAAAGCAAATCGCCACATTCGCATTAAATATTGAGGAAGAAAATATGATGGGAATGAGGATTTGGGATATATTGATCGTTTTGAATGCGATTTGCGAAGACATTTAGCGATTATGGAGGTAATCCATTAAACAATACGCATCCTCATTGAATAATTGTCTTCTTTTAAAGCCAGAGCGTAACAATATACCCACATATGTCAATTTTTAATTCTTAAATTTCTCAAGAGATTTATATGAATATTTTCTTTCCTATTTTATTAGTCTAATACAAAATGGATATTTCTTCATCGTCTAATTAGGCTTCGTTTTTCAGTAGGCTTCAATGTGTAAAAGGGTGTGATCAATTGCTCAAACTCAGGAATTGACTTCGAATTGTATGCTTTTATTCCTCTCGTGTCCCTTTTGGGTTCTCTTCTTTTCGCATTGCGCAAATTAACTCCCTCGTCAAAACCCCTGCCGGCCACTAAATTTCACTGTATTCTGCTCTGTTGTAATCCCACCAACGCCTTTTATGGCTCCTTTAATTATGAAAAACTGAGATATGCTATTTGAGTTACAGTGTAAGTAATTACTAATTAATCAAAATGGATGAACTTTTTTATTCTTCGAATGTCATAGTCTGTGCAATATTTTGGAGGGTGTAATATTTGACTCAACAGAACGAAGAAATTGTGACAGGTTTCGCGAAAACAAAACTTCTGTTCCCATTTCGTATTCGGTTAATAAACCTTCACCCTGCTCCAATTTTTCAATTGATGCAGGTGTAACTATCAGACACTTCGTGAATTGGATTTGCATATTAGAGAGAGGTTAGATAAACCGTGATAAGGAATTAGATATTGTGTCGTTACATATAGCGTAATTCTATCAACGGTTTTTATGACAATTACTCTTCAACTTCAATCAAAAGTGTTATTTAAAGTATTAATTTTTTGTAGAAATATGGTTGCATGAATACTTTAAATTTAATGTAATCAATTATGCAATTATGCACATTTGGTTTCAATGGAATATCGTAATTTACTTTTGGTTTATTAATTAAATATACCTAATCAAGTTATATAGAAAAATGTTTGTGTCGTAAATGCAAAGAAGTAGGTCAGGAAAGTATTTAGTTTTCAGTTGAAAAACATTTGTGTAGTCATTAGGAGATATTAACTTGCACTAGCTGCTTTGTCTACATTCATTACCCGCAGTAATTTTTCTATTGAAGTATCTAATGTTCCCAAACCTACCTTTCCTCATTTACGTCGCATTGACCCGTGCAATATTAAGCGCTGGCCTAATTTTTCTAGACCGTTACACTCTCACAGTAGCTCTCTATACCTTCACTGATTTTCTTTCATTATTGGAATGCTGTTCCTATTACTTAGATTAGGGATTTATCCCTTTTTTTCAAACTTGCAATGCTTTCACCGTCCATTAGGTAAAGTGGCCACATTTCCCCTTGCAATTATTTTTCTGGTTCGTTGTATCGATATTTTCACAAATTCTCTTCTCCATCTCCATTTTATTTCATTCGTGGATAATATCTTTCTTTCACTACATATTATTTTTCTCAAATATGTATTCAAGATCTCGTATTTTCTTCTTTGTCTAGTTTCTTAATAATGTCTCCTGTACTGTGTGGTTTCTTATGTCTTTCTTCTTTCATTTATATACATATTATTAATTTTTGAACTGATTACACCTTTATCAAAAAGTATGCCTTCCTCTTTCTCACCTTGTTTCACCTTTAATTCCTTCGGATTATGCAATTTAAAATAATTAAACTAAGCCTCATTCTGATGTGCATCCTACTCAAGAAAACTGGGAAATTTGACGACAATACTCATTTCCGTTTTCCATGTTGACGTATTCAATTTTATGACTTTCTTTATTTCTAGAATTTTTCCACGCTTATTTTCTCCTAAAAATGTGCAGATTTTCTTTCAGTTTTTACCCTCATTTCTTTTTTTCCGAACCTGAATTCCATGAGTGTTTTCATCCGTCTCTGTATTCTATATTCTCCATTATTAAGTATGAGTATTAAGTTTACTTCCGGGATTATTCTCAATTAATTTCTTTCGTTGATAATATACAAAGCTAGATTACCTGTGAATACTTGACCAAAAGTAAGATTGGATTAAAAGTAAGTGATTATCAGATGTGTTCAAAAAGTAACGGGAGTTTAGTAATTTCGCATTTCGTAGAGAACACCATAAGTTCTTCCTAAAAGGACAAACGATCAATAAAGAGTACTACTTGCAAGTTCAACGCCGTTTTCCGCGAAGCAATACGAAAAAAACGCCCGTATTCGCGCCGAAACAATTCATGGCTTTTGTACCACGAAAATGCACCTGCTCAAACTGCTCACTGCGTTTTCGTGAATTTCTGGCCAAAATTCAATACACTGCAAAAAGCACTATAATGATGTCCCAATCTCCATATTCGCCAGACGTCGCGTCCCCTCCGTGTGACTTTTTCCGTTTCCAAAAAGAAAGACGACCTTAAAGAACCGTCATTTTACAAGCATAGATGAGATTAAAAATACATCGCTGAGAGAGCTAAAAGTTATAATTTTCAAGTTCAGAAAGCGTTATGAGGATTGAAAAATGTTGGCTGGCAAATGTGTATAATATCAAATGGGCACTCCTTCGATGGGGATGACATTGATGAAGAAGAATAAATAAAATCTTTCTCAATAACTCAAATTCGCATTATTTATTATACGAGGTGAACACAATTCATGTAATAGCTTAAATTTCTGCTAATAAAATATTATCGATGACCTTCGTTGTAATTCTCCGTAAACGCCACATTCTGTCAACTATTGTGGCTGCCCCGCGTTCACCTGTCTTCACTCTCTAACTAGCGCTCCGACTGTATCTACTCTCTTTCCACTCCACTTCACATAGACCTGACATATCGAAACTTCATTTCCTGCTCGTTTATTTTAAACGTACTGGTTTCATAAAGTATTCAATTTCCTTATTCCGAATTGCGACACTCTTTTGTGTCTTCATTTGTACTGCCGTTGATCCGGCTGTCCAATGTGTCCGTATGATGTCGACAGCAGCATGGCTCTCGCCTCAGTAGAGGGAGCCCGACAGCTGTCTGGCCTCATGTTTCTGCGATTTTTTTCACTCAGTACGCGTGAGAGCGTGCTATAATGCACGTGATTAAGGCTGTATATCGTGGATATTCGACGTCTATTTGCATTGCTTTCGCAAACGTGACACCCGGATGCCTGCATAAAGGTTTATTAGCGCGATTAATAGCCAAAAGAAGGAACTCTCCTTTGATTCTAATAATAGTCGTGAATCAGGTCAAACAAATGTTGGATAAGGTCGACCTTGGTGGAATTTGAAGATACGGTTACATTTGCGTTAGGTATTGCGTTGGGTGTACTTAGATTGCTGATTATATTTCCGTTGGACTCACTATCAGCACTACTACCATGACGTATGCGAAGTGATTCTAGTTGACCAACTCAAAATCTCTCGCGTTTTATGGTTATTTAAACTAGATGAAGGGTCACATCGAAAAATACATGATTGCATAGTTATTAATGTGAAATAGACAAGCAATGGTGATTTTGTGATTAATTTAACTACATGTTTACGGGAGTAACACTTATACAACATGACTGAGGGTGTGCAAATATGAAAACAGATGGTAACTCCTTGCTTTTTAGAGATGAGGAAATGGATTTATTATTAATTTTTGTTAACAGTAGGAAAATTTACGTTCCAAAACACACATAAGGTTATTTAATATAAATCACTATATTTGGATAAGTCAACTAAAATGTTTATGTGAGACTACGTAATATTGTTTTAATGGCTGTTAACCCTTCAACGTGGCTCACAATATTTCCTGGTATTTAGCAATGACAATTTTCTTGACAATATTTCCTGGTATTTTCCACAGCAACTGAGTGTAATAAGAGTGAAATATTTTATTCATAGCATACTGATACAAAATGTTTAAAATCTTTTGGGATGGAAAAATTCATAATTTTTAATCACTATTTATGTTACGTACATTTAAAGTAGGCCCTAGATGAATTTGTACTTTTGCTGACTTCAAATCTAAAAATAATGTGGAAATCATCTTGAGTTTAACTTAACAAAAAATATCCATTTATTATTGACGTTTGTACTTTTTCAATTAACAGTCGTACATTATCATGACCCTTACGAGTTATAATAACTCTTGAAAGGCTTTATTTTTAAGTGTTTCAACCAAAATAATTTTACTTTGAAACCATTCTAATTTATTGTATGGAAGACTATTAATACTACTTTAATTTTGCCAGTGCACTGATAAAAACAATTAAGAGAGTAATTCCATGCTCTTATTCTTAAGTTTAAATCACTAAATATCCTTCCTCTCTTTCTTCTTTCCTCAATAAATACCCTATTTATAAAATTATGAGTTGAAACATCGAAAATTAAATGGTGAAATTTGCCGTGTCAGGCGATACCCTCTATGGTTGCCGACTCATTTTCGTCTGAATCAAGCATTTTTCTTCATGGCACGTTCGCTATAAGTTTGCTAGAAATATCATTCACGTGAAACCTCTCAATAGACTGAAAATAGTCCTAAATGGTCCTAGCGTCTGCAGATATTACTCCATCTCAGTGACGAGGAATTCTAATTTAGTGTCATCTCTGTAATTCATCTAATGTTATCTCACTTTATTTCGTCTGATATCACTTAATTATTTGTCCTCTTATGCATTTTTCTTAATAGATTCCATGAAAAGTTTCAATATACTCGTACACGTTGATAAATTGATAAGATATCAGGGTTATTATTTAAGGACGAATGTTTACCCTTGTCAAATGATAATAATTTTCCCTATCATCTGATGGGTACTTATGTATTCAGCTTGCGTACGCACGTTACTGGACGAAAACTATTGGAGAAATTCGGAAATTTAAGGTCACTAAGGGAATGAGCGGTGATAAGGGAACATCAGAGCTCTTGAAAGAGGACAGCTGTGACGTATCTCATCAAGGCAGGAAGGGCAGGGAGAAAGGGATGAAGAACCAAGTCCCCTCCGGCGGTCGAGACTTTTTGTGAGGAAGCGACACAGTGTTTTCTAGAAAATTGGATTGTCCCTACGGCTTCTTAGACAGTTACTTTGGATACGAGAGAGATTAATATTCCTCAGTAACAATTATTTACTGTTTCAACGATGTGCAAAAATTATTTTTTTATATATTATCTCTTCCAAATCCAAATTACTTCTCTCTCAATCAAACTCTCTCTTACACGCCTAAAATTAGTCCTTCTGTTCAATAAACGTTTGAAAAACCCTTTTGGAGTTGAATACTTATATGGAAAAACGTAAATAGTTATGAAACTAGACGTGCAGGCGTTTAAATGGTCAAAAACGTGTGGTAGTTTCATCGTATTTAAGTAAACGATAAATACTATATGAAAGTAATTAGATGAATGGACGATTAATTCTGTGGGATAAACCTTATTTGTTGACGACACTCATTAAATATTTTGTGATAGCAAGGAATATACGTGAGAAGGGGCGTGAAAGGAAAAAAATTGAGTAGTATTCGAAAGTTCAGTGATTCATAAGTTGATCCTATCGATTCGGATTTACACTCATCGTTAAGACCGTTTTTACTGGTTGGAATGACTAATTCGTCCGCTTGATCTTCACCATGGATTCAGGTGCGGAATAGGGCAAGGCTGAGGTGATAGCAGAAGGTATTATTCCTACCCATATGCGACGCTTAAGGACGTTTATCTGTCCTTGCATTCCACCGCGACGTATCTTCTGCCACCTTCAAATTCCTCCGCCTTTCGGCCTCGTGTCCTTCGCCCTCCTCTTTGGCCTCTTTCATTCCGACCGAGCATTTCGATTCCCTATTCTGTACCCCTCCCCGGATCGCTCCATTTCACAAGCCCTCTTCCCCAACCGTTCCCTCCCTTCTGCCCCTCCCACTCCATTTGGAAGTCCCTCCCCCCTCCGCCTCCCCATCCTCCTTCACAAGCCCGCCCCCCCCGACGCGACAACCGACCCAGCGCGCCACCGGGCAGCCAATTCTCCCCCGTCAGCTCCCGCCTCTAACCCTCCTCTCCCCAAAAAAAATCCAAAATGCCCTTCCCACTTGAAATCGTCCCATCCTCCCCCCATCGCTCCTCATCGAACCCTTCCCACCCACACTCCCCCGCCCGTTATCTCCCTCCATCCACTCCGACCGTATTTGTCGTGGGCTTGGGAGGAGTGGAGAGTTGTGGAGTGGGGAAGGAGTTTACGATGCGACGGGTTGGCACGGCGGAGTACGGCTCTCGAGTGCAGCGGGGAAAAGGGGTTAAATAGAGTATTGAGTGTCGTGCCGCTCGAGGACCAATCCCCCACGATTCCCGGGGCGTCGAGATGCATGGAAGAGGACCGAGTGGTGGAGGCGAGAGAGGGGAAAAAGATGGGACTGAGTGGACGAGGTGATCTAAAACGGTGGGATAGGATGTTTGGTCTGAGGTTCATCGGCTCATCATCCGGAATGCAGACGGTGATAAACATATCGACTTATCTGATTTCCGTATTTCAGTGAAGGACATTGGTTTATACAGATTTCGCAAATGTACCAACGCGAACTTGTACCTTTAATGACAGACTCAGTCGACGCACTTTTAATATGCGTGGCATTGTTGGAAAAGTTGGATGATGAACTTTACTTCCTCTTTTCTGTGAAACGTCAGTCTAAGGAGTTTAGGCTAAGAATGAATACATTTGACTTAAGAGCAGAAAAAACACTATCAAGTATTTTTCTTCAAGAGGTTTTTTGCAGTAATCTACTCTGATCGAAATTCCAGATGAGTTGCCTAAATGAGAGATAATTGTGATATTCAAATGTGCACAGTACTCTTAGAATGTGCTTATAATTATATAAGTGTGTCATAAAGTGCTTATAATTAACTTGAAAAAATATACTTTATTGTTATGTTTACCTAAGAATTTGTTAGGAAAATTCATTCTCTGTCTTATTTATTTAGTTCGACCCAGTCTCCGTATCTTATTTTTGACGTAAAATACAACCGCAATACCTATAGTTAGCACGCAAATGCAAAAAAAGAGACTTAAACGAAAAAAATGAAAGGCATATGTTAAGAAGCTCAGTTATAATTTGTTTTTAATCAATAATCGAACGTAAACGGTACGTGCATGCACGTAACATTTTCGATACTTGGTAGTCAGCCATATTTTCTGTGTATATCACTGATTAAAAGACGTGACTCATGCGGAGCTCATTCCGCTGGTGTGCTTACAAAACTATGGAAACCGACCACTCACCAGCTTTGCCATGAAAATATCGAGCAGTAGCTTGTGGAAAAGTACTGTCACCCAGCACTTTTCAAACGGAGAGTGTTTCCTTAGGTTTATTTAAGTATGTCAACAAACTTATTTTTCTTTATTGAAAAGAACCATTTTCTATATACTGATGAATGGGTTGTACAAAAGAATGTCTTCTGAAATTGTCTTTAAAGTGTCGTGTCGTACGGAAAGATTTTTAACGGAAATATGAAACAATCAGATAAAAAGACTTCATAACTAAATTGCTCAAGTTAATGCTGGTAAAGAAAAATAGAAAAAAAACATTTTTTTGGCATTTTGGACAAAAATTCAAACCTTTTAGGAAACGTATTTGCAAATGGGAATGATTTTTCACGTTCTCGGTTCAAGTTCAAGGATGCATAATTTGAAATTTTATTGCCATATATGTTTCTCCAATTCCACCATTGCTCATGACCTACATTGAATAGACGGAAACCAAGCTCTTATTCCTTAATAGACTTTTGCATTAACGGCTGCTTTTGACTTAAGACAGAGTAAATCCATTTTCGCTGCGTGAGAGTGAAAACAACTCGGCAGGAATGCTTGTCGTGATTTCGCCTTTGTCTACCTTTTTTATTTCTCTTTTATTTCCTTTTCTTTTATTTCTTTATCCTTCAGCCAACTTTTGTGTCCCAAATGCTATCCAATTAGTTTCCATCTTATTTTTACTCACTCTTTTTATTCACTCTTTGTAGAACTTCATCTGGTATCGTCCATGATATTTATAAACTCGGTATGCATTGGCTTTAATCATCATTATGCACTATCGCATTCATATTATTTGCTGTCTTCTCCTTTTCGCTAAAGTCAAGAAAGTTTTAATTAATGTAAATATCGGAATTTCGTTAGGTCACTCAACATATTGGGGAATATCATTTGCATCCATTTTTTTTAGACGAGTGTTTTGCGTACTCGTTCCTTAGCAGCGTCGATGAAGGGTCAAGAGAAACTCAGCTTATAACCATATTCTGAATGAAGGAATAATTTAAATCTATAATTTCACCTCCCATCCAAAGGATTAGTACTGTAGTCGTATTTCTATCCATGGAGCTCTTAGAAACGAAAGAAAGAAGAGAAAGATTGGAAAAGTTACTAACAGATGAAAAATTCTTCGCCATTGGCGGGATTCTTGACCTTAGAATGAAAATGTAGCTCACGGATTACCATTAAATTGGCTGTTTCGACTGTTCTCCGAGTCCTTTTATTTTGTTATTTGACGTTAAAATTTATTCCGGTCGAAGAAACCTTGGATGATGGATAGTATAATTTCTTGATTTTGCGATAATTGGTGATTTTTTTTCCTTGCCAGGTGTTTACTTTCATTTATTTCTCTTAACGATATCTTACTTTCTTCATCTACAAGCATATTATTTTCTTTACATATCTGTTCATGATAATATTGTACCTTTTTATACCCGTTTTATATCTCATGACCACTAGTACTTGTACGTGCACGTTCGTAGATCTCCTTTATTTCTGGAACGAAAATTATGCTGTCCGCAAAAACCAACATGCTAAGCCTTTCCCTCTGCTTATCAGTAAATTTTTATCTTTTGCCTTCCTTTTGTTTGACTTCCGGGCTTTCCTGGAGACCCGTGAGCCCTTAAGACTCCCGAGATCCTGATAAACACTTTTAGCTCGTCGTCAGGCTTCCCATATCCCAGTCACCGGAGTTTGCATGTTCAAGGTGGGGCTGGAACCTGAGCCCTAATGGCTAGCAGAAGGTAGGGTATCCCAACCACGGTCTTTAATTCTTCAGTTCCCATAGTCAAACAGACTAATCTCACTGATGTTTTATTTCTATTGCTGCCTTAACGAAGGCGGAGATTAAAAGTAAGTGCTTACATACATTCCTGCCACTTGCCTTATTTATTTTAGTTAATTCATATTTGAAACAAATTTAATTATTTAGGACTAAGACGTCCAAGTATGAAATTAATCCGTATGGGATGAAATTGGAAACCGTTTAATATTATTTTATTCGACCTAAATTATTATTAAATAACAAATCATCGTAAGAGTCTTTCCGTAAAGAAATGTAATGAGAAAGTTAAAGAGAGGTGTTATTTTGTTCTAGTTAGACCACATTTGGAATATGCCGCAAGTATTTGGGATCCTTGGGAGAAAATCTGGCAAAAAGTGTTAGATACAGTATTCGTCCGGAAAATAAGTGTACTGAGCTCAGGAAAAAAAGAATTTATTACACTTTTACATATCTTAAGCTAATATTCCTCAAAATAGGACCCTTGTGAGTCGATACACTTGTTCCACGCGCTTCCACGGATACGCTCCTTCGCGGGAGCGTTCCCATTCCTGGAACGCTCCCGCGAAGGCATCATCGGGAACCTCTCGAAGACACGTCGTCACGGCCTCTTTGACGGCGTCCAAGGTCCCGCATCGCGTTCCTTTCAAACTCCTCTTTATCTTCGGGAACAGAAAGAAGTCCGGTGGTGCCAAGTCCGGGCTATAGGGCGGGTGCGGCAGCGTTGCCAAGAAGTGCTTGGCCAAGAAGTCCGACACGACAAGCGCGGTGTGAGACGGCGCATTGCCGTGATGCAGCCGCCAGATGTTTTGATTGATGTCATTGGTTCCTAATAGTCTCGTGAACTATTGTTTTTGGCACATTACACTGCTCTGCTATCATCCGAACACTAAGACGACGATCAGAGTTCAGTACATCGCGAACTTTTCGCACATTTTGTCGATGCGTGTCGTTGATGGGCGTCCAGGCCGTGGTTCGTCGTCGACCTCTTCTCTGCCCTCCACGAACATCTTGTGCCACCGAAAGATCATGTTTCTGGACATGGCTGACTCCCCGTAAGCCTGGTTAATCATACCGACAGTTTCGGTAGACGATTTCCCAAGCTTTACCGCAAATTTGATGGAATAACGCTGCTCCAAAAACTTCGGCATCGCGTTCCGTGACGTGGGTCGAGCGTGGAGGTTCGCGTTAACAGAGCTCCTCACTACACCACAGCTCAGAGCCGGCTGCCTTTTTCAGCATCGCTTGCCAACATACCCCCCTCCAATCGCAGCCCGTCAGAGCGGTGCTGGGCGCGCCTGGAGCGGCGGGAAAAAATCAGTACACTTATTTTCTGGACGAAACCTGTATAGTCCAGAGAAAATCCGCCAGATTTGTGAAAAATGTGTATGACAAGAACGCAAGGGTAACAGGTCTCTTAGGGGACTTAGGCTGGGAGCCCCTTGAAATACGAAGAGAACAAGCGAGACTTAGACTTTTAGAAAGATTCAGAATCAGCGAGTTTAACGATGACACAAAAGGAATAATAATGGCCCCACACTACTTAGGTAGATCAGACCACAAAGAGAAAATACGGGAGATAGATTACAATACAGATAGATTCAAATACTCATTCCTCCCCAGAGCACTCAGAAATAAAAATAGTAAGAATCCGAAGTCCATTTAGAAATATTAACAACATTTAAGTGACAAGTCGGAACAAAATTAAAAATTCAAAGATTGTGCACGTGTATGTTTGTTGGTAGTCTGTGGGTTTTGCATGTGTGTGATAGGGTCGAGGTGAAAGGGTTCTTGCATGAATGTTTACTATGTTTGGTTTGTGAGCTATTAATTTGTGGCTTCTGCATGCGGTTTTTTTCCTAATTTGCGGGTAGTGCACTAACACTTCCCGCCACACGCCCTTGCGGCGGCTTGCGGGGAATTGAGTATATGTATTTTAAGTCAATAAAGGTTATTCTGGAACGCTCATTAAAGTCAGGTTTTGCATTTTCCAGCCATTTACAAAAATATGTTAACAACAAGCTATAGGTTTCGATTCGCTACATGTTAAGCTTTCAACTTCTTGAAAATGGGCGAACTAAACTCCATGAATTATGCATACTCTATAAATATAATTGGTTGAACATTTCTAATTTAACATTATAAATACATTTGTTCATAATACAGTTAGTCACGAATGACAGGAAAATGTAGAACGATGGAAGTAAAATTTACTAATTCATCTGATATCACCGGGAACTCAATAAAAACTACGTGACGGAAATGACAATTTCTAGTAAAATGCATTTCGGAATCCAATTTTATATTCGAGTACCGAATGAATAATTTACGTGCCATTATGATGAATGATTTTTTCACATGTTCATTCAATAGGCAAGTAAAAATACCGTGAAATATTTCCCTGACGGTTGCTCATTGTATTTGAAAAAGAAATGCTATCTTAGGTTCCTTTAGAAAATATAACAATGACATGGTTTGCACGCTGCGGCTGGATTCGCTCAAAAAACTGCGTTAATATCTGATAGAAAACGGATTTAACGATGAAAATATTGAAAACTTCAATTCAGCATTCTTAGATATCCCCGGGAAGCAGTTAGTTTCCGGATTTTCAGTCATAGCCACTTTTTGGAAAGCGAAAATTTTGATTTCATGCTATTATCAAGTGTAAGCAGTGAGCAGCAGCGAGAACAAGCGAGACTTTAGACTTTTGAAAAGATTCAGAACCAGCGAGTTTAACGATGACCCAAAAGGAATTATAGTGGCTCCACACTACTTCGGTAGATCAGACCACAAAGATAAAAAAGGGAGATAGATTCCAATACAGATAGATTCAAATACTTATTCTTTCCCAGAACAATCAGAAATCATAATAGTAAGAATCCGAAGTCCATAAAGAAATATTAAAAACATTTAAGTTACACGTCGGAACAAAATTAAACATTCAAAGATTGTGCATGTGTATCTTTGTTGGTAGTTTGTGGGTTTGCATGTGTGTGAAAGGGTTCTTTAATGAATTTACCATGTTTGGTTTGTGGGCTATAAATTTGTGGCTTTTGCACGCGGTTTTTTTTTTCTAAATTACGGGTGGTGCCCTAACACCCCCCACCACACGCCCTTGCGGCGGCTTGCGGGGCATTGAGTAGATGTAGATGTAAGCTGGTGCTGGGAGCGTGGAATCAGGCTGGCAGGGTGAGTTGTTTCCCATCCTAAATTATCCTATGAAATCCATACATGCATGTTTGTTTGGGTACAAGTTTACGTGTACAAAGCACGCGATTTGCTTGATGTAATAACTGATGATGTCTCTTTATGTCAATCCCTAGATAAATGGATATTATTGAAGTAGAGGGTAACCACTAGTTATTTGCCCGTTTCTCTACCCACTGGGGTGTAACCATGGCCTTCTGCCAACCTGTGGTTTCATTCCGATTTACCTACTGGTTATTTCCTGTTTGCTGTCCTAAATTGGATGAGTGACCCTTAAATTCTGCCGCCCATTGCTTCGGCATTGAAAATACTCACTGTTCAGAACTCAATATTTACACTTCGAACCCCTTCCTTGGACCTTGTTTAAATAACAGATACATACGTATTCCTGTTTGTATTCATCTGCACAAGTACATGATTAGGTAATTCAGAATTACAAAGTTGTGGGATGCATATTTTGCTGTAATTTCATGAATCGTTGATTCGTGAATATTTTGTGCATGTGATTAAAGTTGTATAGACACGTACAGGTAAATGTGAAATGTTGTATAGACATGTAAATGTACGTGTGAACACGCCATATTTTTACAGCCCATTCTTTAGATATCTAATGGAACGTAGGGCTAATATATTTTCATTAATAAAAAAGCTACTAAAAAGATAAGATATGTAGAAAAGAACAATCTCATGGTGACTGTACACTTTCAGGAGTAACGTTTTCCCTTCCTTAGAATACAAAAAAAAATGCTCACTAATGAAATCTAAGAAAACCAAGCGTACTTTATAGTATGCCACATTTTTTTTGTGTTTTTATTCTGTGAATATTTGTGCACAGTTCTGCGTTTACTTTATAAGTGTTGCTTTTGGTTCATGTAAATAACAAATCTCTATTCCACATCTAAATAATATCCCGCAAGCCGCCGCAAGGGCGTGTGGTGGGGGGTGTTTGGTCACCATCTGTAAAAGGGAACAAAACCACCTGCAATGCAAAATCAACACATACGCGCACGTATATGTGCATGTATATGAGGATATATATATATATATATATACACATATATATATATTTACACATAGAAATAGATATAAGGAAAGGGGATAGGAAAACACATAAAAGACGAACACAAAAAGGTGGGGAAGACGGATTTGAGCAGATCACAAACGTAAAAATATTTCCTTAAACGGGATTTGAACACCGGACCTTCCACCTGTTCGCCGTATGGCGGGATTTCGTGTTTGAATGTATATATATATATATATATATATATATATATATATATATATATATATATATATATATATATATATATATATATATATAATATCTTCGAAGTAACACGGAAGTGTTGAATAAAAACTTAGACAGTAACACACAGCACGAGAACACATAAAAAGAACACTCACAATAATATCTTAATAATTTCGACGGACTCGAACTCCGTCTTCTTCGGAAGATAAGATATGACTGATCTTCCGAAGAAGACGGAGTTCGAGTCCGTCGAAATTATCAAGATATTATTGTGAGTGTTCTTTTTATGTGTTCTCGTGCTGTGTGTTACTGTCTAAGTTTTTTATTCAACACTTCCGTGTTACTTCGAAGAAATCATCTTTATATATATATATATATATATGAATACACATTTTAGTTATTCTTATGTGGATCACATATAAAACAGCCACGAGTTTTCCTTTCCTTTAAGTAACCCTTTCAATCTCGCGATTCTCAGTAGTGTACCCATGTGAGTATTTTAAGATTGTTGGGTCGGAGCGGGTTAGCTGTGATTATGAGTGCGCAAGGGACGATGGGATCGCGTTCGACGACCTCGGTCTGATGGGGAGGAAACGTCAGGGCGAGGGTTCATTAGTCAGAAGAGATGGGCAGGAGCGATGACACGAGACGGATGTTACCTTGCCATCCTTCCATGCCCGACTGGGATACCGAGCACCAGAAGTCGATGGAATAGGTCAATAAGAGTAGGGAGATGAAGAGGAGGAGATATGAGGGAGAGCAAGAGAGAAAAAGAGTCCGGGTTTGATGGACGAGATAATATTTTCAGCAGCGAGCGAATGAGATGTGACCGAAGCACTTCCCATCCCTCGCGGCTGGGACCGAAATACAATACCGTGTAGGGAGGATGAAGCATTATCCTAGAGTTCCCTGATAACAGCGGTTGAGGTCATAATTTACTGCCGGTCTCCGTTTATATTGGTAAACACCGACTTCAACCTTTCACGGGATGGCCGATTCAACTCTGTTTTTGAGGTTCCAAAATTGATAGGAGAAAGTTCGTTGACATATCGCTCCGTCTCCAATCTCTCCAAAGTGATTTGAGAGAAGACAGTCCGATATTCGATTCAATTCGACCTCCCTTTGCCATTATTTTTCTCGTTTTGGAATGGGATGATTCACTAAGAGTGCGCCGCCGGCGAGACGAAAAATTACACCACGATTGAATAACTGGACGGCCGGACTTGGATTCACAGTGGTAACCATTACTTTAGATCAGGAAATAAGTTTCACTTGATCGATCGCGGGAATGCTACTGAAGACAAAGGATTATGAATAGTTCAAACTTCATTCTACTAAGTACTCAAATAGCGTTAATTTCATCGCTTCTTGGTGTCATTATGAACAGTAGTCGTAGATAATAATAGTAGAATAAGTAGATCGTTAATTTTGCTCACATATATAATTAGCACTAACATCATCTACGAATTTTGAGGCCAAATTCTTTGAGCTAATTTCTTCATATTTATGAATGAATGGTATTGCATATGATTTTCACTTGTACCTATAGAGGGCCGAGGCCATTTGGAATTATAACGCCGAATAATTTCATTAGTCAAAGAAATATAAAATAGATCAATTTTACGAATTATTAGTTTTTGTTGCAAATACCAGGTTACATCATTTCATTAAAAGTACACGGTTTGAATTCATTGTATGCCTCCCTACTTTAGATGCAATTAATTTAACGCGAGAATAGGTTGTTAATAATTAAATAAATTATTATGTCATTAATTTATCTCACCTCAAACCATTCCACTAAAGGTCCTACTCTACATAAAATTCTTACTGTACATACACATCCTACTTTACATCAGGTCCCTCTTTATCTCTGAATACTTCCTTCCTCCCTTCATTCCGCCCAAAATTTGGAGGTATGGATGATAATTAAGCATGACCAGGTGCATGTTAAAGTGGACTGCACGGGAGATTCGGAGGATGCTTAGGGAGTATGGGTTACTAATGAGGTACGGATGATATTGCTGCTATGCTTTGTTCAAGACATTGTGGTGATATTCTGGGTATATGCAAACAAAATAGACACGCAACAATTAAATGTACTAGGTTTTTATTGAAAGAATCGGGAAAAGTTTGGGAAAAATAAATTTATTTGAGATATTTTCTCAATATTCTTCCAACATTAAGTACATTCCTTGAGCGAGTATTTTCCATGACTCGAAGACTCCCTGGTGGCGGATTCCGGAAGGTCCTTAAGGGTACGCGTGCAAGCTTTCTTGACGTCACTTAGGGTCCCATTGGGGTGTCCTTTGAGAGAGGGAGGGTTTCACTTTAATAAGGAATAGGAAATAGTCTGCTGGTGACTATTCGTGATTGTATGGGGGTTGGGGAATCGTCGCGATGTCGTTGCAAGGAGGTCTTCACAAGCAGATACTCGACTCTGGTCTTGGTTGTCTGTCAAGACTTTCGGTAGGGTCAAAATTAGTCTGGTATGGATTCGCCCCTTGCCAAACACTCTAGCGGTGCCTAGCAGGGCGCCAAAATTTCTAAAATAACTTTCCATAGATTCTAATGGGCCTCTTTCCAGGAAGACATTACGGCGTTCTAGTAAATCCAGTTTATTCAAGAGTGCATTAAAATTTCTTGCCAATGCTCTCTCCTTCTCTTCCATTGCCTGCTCCCGTGCCCTCATGGCCATTTCTTATGACCACCGAGCCCATTGGTACTTCTTTTGAGTACGGCTCAAATCTTACCTGAGATTCTCTCTCATTGCAGCCAGCTTGTCGTTGAGCTCAGCAATACCATCAGCCTGAATCTGGTCCTTTGCGCGTTGAATAATTTCTCGAAAATGTCTAGACTAAACAAGGAAGAATACTATGCTTAGAAATGGTTCTTAATTAAAAAAATAATTTTATAATGGTAATAGGAATGAAAAAGTAATTTTTGAAAGGTGACTACTTTGAAAACTCTTTATTATCAACTGTAATGCTATTCCTATGAATGTTGAATGTTAATCTTGGATATAAATGGCATGAACTTCATGATGAAGTGAATGATAAATTCATGAACAGAGAAGCAAATTGTCTAGGAGAAAACAATGGGTGGTAGTACGCATATAGTTGCAAAATGCGGAGCTTTTGCAAAGTGTATAGTCATTTAAATTGGAGATACTATACGTACTTTCGTTGATTGGCCTCTTCTTACGTCCCGAAGTGCGGTAGTGGGAATTCATTGATGTAGGGTTGCTCCAGCCCTTGCTTGTTTCCAGTGACTTGGGTACTGCTCGCCACGGCATGGTTTTCGTACCGTCGCATTTCTCCTCACGTCCTTTCCACCTCTTTCTTGAGTTGTCGGGGGACCCCCTCTTCGCATGTGGTCACCAGCACCTCCTGACATGCTCACGAAGCCGTAAGCACCCGGCCGCCAAGGGAGAGCTCTGGTGGCAACATAGAGTCGTCCATCTTTAGAGGTGTGACTCACTTGGGGGTCCTTTGGATGGTCTTCAGGCGATGGCTCCCGTCCTTCGATCAGTTTCGTCACCCAGTCAGGAATCTTGAAGGCACATTCCTCTGTGGGTTCACTTTCTTCAACCGACTGCTCCTCCCAGTTGAAGCATGAATCGGTCGGCGGTGAAGGCAGCGCCTCGTGCGGATGCGGGGGATTACTGAGGTACAATTCCCTCAGAGTCCCTAGAGACATATCCAGAAGTAAGCTGACGAAGTGTATGTTTCGAATTCTCATCTCTGTAGCGCTGCGGGGCTTTTTTCTGATCAAAAACTTGATCCATGCCCCCGTCTGTTTGAGCAAGTGTTTGGGAAGTTTCTGGAGACACCATTCTGCGTGCGTCAAACAATAGAAATAATCTTCCAGAACCCTTTCATCTTCAGAGCACTGCTTTCCGTAGAGACACTTTTATTGCACGGCGCCATTATAGCGATTGCACTTGTAATATAATAAATATTGTATCAAGAGATAAAGCGAACCGAAAAGTTAATTGCTCTTCACAACTTCACCACTAATAGCTTTTTGAGTATCGGTAACCACATACTCGACACCATTGTTGAAATGGCTCCTTGGTTCCCATTGTTTGAACTATCGTAAATATAAATAAATGTATGCATTAAAATTTATAAAATATATATAATTTATTTGAAGAAAAAAGATGACCATGTCGCATTATTCGCGACAACAATAAAAGGGGGAGCATCTAAGAAAATGATAGGTACACGCTGTCGAAAATGGGGGTTTACAAGATTAAACTCCCACAAAATACTCTCCAAATCTGGAGTCCATACGCCCACCTAGCGTGCGCCCTTGAGCCAGATGGGGTGTAGGTGAATGAATATAAAGTTTATTGTATTTGTGAATTGCCCGTCCGAAATGTGTAGAATACTAATCGGTAATAAGTGTCTGAATTGCATGAGTTCCTGCCCTGTTTTAATGTTTTTCCAATCCTCCTTGTATAGGCACAGGAACAGCCGATAACCACGTAATACGCCTAATATGTGTAGGCATGTTGCATGAATGGTGTTCGGTCGCACCCTCATCACGCGGTTTTTGGTGGATCGCGCGGTGCCAGTTGCATGAGGAAGTAGAGGGTTTATATAATATGTGGATAGGGTGGTGACCTAACACCCCCTGCCACACATCCTTGCGACGGATTGTGGGGTATTTGTAGATGTAGATGTAACTTACTTAGTAGCTTACATCAGATACAGTTCGCCCCTCTTTTTTACTCTGATATCGTCGATTAGTCGATTTTGAATCGAGATCTGGCGAAGGATAATATGAAAATGCTATTGCAATGTACAAATCAGGTTGAGATTTAAAGGTTTTAGATATTGCTTGGGGATAAAGAATTTTTACCAAGAGTTAGTCCAAGCGTTACGCAATTTTTTGCTTTAAAGAAAGATATATCTATGCATAGGGTGTAATGATTGTTTCATTTTCCTTTCTCTGATGACTAAGATTCATGAACTGATAACATAATTCATGGATGAGCGCAAAATATTTGATTGACGTATTATTTTTCATCGAAATAACATTTAAAAGAGAATATAAACGAACGATAAGAGATCAGAATAGCGTTGTCCGGCCACGGAAGGGCAAACCTTTTCGGGCCAAAATTAGTCCGGTGTTTATGATAAATTTGAAATTTATAATAAATTTGCATAGATTTACGCCATTAGAAATTTACGGCCATTCTATTGCCATTATCCTAAATTTCAGCGATTAACAGTTATTTTGAACTTTCGAGATGCATGCTATCACTCGAACTTCGGAACATTTCATAAAAATTTCATCTGAAATATGAGTGAGTAAGACAGTTAATCTGATAGTTAGGGAGTTTTTTTTCCGAATTTTTTTCAACGAAATCCTATCGAATATTTTTCATTACCTTTTCACTATGATATCACACTGACGACTGTACTAGAGGTGGGAACGACGGAATAACGAGAAAAAGGCATGAAAAGGATTGGATAGCAGTTGGATATATGAAAAATTAAAGAAGGGTTATTGCAGTGTTGGGTCTCAGTTTCTGTTTTGTTAGAAGAGTCAAATAAGTGCATCGCTGTTCAGTCTATGTCCATCTAAAATCTACCTTAAATGGTGGACTACAAATTGATACTTTCAGAGTGCCGACTAAAATTTGAAAACTGTAAGGAGATATATTCAAACGTATTCCTTTGTTAATACAATAACAATCAATATCGTAAGCTCTCTTTTAGCGTCACATTGGACATCATCAAATATCATCCACGATTTCCATTAGTTTAAATGAAATGGTATTGTCAAAGGCCAATTACGTACGAGTGAAAGGATGCAATCAATACACGCTTTTAAGAGGCCTGAGATAATGTTCACATCACCAGGAATCCAAATTGATTAGAAGCATTCAAACACGCGCTTGCTCTAGAGTTTTTCGCAACGATTGCATTTTCTCTCTCATCTCGCGATTAAGCTTACTGAACACAAAAGGGTGAGTGGGAAAAAAAACCTCACTAATTCATTCCTGTATACCTCTATTCCTTTATCCCTGGTGGGAGTTTTTTTATTTCATTTCCCCAAAAGAACCTTGACATTGTCCCCGGCGATGGTATTTGATGATAGGTCCCGCAGTTTAGAGGGATGGGATGAAGCAGGTTTTTGGCGTGGGCTGTCATGAGCCTTTCTCTCAAGGACGAATGGAGAGGGGAGTGGCGGAATAGAAAGAGGAACGGAAGCTTTTTTTTTGTCGTTTTGAGGGTGCTGCCTGAGTTTGACTGGATATCGGATGGTTTTGCGGTCGTGTGGGGTGGGATGGTCTCGGATGCTGAGGGAGGGACTGCTCAGGCCCGGATCCACGTTTCCGCAGGGGAATCCAGGCGAGAGCGTAAATACAGTGAACGTGGCGGGGTTGCAGCCATGAAATGAATGCGATTTTAGAGTTGAACGAGCACGTTGATGTCACTCAAAAAGCTCGTAGACCTAGTCGACTGAGATAAATGATAAACATTTTTGTCTGGTATAAAAATTATATTAATCCATTTTCTACTTCCGCCGGCGTTAGAGAGAAATGTCACCGACGCTGAGAGGTAATGTTGGATGAAGCTGGAGTGTGAAAACTTCTGTTCTCAACTTGGGGGGGGTGGGTCCTATCGCAAAAGTCTAATCATTAAAAATGTCTTCGTATATTCGGAGTAATCGGTTTTTCAAGATCGAGATGTTGATTGACCTATTATCTAATAGATTGTAGTAGTTAAGTTTCCTTCACTATTTCTTTCTATGCTTTATAGGTTATAAGAGAATGTTGCGTTGGTTGGTGTGGTATTCACATTGGGCATTTGATCCTGATGGCTATTTGAAATTTTATTCTTTACTTATGTAGAAATTGGATACCTCACAATGGGCGTTTGGCAATGATACGAAACATCGATTCCGATAGCTGTTGTTTCCATTGGTAATTTTTTCCTTTACTTGCATAGACATTGGATGATCTGGAAAAATGAAATACATCGTTCCATGAGATGAGACTTTGAACTTCAAAGTAACCCCATGGTTGACTTCACTCCGGAATAGAATAATACCAAATTCCAGCTATTTCACTGCCTTACTCTTCTCTGCAAATGCCATTAACCTCTTTTTTTTAATTGCCCAACTATCCGATATAGTAAATTTAGGACATGCATGCTGGTTCAGATCATAATTCACGATCCTGCGCTGGGCATGTTTTGGACCGTAGTAATCGTATACGTCTAGTGGATGAATTTAGACAGAGAAATGAGTTAATCCATTGGAGCAGCTAAGAATATAGTTAGAATTTCTATTAATTGATCAGATTTTTTGAAGAGTGCGAATTTTCTAGATCAATATCCTCTCAGAAAAAATCTGGGAGATCCCTGAAACCACGATATGCGTGATACAGCGTCGCACCGTCTAGCGAACTCGAAGACAAACGTTAATTTTTCAATTCCGATTGCTTTCGGAAGATTATATTTGGAACTTCGCCAGGTTAAGTCAAGGTCGCATAATGATTTCCCGTGTAGCCAAAGACATTCGTCCTTTGACACATTGCGACTACAACGGAGCGTGATAAAAGCGGGCTGCTGGAGTGCTCCGTATGTACCTACGTGAGCACATATATTTGATGGCCGTCACCTGCCTTTGTGAGGAGAGCTTCGGACGAATCCCTTTGATGTAGGCTCTAACTGTAGGGAAAACTCCGCCACTCCTCTCCCTGTCCCATCAAAGGCTTCCTTCAACAAAGAACGTGACCCTCTGTCCACCTTTTTCCTTCCGTCTTATCGTCACCTTCCCGAGGGATGTGTGGGCGGGGGGAGGATGGGAGGGTGGGGAGGGGGAGAGAAGTTAACCCTCTGAGCAAGCCGCCAGATACACGTCGTGGTGGTGCGGTAAACTGAGAGAAGGGATGGGGGGATTGAGCAAGCGAGCGAGGAGACGCGGAGCCGCTCGAATCAACCCCGACCGCCTCCCGGGATTTACTTTCCGGGACACCCTCGTTACGTGCGCCTCATCAAATTCGTGGTCCCCGGGAGTTACCCCTTTTAATGCCCCTCTAAATGGCCGCGCTAAGTAAGAAAGGGGGAAAACGTGTTGCTCGGGATTCCAACTCTCTCCTTACCTTCCTTTTTCATTTTCCGTTCCCCCGCACCAACTCTCAAGACCCCGTTAGCCTCTCCTCCTGGGTGCAGCATAGAGCCGTGGAAGACGTCCGTAGGGAGAATCTCTGTGTAGGAGGGAGTGAGGATTAAGAAGAGAGAAACGAAATGGGGTTTAGGGAGAAGTTGATATAGTCAGCTCCATGGGCTAGAAAGAGAGGTTCCTCCTCAATGTGATGCCATGTCTATGTCACGCAGTTTAGGCCGCGCCAATATTTTTCTAGTGACACTCAGCAAACGGATTGTTTTAAAAAATCAGGCCGTAAATCCTCAACCTCCAGAAGAATTAAAAAACTTCTCCAAATACGTCTTTCTTACATATTGATGAGGTGTGATAAGGGAGGTGAAAAAGGAATTAGGACTTTACGGTATAGCAGTAAGAAAATATTAAAAACCATTGTTCTATATTAATTTTAGAAAAGGATTTTTTTTAATATTGAATCCCTCATTTGTGCTAAGCTTTAAATTATGATATCAATAAATCCGGGGTCTTAATTAATTGATTTGAAAAAGTTTTAATTTGTGTTCATTGTCGGTTCGAATTTTTGGTACATAATTTTGGTATAGTCCTAGGCTTATATAGAATTTTAGGTTTCTTTTTAAAAATCTCGGTTGCTTTAGAACATAGTCAGTGCGTTAGAATATCTAATAAAGAGCACGGATATGAACTTCAGGTTTCTTTTCTCCCCCTATTTAAAATGTTAGATTTAGAATAACTGATAATACCACTTTGACCTGAAAGTAAAGCTTTTTTATTTTTTTAATGTCCTTAAGCCACTGCTTGAACTTTGCTAGGAACCATTTAAAATTGCATAGTTTAATTCATTTATGGTTATGTATACATTTATATACGCATGTATTTGTACACACACATACGTGTACATATACATATACACCTATGTACATTTTCACTCCCACGCATAATGTCCGTGACTATTTTAAACATACTTAAAATAAAATATTTTTGTGAACTTTCAACTATTTAAGTCATAAATTGGAGTATTCAATGTAACAGGCGAGGAAAATTTCCTTTAATGGATCTGACCCGGTTCTGGTCAGGTATTCTCTCGTGTTACCCTTGTCCCAATTCTTTTCCTTTCTGACTACTATTGATGACAGGGATGTTATAAATGGTTCGCCGGGAAAGATCAATTTGTCTCACCACCAGTTTGAAAAGGAATTCCCCTGGAAGGAAATGGTTTCGAAGGATTGGAAAAATGTTCATACGAAATGGGCCACAAGCCAGACAATACGGGTACTGAGGACGATTCGTACAGCTAGGATAATCCACAAGAGAATCCAAGTTAAACTTTCTCACCTCATGGTGAGGAATTCGATCAAGTTAGCAGATTGTCTCCTTATTTATGGAATGCTTCCAAAGGAGATTTAGTGTGACTGGAAACGGAAGTTAATTCCGAGGAGCAAGCATTTCAGCACATTGACTGTGATCGCTCTTTTGTTCTACCGTCATTCACTAAAGATCGGGGCGGAAATGCGGATTGACAGTTAGATTCTTCTATCGCGGGTTGATTACGTGTTCGGGTTTGTTTAAATAAGAATATTTATCAAGTAACAATTGAGATAAATTCAACTGAAAATCTTTTAAGGGTTCACCAAATATGAATCGAAAGTAAATAATTAAAAGCTAATGTTTTGAGTTTTTAGAAGTGAAGTAGTTGGACTTACAGGGTTCGTCCGGAAAATAAGTGTACTGAGCTCAGGAAAAAAAATGTATTACACTTTTACATATCTTAAGCTAATATTCCTCAAAATAGGACCCTTGTGAGTCGATACCCTTGTTCCAGCGGCGTTCCCATTCCTGGAACGCTCCCGCAAAGGCATCATCGGGAACCTCTCGAAGACACGTCGTCACGGCCTCTTTGACGGCGTCCAAAGTCCCGTATCGCGTTCCTTTCAAACTCCTCTTTATCTTCGGGAACAGAAAGAAGTCCGGTGGTGCCAAGTCCGGGCTGTAGGGCGGGTGCGGCAGCGTTGCCACGCCGTGCTTGGCCAAGAAGTCCGACACGACAAGTGTGAGACGGTGCATTGTCGTGAAGCAGCCGCCAGATGTTTTTGGTCGCTGGCCGGACGCGGGCGACTCATTTTCGAAGCCTGTCGAGCACTTGGACGTAAAATGCAGCATTTACAGTTTGTCGTTCAGGTACAAATTCGTAGTGGACGACTCCCCTTTTGTCAAAAAAGACAATGAGCTTATTACACTTATTTTCCGGACGAACCCTGTATTTTACGGTATTTCCTATGGTTTCAATTCACTTGACTCTAAACGTAGTTAGTTTTGTATTTTGTCTTTTTGGTTAGAGATGTTTCTACCAGAATCTTGAGCTTAAGAACAAATATAATTTGAAAAAACAAGGGTAGAACCACGGACACGTTGAAGGTCATGTTATACATTTGAGTACAAATTCGTGAATGAATTGCTTAATAATTCCATTGCTGTTTATCTAAAAGACAAAAATACGTTTTATTAAAAATTTGACCCTGACAAATGAAAAAAGCAACGATCATTTCTTTTGCTAAATGATAACCTGTATCGATTTTGAAGCTAAATTAAAACGCCCAAATAAATGGCTCTTTGAAGGCAATTTTTAAGGCAAAAAATTTCTGATAAAATTTCGTATTCATGTAAATACCGTAAAATTTTAAAAGTGCCTGTAATTAGGTCCGTACGGTGGAGAAGTGGAAGAAGTGCGCGTAATAATTTCAAGTGAAATTAATGAAACAATTTCACTCCACTTTAATCTCTATGACCCACTCACTTGTCTCCCATACATGTATCTTTTGGGAATAGATAATTTTTGTTTTTATTTGGGTGTGAGTGTATAAACTCAACAACCCTACATTTCCCAGTCCACGCTTCCACCTCTACAAATGTCACTGCGTGCGGAATTGAAGGAAGGATTACTCTGTAGTGTGGGGTCAGGTTGTGTCTTGGGCAAGGGTAAAAAACGTGAAGTTGATAAGATATACAACCATCCAAAACCTACCTTAAATGTCCTTTATCGAAGACACGGAGGTTTCACTATGAAGTTTTTAATAGATATAATTAAAAGATCACCATTTCTCCCGCTCAACTGCCAATCCCTGAATGACTCACATACCTAAGCCTTCCTACTTACTCTCTATAGAGTTTATCACACGTACAAGTCGTCCCGGAATGAGATATCCATGACTTTCACTTTAGTCCAAATGAAGCCATTTCGGGGTGTCTGTCCCTTTTATAAGGGCTCTATCCTTACTCTTAGCAGGCCTCGGCCAGAGGATCAGAGAGATCAAAGCGCGCGCCGGGAGGATATTGGTTTGCCGTGTGAAGGCGGAAGAAAGGGATTAGGTGGCGAAGGAAATTAAGGAGAGTTTCTAGTGCGTGTGGGGGAACACGGTATTGTGGAGTGCGGCAGGATCTACTCCCTCATCCCTCTCTACGGAGGCGTGGGGAGCGGGTAGGGAAACAAGGGTCGGTCAGTTTCGCCTTTGGCGACGACGACGCTACATTTAGGACCCCGATACGCTCTTCCGAGCTGATGTATTTGGGACCGATTTGCGGCTCAGGCATTACATCGCTTATTCCCTTTTCAAACCTCTTCTGCTCACACTAATTTAGCCAAGTGTGCATGCTATCCACGCCGTTCTTTTTGGGGTAGGCAAAGGGAAAAAGACAAACGAAGTTATTCCATGAGACCTACTTCATTTAGCAGTCTTTTTCTAACCCAATACTTCTTTTTCTTTTTTTAAAACTCTCTCATATTAAAACATTGTTTAACGCATGCTCTTCTGTTTCGAAACATTCTGTGATCAACGGCAGAAATCTGGATCTCGAGGACAGTGACTGAAATCTCATATCTATTATCGGTCGAACCTGTAAAGCAGTTGCAAGAACAAATGTAAATATTAAAACTGTGAAATCCTCCACTGCTTTCAAGGTTTTAAGAATGGTGAGTTGCGTGAGCCAGAAAATATAATTTTTCCTCAGGGAGCTATTTTTTTGTTCCCACATTGTTTTTTACCTTTATTTTATTTCTGAAAGAGAACGCGGAAAATAGATGTTCTGCAATGCTGTGTGTGTAAATTAGTATAGACAAGGAATGTTAATTAGGCGTCTAAATTTGCGTGCGAACCGAGGTGGAGATACTATATTTTTTACTTTGGAGATACTTTATTTTGAATAGTATATGTGATTGCATGCTTCTAGAATGAAAGGAGGTCGATATGTATTTGCATGCGTGTAAAATGATAGGATTTTCGCATGAATGTACGCACCACTGTGGGTATGGGTTTGCATGCATGTGTTGATTTTGAATGCGGTTTTTTACGCCTTTTACGGGTGGCGACCTAACACCCTCCGCCACACGCCCTTGCAGCAGCTTGCGGGGTGTTATGTAAATGTAGATATATATTTTTAAGTTTTTCTGCTTGTTTCACTTCAATTTTTATTCTTCAACAAACGCATTTACTATATTCCTTTGCGGTCCACTGTACTGAGTTTGACATCATATTGATGGGCTAAATTGGAGCTAAACATTTGAAAATCATGCGAAATGTGACTGTTAAATCGCCCTATCTAGTACCTAACATCCTATGACCTTATACCCATAATCCACCTATACCGTAAAATTAATAAAATATCATCTCGTCATTTAAAATATCACCTTACACCTATCTAACAAATTTCATGAATGGCAATTATCCAGAAAATTTGCAAAACAGCACCAAAAACAGTCTTGAGCTCAGACTTCAACAATTGAATTATTTCGTTTGAATTTGTATTTGAATTTCTCGATCGAAGTAAAAATATGTTAACGAACAATCGAAAACTATTCAGCAGTAAAAATTTGGCATTGGCCTTGTGTTTCTTAGTACATTGATACGTACAATTCACAATACGCGTTTAGGTATTAATGACTGTTAGTGCATTCCTTACCCGAACTGAGGAAGCGTTGTACGATTCGTGATTTATGAAATGTTGCATAAAAGCAAGCATTAAAAATCTAAAAGATTAAGTTTGTAAATTAAATTGCTCTTAAAAACATGCCTTTAGAATGTAAAATTCTATATATGTGCCATATTCGTCGACATTTGTACCCAAAATGATATTTTTGTACCCGTAATTGTATTAATGTTGATTCAATTGATTGAATGATTTAATATTGTATTCGATTTGGATACAAAAGTGTTGTAGCCAATGCGAGCTATTGATTTTGGCTGGTATCATGTATATATTCTACTGTTTCAGGCTTCACTTCGTGGAAGTATTTAATATCCATACCAAAAAAAGGAAAGAGGTATTTGTACTTTTCCACAGATTTTATTAGATGGTACAACGCGTTTCACCGACTTGCGGCATCATCAGGTACAAGTTTGCTACACAGACAGTGGCAGAATATATACCCTCAGGACCGAGTGGGGGCGGGGAGGGGCGGAGGGGCCTGAGAGTTTGGCAAGTCCATACAACCTTGGGGCAGAGGGGTTCATTTGGATTAAAAAATGTTTTTCCCTAGCCTTGAACAACTGACACTTGGACACTACACGTTTCACTTCACATTGAAAACTTGAGGTTGGGTCTTTTGATAACGGAGTAATGGGATTATTGTTGATGAAATCCAAGCACTTTTCCACATACACTCGTTTATCCAACACTACCACACTACTTCCCTTGCCCGCTTTCTGTATGATGAGGTCTTCCTTGACAATTGTCTCTCTCAGGTGTCGGAGGATGGACGTCTGCTGCTGAAGGCTGGGGAAGCGGGTCGTTGTTGGCACTGTTTCATTCAATGACGACATGATGATTTCAGCAACTTGGTGTTTGGTAGCCCCTCAACCCCTCAACGAACCTGAGGACCCCCACCCCTCTCAGGCCCCTCCGCCCCTCCCCGCCCCCACTCGGTCCTGAGGGTATATATTCTGCCACTGTCTGTGTAGCAAACTTGTACCTGATGATGCCGCAAGTCGGTGAAACGCGTTGTACCATCTAATAAAATCTGTGTAAAAGTACAAATATTTCTTTCCTTTTTTTGGTATGGATGGTATCATGTACATAATGGATACGGATAGGTCTTTAGAAATGCAGAATTATGATTTCTTCCAACCGCTAAAAGTTTGTGAGTCAATCATTGAGATCATAAACCCATTATTTTATCTTAACAGAATGTTTACATATTAGAATTAACTAACTAATCTAACCAATTTCATCATATACATGTCTTTGTGTGGCGAATATTTGCGATTTTCTCTTCATCGTGACTCTATGATACTGGCTGGAAATATGCAAGTTTCGAACTGAATCAAAGTAACGGCTTATTTCCGAATAGAATTGAAGGAAATCGATATTAGTTACGTAATTGATGTTTCATCATAAGTTTATGGGATTTATGACTCTTTCAACGGAACCACCGAATTTGAGGTTTTGTTGTCATTGCCGTTTAACTTTTCATGAAAGAACATTTTGACACGACCATTAAAATTCACACGGCTGCAATGGATTTCATAAGATGAGAGCTCATCGCTATGTAAATGCGTGAGGAAAATGAAACAAACTTCCGACATCAAGATATCAAGGATTATTGTCAGATCCGGTGGAGTCTTGATGATTCTTGTAATTGAATCTCGTCACTTCTTTAATATAGAAATGCTGAACGCTTCCCGTAGACATCGATTCACGCTCTTCCTTAAACGTTAGTGCTCAGCAGTGGCGTAGTTCTCGGCAGATGGAGGAAGTTTGTCTCCTATATCTACGCTTCTTGGTCCCGCTGATAGCGCCGTAATGGGAGGGCAAACACTCAGAGCATGAACTGTTCTCTCCCGATTCTCCCCTCACCCTCGGAACACTCTCACGCAAATTGGCTTGATAAGCGACCCTGGTAATGGGACGAAAACCGTCCAACTCGGCAACTTATATTTGGTAAGTGTCATGTCGTTAGCTCCGAAAATACTGAAGAGCGTGCGTTGAACAAGTTTCCAAGACTGTTATTCACGAATGAATGTAAACAAGGATGAATGCGACGTTAGGTTTTAGCATGACCCCAAGGATGTGAATTAAAGTTTTTGGTGGCATGGCTTACCTACAGAAATTTCAATTTCCTACTTCCCGTGCGATCTCTTTCGCAGACATCTTAAGAGGGATAAAGAAATAATCCGTTCAAAATTGAAGGAAGTCTCGAGGACAAAACATTAGCATAAATGAAATGGAAAATTGACGTTATTAAAAACGCTTGCCGTGCTTAAGTTCATTTCTTAATAGGGTTAGAGAAATAATCCGTTCAAAACTGAACGGTATCTAATGTATAGAGCAAAAGATTAGCACTAATTGATGGGGCAACTGGTGTTATTTAAACACTTGGCTAAAGAAAATTGCCATTTTTTTTTAATTGCATTAAATCTTACTTGAAAACAGACCATCGCCTCATGGTGGCTGAGCTCCGCCGTAATATAGGGTAAACTTTATGAAGAGAAAGTGTTGTAATGTTAGAGTATGTGAAAATATATCTGATGGAGATTCTACAAAATATTAGATGGAACACGACAGACATATTTCTGAGCGATGAATAATTGATAGATGAATGATTGTCTGCAGGTTTAAGTACGCAATGTGGAGTGACTCAAACTAATTAATCTTACTCCGTGATTGCTCAACGCATAAACGCACAGGAATAAAGATTTTACGCATTTCACGATGTCGACTCGAGAGAGTTTTGTTATCGGTCAGAAAGGGTGTGGCTGCCATGCGGGCGGAAATTGTGTGGGGGCAAGCAGAAAGCGGATGGCGGAGAAAGGGAAATAAGAGGGAAAAAATGTTAAGGATGAAGGGGGACTCCTGGGCGTGAGAAATGGGGACAGCTCTGCGGTGGAGTAGGGAACGAAGGAAACGACACGACACGGATTTTATTAGGATATTAATATTAAATGATATGAGCCAAGCATGACGTAGGCAGAGAGTGAGAAGCTTTCTCGAACGCCCGAGATATTATATATATGCCCGTGGGAGTGATTTGTGGGTAAGCGCTGTTATCGATTCCGTCGAAGATTGAGGACGGCGAGTAAGTTTTATCTCGGAGTCCTGGGAATTAAAATATATACATCAATACACACACACACACACACGTATTTTGGTCAGCGAAGAGAAGAAGAATGAATGAAAATCCGGGTCCAGAATTAGTCAAGCATAAAAATGCGGTGCTGGCTAAGAAATACGACAGTAATACTGTATAGCAGATATCAGAGTTATGACCCAATCTGGAGAAAAAAATAAAAGTGTGAATGCATTAAATTCTTCGGTGAATTCGACGAGGACACCTTGCACCCTATTTTACAACCAAACTGGACAAATTGAAGGTTTGAAAGGTGCATTGGGATTAATTAAACATAACAGGAGTATTAAAGAAAATAATAATATCAGGAAAAGATTAGAATTGGGATCTGCAGAATAATTCATCGTGGATGTATCTCAATAGGTTTGTACTAAGGTTTTCATTTGAGTCAAGAGATCACATGTGTATGTAGTATTTCCGGAAAAAATTAAAATTGTTACTAAATTTACAACTGTGGAAGGCAAAAAGAAACCCCCTCATTAGTCGCCCTGTAAAATTCGGCCATGCATTCTAATATGACATGATGGCCTTCCTACACTTAAAATATTCCGGAGGTAAAATATATTCCCAAATGGATCTCCGGGTGGGTTTTATTAGGAGATGAATTAAAGTCAAGGTTGATGAATGAAAGTTAGAGATATGGAAGGTCAGGTCATTAGGAGTATGCGGAAAATTGAAAAATGATAAGATGGCGATGGACAGTCTGGGGATAGTCATCCTGGAATTGAGCGAGATTAAGTGTGCCGGTGTGGATTCCTGAGAATTGAATACTGGTTGGTATACTCAGGAGAAAATAAGAAAATGCGGGAGTTGGCATTATATTATACTTGTACTTAAGAAGGCACAGGAAAGACGAGTCAAATGACAGGAGCAGTGCAATTATTATTGCATTGCTCCAATCAGTGCGTTCAAGTTAGAGGGAGGTCTACAGACGCAGTGCTATTGCAGGTATATTTACCAAAGTACGGCCATTTGAAAAAGGAAATAGAAGAAGTATGCTGACATAATGAAGAAGTTCTTGGATAAAAAAATGAGAAGAAGAACTTAAGTTGTGATGAGCAACCTTAACGCTATGGTCGGAGAGGGCAACAGCGTGGGTCAGTTCCACTTGGGAAATCGAATCGCCTTGGGGAATGTCTAGTAGAATTCAGTAACGAGAAATACATGGCAGTAGTAAACGTGTCCTTCGAGCTACATCTAAGAAGATATACGTGGAAGATTCCGGGCGACGGGGCAAGATACCAATTTGACAACATCCTCGTTACTAGATAGAATAGACATGACTAGCAATGGAAGAGATATTCGGGCGCAGATATACCTGTAAATATCAATCACAACATGGTGGTCATGGGCAGATGAATGCAATGAAAGAAAATGGCACAATAACCTAGACGAAACACAAAACCATTGGGGGGAAAGAAAAGTTCATCGTGACCATCGACAGCCAAATAAAAGGATTAAAACAAGCATGGAAGAACGATGGAAGGAATTATGAAGAGCTCACAACTGAAGTAGTAGATGAGTAAATAGTCAGGTAGTACAAGAATCTAAGATTCTTTGTTTTTTGTCTATGATTCATTGATTTTTGTTGTTTTTCAATGTGCGCCTGATTTTCTAGAAGGTGCAGAATAACTCAAGCTTAAAATTTTTCCTTCGAGTTTTCCTCAAAGGAACATATTGCCTTCATGAGAGTAGTAAATGTACAATCTTGCAGGAATTCTGAATATGTAATCTCTTGATGATAAAGGTAAAATTAAATGTATTAAATGTACCTTTACTTTCCTGCTAATGGTAATGGACCTCATATAAATCAATTTTATTTGTTGCACAGAAAGCTTAAGTAAACAAAAACCACCGTTTTCGGAAAAAAAACTTTTAATAATTCTGAATATAAACTTCTTTTACTTCCACTTCAGCGTCAGTGTACGTATTTATATCGCATTATCAGTCCAACTTTACTGTCACGAATTTTAATGGGTATTTAAGCGATATTGATTAAGAAATCTACCAATAAGAACGCATTTGTTATGGGATCAGATATTATCAAACTAAGGGGTAAAATGGAATTTGAATTGTTTCAAAACTCAATCCAACGCAAGAAAAAACGTTTGCTAAAATTTTTCAAATTTCACCTAATAATATTTGAATATGATTGATTATTAATTTCCGTAAGACCGAAAATAACAAAATTTATATTTTAGATTTCAGCGTTCAATTAGTAACTTCATTCTGATGATATGCGATCTGATTAGTTGAACAACGGAACGTCACGCCTTGACCTCATTGCAGTTACCCGTAGGAGCTTCGAGATGATGGAGCAGAGACCCCTTTCTCTGTCCTGCAGAATATGTACGTATGTGTTTACTTTTTATACGTTATATTGCCGTATCTCATTTTCACTGATTTATTTTACGCCATAAATATGAGTATTTTAATTTCTTTCATACATGAATTAGTTTTTCGACCCGTTTCTTTATTTTGGGACGAATCCACGATTTTGTTTATTTATTGTTCGAGCGGGCGATTGTATTTCCCTTTTGCAATTCAACCTTTAGATACATTTTTCGCTTTCAACTTATTGCTGAATAATATTCTGTATATTATTTGTTATTTCATGGCTTTGCCTCCTATTTAATCTCTTTGAATTGCCAAATTTAGCTTTATGGAACAACCGCAATTAAAATTTCAAAGGGAATACTCGCTTTCAAAATTACTGAACACGACGATATGATCATTTTTGTCCGTTTTTTCAAGATTTTTCGGCGCTAGCGGGTAAACAATTTTCAATATCATCATCATCATCATTTGTAGTAAGTGTAGATACTAAAATCAGTGTTTATACTACATTAGACAAAAACACAATTCTGGGCATGAATTTTCCATGAAGGAAATCTCCTTTATCCCTCTTCTTCTTACGTATTATGTCCTTCTTCAGTTCTCTGTGTCCATAAAATTATTTATGTTACATTCTCAATTAAACAAAATATTTGGTTATGTGTAAGATCAAATATGTAAACATGAAGTAAAAGTTTACATTTAAATTCAATACTGATCACAGGAGGACTTTGAAAACTGTCCTTTTATGCTCAGAGCTTTCCTCTCGTGAGTCCATTGAGGGGTGAAAAATATTAAAAATGAAGAAAAAACCAGGCAGCCCCAATTATATAATTGTAATCATGAGTGATGCGAAAAGTTTAAAGAAAACATGAACATGCATAAATGTATTGTATAGAATATGTGAATTAATATTTGGACACACACTCATAGAAATGCTTGTATTTCTATATTTTAAAAATCTGTAAGAGTGTATATTTATAATATGTATAGAAATATGTATACATGTATATATATATATATATATAACCATAAAAACAGTAATCAGTCGGTTTAGTAGGTGATGGTAGAACTCACCCATGTACTAAGCCCGACGGCGTGTGAATATTCACACATCAGAGTAGGGGGGCCAGTTCTTTTCCCTGTGCCAGTTATGGTTTCCCAGGAAGATCTGGTACCCGAAAAATCAACTAGCTTGGGTGGAGCTGCAGGTACCCAAAGTGCCCGGGAATCGAACCCGGGGCCCTCCGGTCAGTAGTCCAACGCTCTACCCACTGGACCACCGCGACCCATATTTATATATATTAAAAATATATACACATGAAAGTCTCACGAGTGTGAATAATAAATGTATATGAATTTCAGCGAACAAAGACAAAATCACAGAAACAAAAAAAAGAAAAGAAACTCGTTTTCAATTTTCGGTGGTATAAGCCATCTTTCTCAAGGAAGGATCCTCAGTTTCTTCCTTCTCTAAGGTCTTCATTCCAAATTCGGCTGATATGAATTCCTGAAACCAATATATGTACAGTTCTAATGTAGCAGGACTTCCTTAGGGTCTGCGGAATACATAGGGAAAGCAATTACCTCTACGTTGTTTGGCAATATGCGTTTTACATGACATCTGTTTTGATACTTACCCTAACCGTTCTTGGAGTGGTTGAAGATCTTGGAAGTATATTTTTGCAAGTGGGCTTGATAAGTTTTGTCTCATGCTTTAAAAACACTTCTTCTTTCTGTTTTTTGTTTGCCAAGTCATAGGTATGAAGTTTTTTTCGGGTTAAATTGATAATTTTACTAAGCAATTACGATCTATATATTCGGGAGATATTTTGTTTTATAAAGCCATGCATTTATTTAGTAGATCTACTTACATCTCTCGATGTACATCATCTCTCTTACATTCTCGATTACCATGGTCTCGAAATTAACAGTAAACGTGTAGAGCAAAAAATAATAGTTGCTATACAAAAAACTGTATCGCATTAACATATATTCAACTAATACAGAAGAGAGGGAGGGAAAAGCTGACCAAAAAAAGCGGTAATTTTCATAGATTGCATTTATATTGATTACCACCACTTTTAGGAAAAAAAGTGAACGAGTCTTTTCATACTGACCCATCGCTTGTCATGAGTCTGCATCATTCCTTCCGTATTGGTCTGTTGCCCATTGAATTCTCGGCGGCGGTAGAGCTCCTTTTTCCGTCACAATGCTCCATCCACATCTTTCCCCTCCACCGGAACTGCCATTTGCCCTTCCCAATATCCGCCCTCAATCCACCGTTGCTTCTCCATTCGACCTCGACCATTACCACACCGACAAAGTCTCATTGCAGGGCTTCTGTCTATTTTTTCCCTCTCTTGTTCGTAGCTGACCAGTTGGTTTTTGCCCAGAGAAATCTTCCGTTCCATGCACGGCCCTGCGTCCTGCCCACTCACGATTCCTTTGACACTCTTCCACCCCCTGGATTCCCCTCCTTTTTTTAAATCTCCTTCCTTCTTCTTTATTGCATCCCTTGCCCTCTCCATTTATTCCATTCCTCCTCCTTTCTCCTCCCGCTGCTCTCTTCTTCTTCCAGGACGCCTCTCAACTCCCCTTCGTCACGCCACTACGAGGCCACGCCGTCCCCGCTTCGCATCCCCGTCGGGTCCTGTCTTCTCTCCACCTCGATCCCCGCCGCAGTTTGCTTTGGGAAAGAGTTTTGAACCCGTCGTTGAGGTTGCTTCGTTTTGCTTTTACGTGGTGCATCGACGGTCAGCAATGGCGAGGTCGGCGAGGTTCCTGGTCACTCCGATCGATCCACCGATGCGTTTTCGTCGCTTGACGCAAAAGTAGGACCTTATTGGAATTCACAATCCGTCGTGGAGTGATGCCTATGAACGTGGTGTTTGGCTCATTGTCATCTCGTACCTTGAGGATATTTGTTAAAGTTGCCGGACTCACCGTGGATGAATTTGAGGTATTTACGATTAAGTATTAACAGTGAACACAGATTTTCGAAGGTTCTAATCCAAAATTTTATAAGGGTTCATTGATTTACATGCCAGCCATTGGACGATTCATTAAAATTAAACAGCAGTATATGAGTATACATTTAAATTTACTGAAAGAAGAACATTATTAGAGAGAAACTACTATTAGAGATCTACTTTTGAGTGAAGTGTATAACCTTAATGGAAATCCCATTCGTTTGAAAAAGTGGTAATACGGAAATACGAGTTCTGACACCGAATCGACAGGATAGATAATGTAGAAGTAATTCATATTTTTGCTGGAGCAGTTATTAGTACAACACATCATTCGAAGATAGTTTTTATTATGGTTCATTATGTTTTCCTTCAACATAATAGATTATCCAGGGACTATCCACTTACATTGAGTCAATATTCTAAGCCCTATTATTTCAGTGTGTATTGATAATAAATGGATAAAAGACAGTAATTGAACGCAGATACTATTCCAAGAATTAAACGAGTGTTTTGACTGCCGCCTTTGACTTAGATGCCCAATTCATCTATCGTATTGTCATTTAATTAAATTAATATCTCGGCACATACAAAATTTATTTAAATAAAAATGGAAATTATTACAAAATTTCACGTAAAGTGAATATTAATAACCTGACGAATTGAAGGAAATCCATACATAAAACGTTTGGGCAAGGATTAATTTTTCGGGTTTTTATGCTTTTCTCTTAATCATTACCGAACTTGAAATGCTTCAGTAGTGCAGTTAATGAGTAGGAAATTGCTTGTGAAGATTTGCTATCAGTCAATGCTCAGCCATGAGCGTGATCCACGCTTAGATCCTT
Source organism: Hetaerina titia (assembly GCA_037158775.1). Taxonomy (NCBI): domain Eukaryota; kingdom Metazoa; phylum Arthropoda; class Insecta; order Odonata; family Calopterygidae; genus Hetaerina; species Hetaerina titia. The sequence goes on along the minus strand of CM073771.1, from coordinate 33,235,567 downwards.
CGCCTATCTCCTCATCAGCGGTCACTTAATTGGATTTAGCTCTCTGCCTTAGTCACGGTCGCAATCAATGATCTGAAGATTTTGCTCATCTCCCGAGCTAAGCTTCTCCGAATCATCACTCCTAGGAATTGTACTTACCTTTCGCAATGTGTTTCAGCGAGTGAGATAGACAAGAAGTGGTGTTTAATGTTATTAGATAGAGAGGATAATGCGATTCTCCATACCAAAAGTATATGGGAAAAAATTCACCATGATAATAAGGGGAAGAGATATTGGCTGGTGATATTTTTACGACGAAACGTCATAATTGGTGAAGAGTTTAAATTGAATTCCTTTTTGGAAAAAATGGTCCACGTAATCTGTGTGTGGTTAGGCACAAAAAAAATGTGTAGTGACTGCTAAACCTCAGAAACAAAACTCCTTACATTTTTGTGGCATGTTCTGACATTAGTTCTTGCGACCTATCGCAATTTTCGTGTTCTTCGTGACTATGTAATTGGTGGTAAAATAAAATCTATTCTCATCATTTTAAAATTTGAAGTGCAGGCGACATATTTCGGTAATATCTTCAAGTTCAAATGTTTATGACGACTCCAATGGCACCTAACTGAGTTGTTAGTCACCGAAAATAATATCACGACAGGCTTATTTTGGTGAATGTTTTCGCCACATAGGATGTTGAAGGACCGAAAAAGATCTAAGGATAGACTATTGTTATGTATCATAGACAATATTTTTTCACGCTGGTCGGAGTATATTGTCCGCAGTTTCAGCCCTACGTCCGAGTGAGCCGTGGGGACTAATCGAAATAAAAACTTCATTCGGGGATGAAATCTAACTGCTCTGTTACCCACGGAGTGGCCGAAGTCCTCGATCGGAGGCCGCTTGGGCGCCTCCGCGAGCCCTACTCCTGGCTCCACGAAGTGCTCTTCCGGAACTCCGCCTTCACGTCGAGTGTCGCCTGCGGTTACATTCGTCCCCGGGTTCTCGAAGACGGAGACGTGGCGATCCCCGTCGAGTGCGGCCCGCGAACTGCTCTCCTCCACCTCTCGCGCCTCTGCAGAGGATCCCGCGGCCCTTGCATCTGCACCCCCGACGACCGTTGGATGACCCCCAACGAGTTCCAGGCGGCCTCCGGACGGGAGATGGCCAAAGATTGGAAACGCTCCATCCGGCACAGTGGCAAGAGCATGAAGCTCCTTCTGGCCAAGGGTATCTTTGTCGTCCATCCACCGGACTGCGAATGCGGGCGGGTCACCATAACAGCGGTCGACCGCTTCACCCTGAAGCCTGTGGGCGTGACGGTGAGTGCCCAAAGTGCCGTTTAGTCATTCTAACGCCGGAAGTGGTATTTTTCGTGGTGCGGGCGAAAGGAAAATTTACGTGTTCGTTGTGTGATTCAGTTTACGATTAATCTAAATATATATACGTAATTGCGGAAATAAAAAACGGGCACTCGAAGGTTAATTTGAAATAAATGATATCCACATTCGAGTGCAGATTGCATAATACGTTTCCTCATGTTAATAGTTTCAAAAGTTGAATTTACCCACACTTACAATCATATACTTACTACCTACAAGAATCTTCGTGTGAAATCTAACATTTTCGCTAACACAAGTAAAGCGTTGTCATCAAGATATCATAAAAAAATTAATTGAGCAACATTTTCTGTTCTATAAGGTTAATTTATGCAAGGGATTACTTAGAAAGTTTTATTTTGATCATAATGTGTCGATGGACGGTGCGTAGTATCTACTCGTATGGTGTAAACCTAATCCTTGTGTGGTGGTAAAGGAGCGGTTGGTAATCTAAAAGTGTCATTGTATATAAGAGCATTGTTTGATCTTTGTCGTAAAATCCTCCCACCTATCTGTAGGTAATGCCTGTGAGAATATAGTATATTTTATGATCTAATAGAATATTTGCTATCATAAGTTTTGGATTCGTCTCCCCGCATTATCGTAAACGGGGACTATCAACTTTTGGAGTATATATTTAATAATGCCGTGAGTATTTAGGCACAAGCTGTATCTTTTCCATTCGATTAACAATTTAATTGTTCATCAATTTATGAATAAATGTTCCACTTTTCCGTCTTTATGACCCGCCGTCATCCTTCAGTAGTACTTGGTTCAATGATTTGTAATGATGGTGTTTCACCAGGTTTTTTCCTCGATCTCTTTATGTTTTCCCTATTATCGATCCGGGTTTCACCCAGCTGTATAAATCCCTTTATATTATGTATAGCTTTCCTTGTGGTGGTTTCACACATTAATGAGAAATACTTCAATCTCACCCTGTAACATCATATCTTTCATTTGTTACTTCACTAAATCATTTAGTTTTCCCTGCTGCAAGAGTAAATATGGTAGGTTCATGGTAATATTAAGCCTCTAAAAGTTTTCCTTGGTACACGAATTAATTTACATTCCTTTATTAAATCCAATTCTTAGTAGTATTATGTTTTCCTCGAATTTTCCTCCTAAGCCAATCATCAATTTTTGTATCAAATTTTCCACATCCACTTTCCGTTTTCATTTTCTTAAATTTTGTCTAGAATCTTTAGAGAGGCCAATTTATGATTCACTTTGCACAGTTATTGCTTCTCCACTGCTCTACTCAGTCTCTTGATTCATATGGTGTTGCTTAATAAGTAACGGAAACAATAATCACCGCCCGTATACCCTCTGGGGAGCTCTTACAATCTCGTAAGGCAAAGCTCCTGAAGTAATGGAATGACCGCCGTAGCGCTCATCTTACTGCGGTTACACATTAAACATATTAATTAATTCAAAACTTTCAGCAGGATTATCATGTAGTCAGGGTGGGAATTAATCCGGTCAAACGCCTTCTGGCTCCGGAACTGTGGGGGCCGCAGTTGAATCAAGCACGACATTCTATCTCTTTCTCCTACATTTTCCACTCTGTTTGTCTCTCGGAAAATTCAGCGAGGGGGAAAAGGGAATTTGAAGAGAGGAGGAATGGAATGTAGTGTCCTCCAACTCTCCCTTCCCCTCCTCTTGTCCCCCCCCTCACCCTCTGCCCACCCCTATCCTTTCCGACCGAAAAAAACCCTTGAATGAAACGACGTGTACTGCGAAGGGAACATCCAAAGAGCTTGTGAGTGTGGTTGTGTCTATGTGTGGAGGGAGAAACGAGGCACTCCTACATTCATTATTTTTTTATTTTCTCTCGCTCTCTCTCAAGTGCACCTCTCCACGACTCCGTATCTCGGGTCATTAAGCCCCAGAACGCCTCGGTGCGAGAGAAAGAGAGATGCCCATCCCTTCAAAGCGAGGAAGAATTGCACAGAAACACAACAGGAACACATACCTTTTCCCTTAATCTTACTCCTTATATACTTATATCTGTTTCAAGAAACTGCGGGAGATGCCGCAGTAGTAACTTTTAACGCAGTCATCCGCTAATATACATTTCAATGCAACAATTTCAACGTGTAAAAATCATTCTCCTCGACCGGTCAAGGCGAATAATTTTTTAATCTCTGAAATTGTTGGATTGAAATACCTATATCTATCCACCTTCATCTGTCCCTCGTTCCATTCCCTACTCCCGCGAAGGCGGATGTTCCAACCCCCCCATCACGGGTATCTCCATTTCTTACTCTCTCCCTTACTGTCTTCGAGCCACCCCCAACCACACGTATTCATCTTACTCTCACAAAAAACGCGATGAAAATGAAACTGCTTCCTCTCCCTCTCCCTCCTCACTTCCTCAAGTTTCCATCCCGTTTCCCGCAGACCCTCTTGTGCGAGCCGAAAATTTCCTGCTCCACTCCTTCAGCGAGATCCCCGTGTTGCATCCACCGATGCGCCATCCATGGCGCGCCATCCTGCTGGAATGTAGCACTATGGGTGCGAGGGGCAGAGAATGGCAAGCACTCTCCCCCTCCACCACCGATCTCTCCCACACTCTCCCCAGTAACCGTCTCGACGCCTTTAGCATCCGTGCTCCCTCCTCTCTCTAACGCATGAATTGCGGCTCCGTCCCTCCTAACCGCCTCCCTTCCTCCTCTCTTCCCTCTCCTCACCGGAACGGTCGGAACTGCGGTTTCCTCATCCTCTTCCTCCACCGTTTCCTTCTCCGCCCCGTAACTCTCTCTCTCCTTCCCCCAAAAATACCTCCATCATCCTTCCCACGCCCGACTCGTTTTCCTTCATCTCCCCAACACACCCCCTTCCGGTAGTATTTCGGCCATCACGTTTCAAAATCCTCACCTCCTCCTCCTCCACCTCCTCCTTTTGGCTCTCTCCCTCTCATCCTTGTTTTCATTTCTTTCCCTCGTACTCGCTGCCCAGAGTGGTCCCCGTATTACCTATTTTACGACTCCACTAACCCTCTCGCAACGCCGCATCGTAACGTCTTCATCTTTCCTCCTCAACTCCCTTATCCACCACTTATCCGCACTAAGACGCTTCGCCCTCCCCTCTCTCATCTTATCCATTTCTTCTTTTCCAAACCTCCCTAGTTCTTTCGCCTCGTTTTTCCACTCCATCCCTTGCCCTTTCCTTTTCCACCTGGAAGCAACACTGTCCACAGGCAGGGCCCATTTTTCCCATCGTGCGTCGGAGGTTCTAAAAAAAATAGAGACTGCGCAGGTGAGTAAACGTGCACCGTATCGTTGCAGTAGGGCGATAATGCGTACGCCCGTTGGCAAAGGCCATGAGTACTGGAGGCGTAATGCGTTTGGAAGGGAGGTTTACGACTCTCGAATCCAATCATGCCTTTCTCCGAACAATTTCTTCTTCCGTGGCGATTTAATATCTCTTCCAGGGGTTTCAGAGAAATAAGCGAAGGCTCCCGAAAAGAATTCATTATCATATGGCAGAAAAATGTTTTTTTGTGTAATTTCTGTATTTTATTATTGAGAATGATGTTTTCCAAGATTGGAACGGAAAGTTAATCCTGGCAACTACGGATCAGCAGTCAGTGTTTTGAGTTGATCTAAATCATTGTAGCATGCCCATAGGCTGCATAGCCGGAACTTAGTCAAAATGAGATATTTCTGTTACGGAGAAATTGTTTATTGTTCAGCTGTTTTGAGGATCAGGCCACTTTGGCCAACTGTTTTAATTTTGTACTCTTCCTGAGATTTCTTGGGAAGGCGAAGCGCAGATACAATAATATATAATTTAAGGTTACTTTTCATGGAAAACATTCACACATGCGGAATTCAATTTAGTCTGACGGATATGAGAGAGTATGGATGATCACCACGGTCTTCATCCAGGGATAAAATCCAAAAACATTTCCCGAAAGCTAATCCAGTTCTAAGAGAAAATTAAAAGAATATCGCTTGAATTAATGTGGTGGCGCGCAAGGATGCCTTTGAGCAAGAAACTTACAAAATTAGAAGAGAACTTAGATGCATTCATTATCAACCACTTATTTTTAGGGTACTTTTTATTTAAAGGGGCCTGTGCTCGCAGCTAATTGGATGGAATGTTCATTCCCACTGCTACACTTGGAGTCATACACACAATTTAATGGAAGGCCACGCACGCTATGGCTTCCATCTTAAGCATCGACGGACGCTTTATACGTACTGCGTTTAAGAGCTCCAGGTATGCACGAAGTTTTGCACACTTTAGGAAATTGCAATGTACTGAATTGAATAAACTTTGGCATAGAAATATTGAATTTTTACCCGACAAAGGAAATTTCTTTAAAAAATGAATAAAAAATAAAGCAACGAAACATTTGACACAAGGAAGGAAGAAAATCCAATAGCCAATAAAAAATGAAGAAGAACTCCAATACCGGTATTTCGGTCACCAGGTGACCATCTACGGGGAGAGAATCGAAAGGGAACTTGAAAATTGAAAGAAGACTATGCACCAGGTATGCACCAGGCCTGGTACATAGTGTTCTTTCAATTTTCAAGTTCCCTTTCGATTCTCTCCCCGTAGATGGTCACCTGATGACCGAAATACCGGTATTGGAGTTCTTCTTCATTTTTTATTGGCTATAGGATTTTCTTCCTTCCTTGTGACAACTTGTTCAACAGCCAATAGCTTCACATCCTCTATTTTCAACGAAAAATTAATCAGTTTAATCAGTGCAAATATGGACGAATACCAAAGGAGTTTGAATTGTAAAAGTAAGCAAATAGAAAGTGTTAATCGGATTTTAAAAATGAATTTTCTGAAACGATATGAAAATATCATCCCTTTGTAAGGTTATAAAGGATTCAACATTTATTTATTCACCAATATTAGTACAGAAAAAGTTCACGAATAGCTTTGAGCAGGAAAGAAACATTAATTGTACAACTCTTTAAGACGTAAATTTATTAGGATGAAATTTAGGACTAAAGAACAAATATGTTGGGCAAAGGAAGTGAAATATGTGACAGAATTAATATTTTTGTAAGAATAAAAAGATAATTTCAGTCAAAATAAATTAGAAATACTAATACTGGAATATCTCCTCATTAACACCTTCAGAGTCAGCAAGACATACTTGCGGCGAATACGTTTTGGAATTGGTGAGAAATTTTGTTTTTGTAAACGCCTATGTAAGAACGAATGGAGAAACATTTCTGGAGCAAAAGTTGGGTAATATGCAATTTGAAATGATGCCTTCTGCTTCCAGCGGCTTTAAGTTTCAAAAAATTAATATTCAGCATGAATATCGTCCATATTGGACTATTATATCCCTTGTGCACACACAAACACGTACATATCCGCAATGTGGACTTAAGCGTTCCATCAGAACGATATTCCCTGACTCACGGCGTTTCTTTCCGCTTTGCATGTTTCGCTCTTCCCCTTAATGACTCTCTACCGTTTTCATTCCTTCACCCTTGGGGTGCAAAACATTAGGGACCTCCGAACCGTTTTTAACCTCCCCGCGTTGCCCACACCTTGATCATGGAAGAGGATGGTGTTATCGGGGATGGTGAGAGTTAGGAAAGCGACGTGCCTCGATTCAGTTATATGGAGATGAGGATACTTCTTTCCGGATGTCTTTTGCCGACTGATAAATGGAAAAAATCATCAACTCGATTCGTCTATTATATTACTCTCTCCTGCCTACAGAGAAACTCACTAGGTATCGAATTTTCGGTAGTCCAAGCCACCTTTCTCAAGAGAAGGAAAGACGGAAGTGAGGAAAAGGAGCGCCCGGAAGCACTAAATAGAAGGAGAAGGTGGGGAAAGGTGTGCGAGGGGAAGTGTTTGGAGGAGAAGAGTTAGGCGGGGGATTTTTAGAAGGGTGGGGATGATATGGAAGGTGATGGGGGCGTTGGAGGGATGAAATTATGTGTGAAAATGGGTAATTAATGTCTAATATTAATACCTAGGCGATTCCAGGAATCCAGGAGCCAGATGAACGCTTGCTCTGTTGTTATAAATTTCAGTGGAGGACCAGAAGGTGGGAGTGATCACAAGATGGATACATTATAGCATTTGTCGAAGGGAATGTTGTGCTCGGATGCGTGTTTGGGGATTGTAAGCATACCAACCAGGGAAGAATTCTTGCATGAGGCTTGATGGTTATTGATTCTAATATTAAGGGTTGTGGTACACTATCCAATTTAAAATGCAGGGCAAAGTTGGCACTTCAGAAGGTAAACTACATTGCTAGAGGTGCATGAGGAGTAGGGAATTGGTCGGAGAGAGTTCAAGAGAGGGTGGGAGAGGGATGGAATTTTGGTTTTGAAAATAGGACATGTTTTGCATCTAGGTTTATCGCAGGACCTAGGAGTGGTTTTGGGACGGGGCGGGAAAAAGGGATAGGTACAAGTCTAAAGGACGAACACAGGAGAGATGAGGAAGGCGGAATCGAGCAGATCACAAGTGTAAAAACATTTCATTGAGCGGGACTTGAACTTCGGATGTTCCCACTAGCCTATCCCTTTCCATGTGAATGAATATGTGTTCGCCATACGGAGGGATTTCGTGTTTGATTGTGTATTTGACCAATGTGGCTCATATCTTTCTTCTGGCTATACGTGCCACGAAACGCACTCTTCCTATCCTTTATTAAGTCGTATGATTGCTTACCTCTGTCCTTCCTCTTGTGTATCGTGTATTTCTCCTTTGGTGGGAGAAACAGCTCCCTGAAGCCATCTCTTAGCCAAAGAACCGGGGCATTTGGCTACGTTTAAGGCCGCAGATTTCAGTGTAAAGTAAGTTTCTTCGATAGCTGGACGTGCCTCTGTTTACCAAGTGCCTGATTTCACCGGCGACCGCGGCGTCGGCCGCCGGGATTTGGAGAGCGGTATTACCGGACTCTTTGTTTCGGGCGGCGGTTGACCGTCTAGTTCTTCCAGAAGCCTGAAGTTTGACTCTCGACTTCATCTGCCGGGAAGGCCGTGCTCTTTCGTTTTGTTTACTGGTTCAAGGCTGACCTTATCTCATAGTGTAGATCTTAGGCTGCTTTTTGTTTTGCTTCTGCCGGGTGCGAGTAGCGGGGAGGGAGTGCACACACACGTTTTTTGTCTCTCTTTGGAGTGTTTGTTCTTTTGGCCCGCTCTCCTATCTTTTACGTAGGCGTGCTCAGTTTGATTACTTTTCAAAATGGTCGCACGTCGCATAAACACGCTCGCCTTGCAAGTTGACGAGAAGGTGAAGCCCCCTACTCCGTTGGAGGTTCACCTCTTCACTCTTGAGTCGTTGGGCCTCACACCTGAAAATCTAGTGGCTATCCAATTTGGATACCATCGCCATTTGATATTCTTGAAGTTGGCAACCGAAGCCACAATGCTTTTAGACGATGCTCCGCGGAAACTACCGTTTCCGTCTTTAAGTGCTCAGAGGACGACAATAACTATTGACGAGACTTCCGCCAACCGGTGCAATGTCAGAGTTCTTTGTCTCCCCGTGGATACCTCGTTGGAAGACATAACAAACGAGCTCCAACGTTTTGGTAAAACCCATCGCTCGTGGGAGAACAGGTTGGAGGGAGAAAAGATGGCGCGGGTGCTTACTGCCACCACGGTCGTGTGGATGACGGTCAAGAGAAATATTTCTCGTGCCTCCAAATCGGCGGCCACCGGGCCTTCATCATGTATGAGGGTCAGCGCCGCACTTACGCCCGCTGCAACCAAGAAGACCACGAACGCAAGACCTGCCCTCGGAACCAGAGAAGAGCAATGCGGAGGTAATGGTTATGGCCTCCAACCCGAACACCGCCGAGGAGTGGACGAGCCCGAGGTGGCTGTGGAGGATAGGGCGCGGTCGCTGCTTCTTATCGAGGGTGCGCCCCCAGCTGCTCTCGCTGATTCCCCACATCCCCCTCCACTTGGAGGGAAGTTTCAGAGGGAGCGAAATTCGTCAACGGAAGAAAGGAATGCAAAAAAGAAGAGGATTTAACTTAACTCCTGATTTCGAACATCGATCTAGATGGAGTCACTACCAGCTCGCCTATTCTCTCTCGACCACCGGCCCCAGTCTCCGTGACCTTGTCAAAAGAGGATGGATCATTCTTCGTCCTTCCTTTCCGCAGCCACGCCACCGACGCCCTCTCCCCGCAATCCTTACATCACGGACTTCCAACTCCCAGAAAACCACTGGTGACAGCGGGGGAGGATGCATCTGATTGCGAATTGCCCCCATCTCCTAAGGCTGGCCCCTCGATCCTATTATCATGGACACTCAAGAAAGTATCACCGGACCCGGATATTGACACATACACGAATAAGTTTGTCGATGTCAAAAATCCCAGATATTCCATCGTCCTTCTCCATTGAAGATAGTGAAGGTGTCGTCGATCTTCCCAGGGCTCCTCTAGGGGCGGACCGAATCGACCTATCTTCCTCGAATACTCCCGACGGGGCCCCTTCCGCAGATAACCCCCAGTTCGTCACCCGGACCTCCCGGAGGCCACCTCCTGGCCCGGGACAAGTCCCAGATGTGCTCGCTCGAATAAGGCCCCTCCGTGGAACGCTGCCGAACAACCCGCTCTTCGTGGAGACCACGGCTTCCTCTTAAGACGATTTCGGGGGGAGGAATGCGGCGACAACTCGAGACCTCGAGATCGACGACCTGTCGGACGAAGCGTTCCGGTAAGCGGCGAAGTACTCGTCGCCCGGGTTCAAGCCGCAACCGGAGCTACGTAAGCCGCGACCATAACTCTGGTAAGTGATGTCCTATCATTTCACCAATGAATATTATTTCGCTGAATATTGCCGGCGTTAATAGTTCCTTAAAAATTGCAATCCTCCGTTTTCTCCGCGATCTAAAAATGGCAAAAAGAATTGGACACGGGTATAGGGGCCCCCCTAACGCTATCCGAGCTTCGGCTCTGGATGAAATCCAACTCCGGCTCCGCCACAGACATAATCCCTGTCAGAGAATCTGCCTACGACGACACCGACCTCCTTAGGTAAGCGACCCGGCATTTTCAAAAGACTTTTAAAAGGTATTCCCTGTGGACGGAGGGAGACACACCCCCTCTCCCTATGTTGTCCTCAACCCAAAAAGATGATTTAGGACGAGACAATTTCAGACGAACTGGACTGCGTGTCTTCCATATTCCCAAAGGGAAAAGCTCCCGGCTTGGACGACCTACTCTTTGAATTTTATTTCCCGTACCAGGATGTTTTTAAACCTAGTTTAACCAATCTTTTTAATGGCATTTTAATTAGCGACACTCTGACTGCAAGTCAGCCGACCGCCGTGATAACCATTTTAACAAATATGACGGGGCGCAATTCGTTCTACGACTTCCGGCCAATCGCCCGTTTAAATGGCGATTATAATATATTGGCACTCGTCTTGCGCTATAGAATGACGGCTGTTGCCGACATCGTCCTCTCTCCATCCCAGTACGCCGTGTCGAAAACGCGTAACATTTTCGATGCCGCACTTATGATTCGCAACGTTATTTTGCCCTCACCTTCGTATGGCAATCGATGTCTACCAGTGCTTTCCATTGACCTTGCGAAAGCATTTGATCTGGTCCGGATCGAATGGATCCTAACCCTGCTCAAGACGATAGCCTTCCCCGAGTACTTCATTCGTGCCGTCTCAACGATGTCCACCGGTACACCTTCTAGAATTAGGATAAAGAATGCCACCTCAAAGCCCATCCCCATCAGTAACTCCGTCCGGCAGGGCTGCCCGCTGTCAATGCTGCTGTTCGCCTTTGCCTTAGATTCACTACTCAGACGACTGCAGAGCAGTGGAATCGGGGTACCCCGTCAAGGCGCCGTCTGCCTGGGCGTCGCATAAGCTAACGACATAAGCCTTTTTATAGACGACCCGTCCCACTTGGCTCTCGCCCATGACAGCTTAAAGTCATATGAACAGGGTGGTCTCTTCCTCAACAACCGAAAGTCCAGGTTTCTACTGCTGAAGGGAAATCGGCCCCCGACCTCCATCGGTTGGTCAGAAGCGCCCTTCCACAAAACCATATAATTCTGGTGGGAGTTGACTCCCTCGATTGAGCGGAACTGGGGAACTATAGACCACCACATAAAATTGAGTGTTGGGAAACTTTCACTCCCTTCCCTCCCAATGGTGACCCGCATCCGCCTCCTCAACCAGATTGCCCTCCCGAGGCTATGGTATGAAGCCCATTTGTGATCCTTACCCCCGAAACATAATGCATATTTTATAAGAGCGACCAACCAAATGATCTGGAACGGCTACGTGAAGAAAGTGTCCCGCAACCAGCTGTATGGCCCGTTTGAGCTGGGTGGTATCAATTTAACAGATACAGCTCTAAAGGCAAAGGTGGTCTACGCAAAGCTCGGTCTGCGTATCCTTGGGGGTGACGACGCGTGGCCCAAGGCACTCCTCAAGGGCGCGTGGCAGTCACTCGCGCACGACGAATGCCACTGGAGGACATTTGAAGAGACAAAAAAGGTCGCCTCTCTCCTGCGAGATGAAGGAACAAATAGGGTCAAGACCCTGTATCTTAGAGCACTTGCCGAGCAGGGAAAAAAGACATCAAAAAGGACCTTATCTTGAAAAAAAAACTGGGCGACCAGCAGGGCGAACGATGAGGCACGTAGTTGAATGTTCAACGTAATCACGAACGCGGTCATAACGAGGAAAGTGAGGCACCACCTACAGCTAGCCGATTCACCCCTTTGTTCGTCATCCGGTAGAATAGACAACGCCGCGCATCTGATTCTTGGCTGCGACAAGAACCTCAGAGAATGGGAGGCTCTGAAAAAGAATACAAAACTTGGGACGTGTTCGGTGGTGGTGTCATTACAGACATCTGATCACCCTGAACTCTCGTAAACGCCATCTCACGGGTTCTCATCTCTATACTACTTGCAGATTTGGGAAGGGTTTCAATCACCGAAACAGAGAAGCAGTCATCGAAAGATTGGTTTTGGGAAGCAGTGTGAGTAGGGATGGGATAATTAAGGAAGAAGGAAGATTTTGTGGAATAGCGGTGGTTATTCATGCGGAGGGAAAGGGTGGTGGTGCATTCACCCACGTAGAAGGCAGGGCAGAAGTTACAGGAGAGGTGATATATAATATTTTTTGAGGTGCAGGTGGCTTTGGGTTAGGAGTTGGTAATAAGGGACGTGGAGGGTCTTAGGAGATGGCAGCATTTACAGCGTGGGCGGTTGCATGGTGCGGACAGGGGTGCTCGCAGGTGGTTTTAGTCGACTTAGAGATGTCTCGCAAGATCGACGGGCGTTTAGACAAAACGGAGGGACAATGGGGGAATAAAGGAGATGTGGATTGACTATTGTTAATAATTGGGAAGAGTTCACGGATTATATGTTTAATTTTGTGAGTTCCAGGGAAGAAAGTGGTGATAAGGTTAGGGCACTTTGGGCGGTTTGTTTTGGGGAGAAGGGAGTGTTTGGGTTGACGGTTTGAGAATTTTACTATTCAGTAATTTTTCAGAGTACCCGCGTTTTCTGAGAGAGTCATATGACTGGTCCATGTATTTCAGTTGGATGGGGGTGTTGTTGCAGAGACGGAAGCCACGGACTAAGTGAGAAGGGGATGGAGTGTTTTATGTGTGATTGGTGGCAGCTCTTACAATGAAGCTATTGTTGGTTGATGGTCGTTTTAATGTGGACTGAGATGTTAAACTTATTGTCCTTCTATCTAAGAAAGTGATATGCGAGCCAGATATATATGAAGTGGGAGATACCGAGAAGGAGGTGTTGAGAGAGGAAATGAAGGAGGATAAAGTTTCCCGTCCGTGGGACCAAAGGTGGAAAATGTCGTCAATGTAGTGGGTCCAGAAGAGTGGTTTAAAGGGTTTGTTGCAGGAGAAAGATACGTTTAAGTTTTCCCATAAAAAGATTGGCGTATACAGGGACCATACGCGTGCCCATTACAGTGCCTTTTATTTGTAAATATAATTTGTCGTTCAATTTGAAAGCATTTTTGGTGAGGACGAGTTGGGCCAGTTCAATGAGGAAATCAGTGGATGAGGTGTGTAGTGTGGCTCGTAAGGAGAGGTAATATTTTAGGGATTCTAGGCCTTCTTTGTGGTAAAGGGATATAACGTCTATTACCTACAGATGACGAGGTATGCAAGGAAGTTGTATTTGAGTGTATGTATACACACACACACACACACAAACATATATATATATAATGGTAGCACATCCGCCCGGCAAGTGGAAGATCCGGTGTTCAAATCCCGGTCAAGGAGACATTTTTACTTTCGTGATCTGCTCAAAAACCGCCTTCCCCACATGTCCTGTGTTCGCCTTTTATGTGTTTTCCTATCCCCTTTCCTTATACCTATTTCTATGTTTGAATGAATATATATATATATATATATATATATATATATATATATATATATATATATATATATACATAAATACACACAGATACCATTTTCCTTGCGTGCCTCGTCAGCCACTAGTCAGCTGTGAGGACGTGAGAAATGAAAACTATTCGAAGCTTCGCTGCTGGAGGTCGGCAAGTAGATTGCCCCATTCCCTCATTTCTGGCCCCGGGTCGGGGTTGATCAAAACGTTTGCGCTCCGCCGTGCGAAAGAAACGTTGCCCTCAGATCTGAGCAGAACGAATAAAAGAGTTTCAATCGGATGGGAACGAAAAAAGTGGGCATCATCAGAGGCCATATTTTGTGATAAGCTTCAGGGTGTTTCCCCTCGTAGGCATACACTACCGTCCAATGGACGGAGCAGGATGTTTATTGAACCAAGTACTGTACATGCAATAAAAAATTTGGGAAAGGCGTAATTCTTAAAGGAGACGAGAAGGGGAAAATCTATATTTTTGGGATGAGCGTCATACAGGCAATCTCTGTTATCAATCAGATATTAAAATCCAAAATTACGGAACCCGTATCGCCAGTTGTAAAGGTGTTTTCTTTTCGGACCCTTGTGTTCAATACTTTACCTTCAATTCTACTAATATGCCATACTATATTTGTCCTTTCTACAGGATGAATTCAGTTTCGTCAAGCACATAAGAATTACATTGAGGTGAGCGCATTGATGTGTCATTAGTAGTCATTTCTATAAATAGCTGTTCAGGCAAATTTATGCCGTTACCTGGAAATCTTGCTAACGGAGGGATTTTGAATTTTCACCCATTGGGCTAGTTTAAAACGTTGTCTCTTTCATATCACACAAATTAACGTGAATATTGGTTTTGATAGGTAAATGTGAAGTTAACCCTCAAGGCATGTGAAATGCACGCATTCAGGGTTGGGAAGTCGGTCCTATCCTTTTGACGTCATTCAGAATCCTTATGAGAAAATCCCACCCCTCGGATTTTGAGGTTTTCTAGGAGAATCACCAGGGGTGCGTACTATGATACCCTCCATCTAATCGTCGTATGATCTATCCAATAGGTTATCACAATCAAAATGTGAATAAGTATCAATGTCAAGGATTGTGATTCTGAAAGGAGAGTAAATATTGAAAAATTTCTTCGTGTTGTTTGATCTACCGAAAAGAAAGGAAATGGAATTTGCATTTGATTAAAAAGAACTACTGTTAACATAAAAAATAATGAGATTTTTAAAGAATCGATCGAGAAATTAAATATTAGAAGAGGAGGGATAAAACTGGATCAAGTGGATCAATTCATGTATTTGGTCAGTATTTTAGAAGAAAAGGGGATAACGGGAACATTAGGAGAGGAATTGCATTAGCGGAACTACAAGAAGGGATTTGATGTTGGGCACGATTAGTAAAGACGTGAAGAAAATATTGCTCAAGACAATATGGAGCGTGGTATCTAATTAATTTTGAGCCCTGGACTTTGAGACAAGAGGATGAGAGTAAATAGGAGGGTTTCGACGTGTGGATTTTGCAGAGAACGGAGAAAAATAAGATGGGCAGAGAAAAAGAGTGTAAACTGTAGGAGAGGAAAGGCAATAACTGGTGGAAATCCAAAATAGTGAAATTGGATGGAAAAAAAATATTAAAAGTTAGTGGTATGCTGTGGACATTTAAGTAGAAAAGAAATTTGGAAAAATCAGGCTGAGGAAGGAATAGTGTGTTGGCTCTTTAGACAGCAGGAAGGCAGACAGATGTTGCGAAGATAGTAAGAAAGAAATTCTTAGAAATTAGTAGCTTATAGGGAACGCCCAAAACTCACCTTAAAATAGGATTAATACCATCATTCATTAATCATAAACAAATGATAATTTAAAGAGATAATATCTCCTGGAAATTATCCTTCACAGTCCTTACTTAGTGCACATCTATGACCTATCTGTAGATTTTCCATTGGCATTTATAAATGCATCATCATTATTTCAATCCTGGTCTGAAGTTTAAACACCCCTAGCTATACACCCAGAGAGTTGATTACTGGGTACTTTGTAATGAAATTGTAATGTTGGTTTACCGCAACCTTCTATTCTTCTCAGTTCAGTGATGATTTCCAGATCCTCTGAAAGGTTATCTGTTTTACGCCCTTATTAATTTCCCATATATACCTGTCTCTTGGTCTTTCTCGGAGGATCTTCTCTTAAATTTTCCCTTCTCTTAAATTTTCTCTTCCTCTCCTCTTTTCTCACGTTGTCTGGCCATTTGATTCTCAGCATTGTTCTCCATCACCATGTTTTATAGGCTTCTGTTCTTTGCTGCTCCACTTTTCCAATTCTTCATGTCCATGATCTGTAGGGTGCCATGCTCTACATATACGAACGTTTGGACGAATAGCTTCCTTTTTTACCACCTTAGATTCTTTCGAAAATAGTAATGGTCTCTTCTTCATTGACGCCTCTTTAACTAAACAATTTTTCGCTTGACGTTAGTCGACATTCTTCCAAGTTATATTGCTTGCCAGGTAGGTTTCATTTCCAATATTTTCACTCTTCCATCTATAATATTCGCCTTCAGCGTCTGTCTTTCACACACAAGATTTTTAGTTTTCTACTCGTTCATGCTCATATTATAGTTCTTGGTCCATATCATTTTTAGTTTCTTGTAGGAAATCTCGCGTCTCTACAATAAATAGTTTGTCAACTACCAACATATGAATATCAATTTCTGCGCCATTCACTTTTACTCCTTTGATTTTTAATTCTTTTTCTCCTTTTATTATCTCTTCTAGATTAAAAACATTACTGGAGTGAGGTTGCATCCTTTTTTTATTTTGGCATGTCTCTCCCTTTCGTTTTTAATTTGTAAGATTGTTACCTGATTCTTGTGAAGCTGATTGATAACTCTTGTTTTTTTTAGTCCATTCCAAGCACCTGAAGTTGTCATGAACATCTTTCCCCCCCCCCCCCCCCCGACGTTGTAGGAGGCCTTCCGTCGACGTCAAAATAAGACCTGCCTAAGTCCACGAATACTAAATAAAACGGCTTGTTTACGTGTACCTTTCATTAATTAACCTTGTTAATGATCAAATATGACTGCATGAGATAAATAGCACAATACTTAGTGGTTTCTTATTTATTCACAAGGAGTGGGAATTAATGACACGAACGTTGAGTGAGGGTGTTAAGAATAGTCTTGTCATAACTTTGTTATTGAGCATGGTTAAGTACGACGCGGAAACATGATCATTAAAGCAAGATAATAGGCGCTGGTTTGAGGCTTTTAAAATGTGGGTGTAGCAAAGGATGGAAAAGCTGAAGTTAAGTGAAATTAAAATATAGACGAGGAAGTTCTAGTGATGGCAAGGAGGAGAGAGAGAGTACTGCTGGGAGAAATCAATAAGAGGCAGGGAACATGGTTGCAGAGAATTTTAATTGGAACTTGGATGTCGAAGTCTGAAATAGAGGCGAGAACGTTAGACAAACGAGGGAGGGTTGGGAATAGAACTAGAAATGTTGAACGGAATCAAATGAGGACGTATGTGGGATTTAACGGGGACTTAATGTAGTATCATATGTCATATTTTGTTTTGTTAGAAGAGGCAAGTAAATGTATCGTTATGTCTTTTTAAGGTTATGTCCATCCATCCGAGTGATAATAACAATACTGAATCGATCTTTTTTAATTTAATTTAAAATATTTTCTTTAATTAGCAACAATATACGTTACTTACGAAAATGTTTGCGTCGATAATTGACATACTTTCCTATAATTGGAACTGCCGCTTCGAAACAGTTTTGTGTCGCCTAGAAATACGCTCCAAAATTAATTGCTTCAACTATTAATTCATGCTGCTGCGACGGGAAAGCATTCGCTTCCACGCCGAGCGACTTTTCCTCTGACCTTTCGTACAAAGAGCACGCCAACGAAAAGAGAACAAAGTGTGTGGAATCTTATTTTCTATTTCTCTGCCGTAAAATCATGCTTCACATAAATGCTCTAGTTCTCTCGACTTTAGATCCCTCGGTTCCCATCGCTCTCCTTCGCATCTATGCTTGGAGATTACATCCGAGAATAAATTAAACGTCTTTTGAGAACCCCTACTTAAGGATTTGTAGCTGTATCACATAGCTTTGAATCGAGGAACTTCACACCAGCATCCGCGTACCATACCCAATATGCTCACAAATTCAGAGGGCTGAGTGCCTTTTAATTCCGTCACTCTCCAAGCTGGTCTCTTTCTGACGTGTGATATCCACCAAAATATTTTAAGCATAGCATATGAATTCTATGCAAATTTATTTATTTCCACTTCGACGCAAACGAGCGTTTGTTTGCAATTCTGGTGCCACTCCTTTTGATCTTTTAAAGTTTCTTTCTTGCGACACTCTGATGTAGAATAATCACCATCTAAATTCAAATGAAATTTCCATTTGAAAGTGCCCCTTAATATTATTTGCCTTTTTTCCGTTCGCAAAAAAGTCCATGCCCTTGAAAAATGCTGTCAACTGTAGGCAAGGAGGGCATGACGCTCTTAATTTAAAAAGAAACCCTTTCTCTTCTCCAATTCCGTACAGGAATTCGTAATGAATTAAATTATTGTGCTTTTTCTTCAGATTTTTGGAGTTTTTTTTAAATTGGAGGAATGTAAATTTTGGTTTAATATCCAACATTATGTGTATTCTCACGTGTGTACCATCTATATTGTATCTTTATGTGAACGGGTCTATGAGAAGTGCGGAAAAATGTACTTTTCTTGTTGAATATCTCGATGAGTAGTACTATCGTCAACTGACTCTAATTTAATCTCTAATAAGGAGAGGTCTTTACCCTGGTTGCTTGACTTTTTATCCCAGAACTGTTCAAATGGAAACTTGATTTTTGCTTTTCTTTCATGCAATCGTAAAGTTACGTTTTTATCATAGTATATTCTTGAAGAATTCAATATCTCTTTCTTACCAAAAAATATTTACATCCTACCATAGCTGTTATTTACCATAGCTGTTATTTATGATTGGTAATGTAAACCGCATAGCCTTGCAAAAATAATTAAACAGGGAAGTGATAAAAAAGAATATTTTTAAGTGGGCACTAATAATGTTTGAGACGAAGTACAGGAACAAGAGAAGCAATCCTCCCTCTCTCAATTTACGTTTAGAGAGAATAAAAAAGGGTCAACCATTCTCGTATATGGCATTCCTCGACATGGAGGAAGCCTGTGCCTATGTTGAATAGAATAAGATAGGTTCTACGCACAGAGATCAGGCTGTGGAGATTAGATGCGATGGAAACAGGAAAGAAACTAAAATAAGGAAATAATTAAGGTAGTGCTACCCCTTATCGTAATTAAAATTAAATGTGTTTCTTGGGAAGGCAGTTAACAAGATACAGGAAAAGATAAGAGGTGGTGTACGAATTAAAGGAGAAGGGATGAATATGCTGCGGTTTGCGAAAGACAAAGGTATAACCGAAAACCACCCTAATAAACTCGAAGGGCAGTTTGTTAGGTGAGTGGAGAGCTCACCTAGTACTAAGTTCACGGCATGTGAATTTTACGCATCAGGTTAGGGAGACCAGTTTCTTTCCGTTTGCCGACGGACAAGCAAAACCTTAGGATAAACAAAATTAAAATTGCGCTAAAGATCTGTAGTTCAATTAGAAAAATAATCTCCAAGTAACACTACGGCAAAACCTACGGGAACTAGCAGAAGAATTTTTCTAATAAGGGAGCAGAATCACTGGTGATGCAAGAAGCAAGGAGGGTATATTTGAGCGCAATAGAAATGAGAAAGAAGACTCTCCATCAGAAGAAGCTACTACGAATGGCAAACAGTACTACCAAAAACATAAGGAAGCAATTCGTTAAGAGTTATACTCGGAGTACTCTTTTCTATGGATGTGAAACTTGTGTGATAGAAGCAGCTGAGAAAATAAGGTTTGAGGCAAAGAAATATAGGGCTATAGAATAACACTGAAAATGAAATATGTTAAGAAATAATGAATTTTCTGGAATATCAGGAGAAGTGAGAAGTCAATGTTGGCACTTAAAAGAAGGAGTGGGAAATTAATGCGATATTTTCTGATAGATGTTTGAAAATGATAACTGAAGGGAATGTGGAGGGAAGAATTGTAGAGGAAAGTCTATGATGAACTGCGACGAGCAAGTAATGGAAAATCATTTGCAAGGAGCTATGAGGAAATGAAGAGATGGCGGGAAACAGGATAGTCTGAAGAGTAGCTGGAAACCAATTCTTGGATTGATAACCCATAGATGACCCAAACAAAGAGTTTAAAAAGGTAATGTGCAATTTCCCCAACAATAAGAGAATTGAGCGAAAGAAATTTTTTTCTAGAATTTCATTCGTTATTAAGTTCTTCGTCGGGATAAGATCCTCCTTTGTTGTTGTTTAGCATTCTTTGATGTAACATTCATGAAAAGTATTTCTATGTATAAGTAATGGAATTAACCAAGGTATCGTAACTTCCTAAGTGGGAACAAAAATAATTTACCAAAATAAGAGATTAATTAAAATTGGCAAGTTTAATTAATCATGATATTCCACCATATCACGCCTGAAACGTCTCTTTTTACACAAAATAAGAGAAATTAGTGACCATAACTTTGCTAACGAAATAGATTTAAAATATAACATACCTGGAGTAAGTTATCAAACTGTAAGCGACGAAAAAATTTAAACTTAAAAATGGTATCAGGGTAGATAGAAATGATCTGTACATGAAGACAGATTTAATTCACCTAAAATAGTTTTTACAAGTGCTTAGAAGTTCCTTCGAGGATCAGATATTGAATAATAGTGATCAGGATCAACCAAAAGTCGATTTCTGATTTCGGTATGTAACTAACACTCATAAATAGTACATATTTAACCATTTAAATTCCTATGCAAGCGGGATTGACTCTGGCAGACTAACTGTGGTTAAGGGTACCAAAATTATGAGGGAGCCGACTGGCCACTTAAAAGATAGGTGACTATCTAGTGCAAATAATATTGAAGACTCTAAGGTTAAGAATGGGCTGACCCTGAGTTAGATAGATAGATAGGGACACAGAAAGTGAAATTTTCCATTTAGGGTCGCTAATATCATGTACGAGTATGTACTTGTATGTAAAGGTACATTGGCCGTCTCGCCAAGATTTTATGGTTCATAAGATATTTCACTTACTAAGCTTTTATGTCCCATAATATGTTTCACCAAGCTTTTATAAGATGTTTCAGCATAAGATGTTTCACAGAGATTCCCTTAGGGATAGATTCCCTTTTATATTGTTTCTGATTATAATATGAGCGAGTGCTGTGCATATATAAATCTATTGTGCTCAAAAGTACGTACAGCGTGAGAGTTGTAAAACTCTTAAATTTTATTGGATAATGCTACATGCTTCCCAAAAGTAAACTTAAATGGAGGCAGAGGACCATGAAACAGCATCACGATAACTTAAATGCCTCAGGCGTCTTAGTAGAACTCATTAATCAACTTCGAAATAAAACTGTTAACCCAAATTAAAATATTTGTATTAACCGTGTCGGATTTCGACACTTAGTTTGATACTTTAATCCAGGGCCAAAACCTGGATCAGTTAATAAAAACTTTTTGAAATGCACTGTCAAATATACTCGTATTTTATAATGAAAAAAGGCATCATAATTAAGTAATGTTTTATTTGGGGAATCACAGTTTACTTTATATTCTATCTCTATCGTCTTTGCAATGTTTTTACGTAATTTACGGAGTTTGACCTAATAGATGTAAGGTAACCTGGTCAGTTTAACCTTCCTGAGACATCTGGGTACGAGTCTTGATCGAGTTTGATTTATTATTTATCCAGTGACAAGACTACTATACTTTCCGAGGCCACGCCTCCTCCCAACCGAAGCTTACTTCCACCTCCTTGTCGGTGATCGGTGTGTAACCCGAGTCGGCCACGTCCGTCCCTTTTCCCTTTCGCCCTTGGCCCTTCCGCCGTTCCTCAACTGTAAATCACCGCGGGGAGAGGCATTCTTTTTGTTCGATCACCCTCCTCCGGGAGGTTTTATCTCCGGGAGGGTTTCGTTGAGGCACGGAAGAGATTTGTTATGTTTCCAGAATGGAATAAAGGAGCCCGCGTAGATGCATAGGACTAGTGGAGAATAGAAGGTAGGATGATGCTTCGCCATATCCCAGCGTCTAGTCGTATAAAAGCGCCATGGAATTTAAGAGCCACGTTTGTGACACTGACCTGTCCCGAAGGGTTTGTTCAAATGTGCGTGTGTACAGACAGAGAGCGAAGAGTTGGCGAATGCAAATTTGCTTCGAAAAATAAAGAAAGGGTCCGTTTTTGTGTGAGCCAACAGTTGTGGGGACATTTTCATTTCCATATGCTGAGCAGAAGAATTACATCGTTCCGCGAGGCGTGGTTAAATTTTCTTTTTATTCTCGTTTAATATTTTCAAGCAAATTAATTCCCTACTCGGAAACTGAGAGTGTGAAAAATTTGCACATGGTTTAATTTTGTCATTTTCTTTCTGCAACATACTGGAAAAAAACAAGGCACTAAATATTTTCTCCGGCAAATTCCCTCAGTAATTCATGATATTCGGCGCGAATCAATCGTCGTCCAACTTTTCCTCACTCGTCATTGAGATTTCACAATTCAGAGATAGATCCATGCATAGTAATCAATTAATAAATGTCACCTTTACAACACTAATAACGTATAAATGAAGTTTGCAAAATCCAAGGCAGATGTGACTGTACTCTGTAGTAATATACTACTTTCTGAAGAATTTTTAATTCATCATGAATTATTTTCCTCGTTACCGATAGTACAACAGAAACCTTGCGTGAATATTTTAACTTAAAATCTAAAAAAAATGATGTATAAAAAAATTGGAAGTCCTGAAAAAACCAATCCGCCTAAGATAATTGAATGGAATATTTTCATAGTACTTTTTGTTACTCTCAAAGTTGTGTGCTATTGAATTTAGGAGTAACTCGCCGCATAAAGTTAAATTGCACAGATTACAATATCTGTTGGGAGCAAGAAGGACCAAGCTATTGAATGCGAACACCTTTAAGGGCTCCGAGTGAATTTAACGTTCCCAGGCCGACCTGAAGTAGATTAAAAATCGTTAAGGAGTGGAAGTTTATTCAGCATCGAATTCACTCCGAGATTCTTGAAATTTTTTCAAATCAATTGGTGTAAGAGTAAAAAAAAATGTACACACAGTATAGGAGAAGGATAACAAATACGTGAATGCAACAAAGAGAGTTTGAGAATCGGAAGTTAGACCAAAATGGGGTTACAGAACTATTTGCATGGAATACGTAAGACTTCTTATCCTCCTGCTTTTCTCCCTTCCATGATTTACTTCTTCTTCCCTTTCCTCCTTTAAAATACTTCAGTTTATCTGGATCGCAGCTAGGGTAGAACGAATTTGGTTTTCGTTTGGAGGAAAATTCCTTGGTGAAGTTGTGATCTACGGGTTAGAGAATGCCTTACAATCAGTGTTCCGATCCACCGAATGCGAATTCAGCGCGGATATTTCAGATGAATATGACGAATAGAAATTTAGGGTCACCGAAATTCACCCGACTAAATGTACCAGAAGGGGAATTCATTGAGGTCGATGGCTTTGAAGATTTATCACGGAAAAAATCCGGATTGGCAAATATTGTTTCGAAAGCCGTTGTAGGTCAACTGTACGGCATTACATTAAAGCGAAAATTACTTGATGGACAATAATTTAAAATTAGGGTTGTAAGCAGCGCATATAATCTGTTATTTAATCTGTGCTATATAGGATACATACCGGTTTGATATGTTTACGTTTCGGCTGAAAGAATTTCATTACCAATAAAGGGAATTGTTTACACAATAAAAATTATCGTTTCACCGAAAAAGCTAACATGAAAAGCTTGATTACCCACGGAGAATGTCGTACGATAACTGTGCAGTAGGTTATTATCAATATACACGTAATTTAACTGTTGAAAAAAATTCGGATAAAAATCGAGGGTCGCATGTTAATATCGGACTTAAAAGTAGGTTTTACATCTCAAATTCGGACATAAATGCTGTCCCTGACTTTATAGATATTGAGACAAATCGTAAAAAAAAACCCGGTCGAAGATTATATTGCCCGCATGGCTAGGAGATCCCACCAATTCACCTATCGTGTCGGACCGCGAAAAATACTGTAATGTTTCCACTCTTTTCAACGCCCTCATTTCTCTTCCCCGTTCATACGACGTCTTGGCACCCCGTGGCTCACAACTCGGCATCGGCTTCCGTAGGAAATATACGTCTGTGGAGGCAGCAGAGTTACATAATCGTGGGGCAAGCCACGGGTGGTGGGACGACAACAACTGTGAGAAGCAATCTGCGCGCGAAAAGGGGTCGTGCGGCGTTTTGCGTGGATGTGTGTGGAAAGAGAGGCCTCTCACGGTAGGGAAAGGAAGCTGGGGATGTGAATCGAACAGACGAGGTGGTGTGGGATGAGGGAGGAGTTTTGGATGGATTATGGGAGAGGGTGGGGAAGGCGAGGGTAAGAAGCAGTTGTTGGAGCGGCGGAGACCACCCTCACTCACCCTCTTACCTTCCCTCTCGAAGCCTCCCGCCCGGCTCTTTCCCGATACGCCGTTGTACCTTTCCCCGTCCCGAGATTTGACGGAATAATCCCATTCATTCTT
The DNA here is from genome assembly GCA_037158775.1 of Hetaerina titia. Taxonomy (NCBI): domain Eukaryota; kingdom Metazoa; phylum Arthropoda; class Insecta; order Odonata; family Calopterygidae; genus Hetaerina; species Hetaerina titia. The sequence continues at coordinate 33,211,170 of CM073771.1, read as the reverse complement.
GGAATTCGAAATTTCTCCAACTCCTACATCTCCTCCTTCTACCAACGTAATCCCTTCCCTACCCCGCCTCCCATTCTCGCGAAGTTCCCCCCCCCCGCGCCGGAAGGCTACACTCAGTGCACACGTGTACTATATTTCCACTTTCTTCTCCGAGTGACTCGGAACGGTTTCGAGAGGGGAAAAAGAGGAGCTGAAAGTGGCCCTTGAGAGGAAGAGGAGTAGGAAGAGTTCAAAAAGGCGGTGGGGGATAAACGTCGACGGTTTTCGACGGATTGGTTGAGTTTTTTCCTCCCCCTCCTTCCGTTTCGTTCGCCCCCACATCCCTCGTCTCGCTTCCTCCCACCTTACCGATTCTCCTCCCCCGCTCTTCCCCTCTTCCATCCCGGCGCCTAACCCCCTCTTGCAGCCAGCACCGGAGGCTACCGCGCGGATTCCGCGGGACTCGGCACCGCCCCCCCTCCCTTCTTCCACCCCCGCTCGATCCAGCGAAATCGATATGCACTCCGGCAGATGTCGCAGCTGCTCGCGCCTTCTCCCTTTCCCTCCTGCTCCCCTCGTCCGACCCCTCCCTCACGCCCTCCGCGGCTCAGAGGAAGGTGCGGGTGACTCCTCTCGCACCATCCCCTTTCTCGCTTTCTTACACGGGGTTGGGAGGGGTAGGAGGCGAAGAGGCGAGTCAAGAACCTTCCATGCCTGCACTTTAATGGTGATTCCCAGCCCTCCATGAGTGGGGTGGGGATGAAAGATAGAGAAAGGTGGGAAATGGGGAAGGGTTTCATTCCTTCAATTTTTTTTCCTAAAAATTGGGGGTTGCCAAGAAGGGGGTTGCGCGGTTGGAAGGAGGCATGGTGGATCCGCGACCGTGGGATGCGAGCGACGTTTTGAGCCATGAGATATTTTCCTCCTCGGTCGAGAATTTGAGTCCTCTTTCATCTCTCAAAGGTGGTAGCCGTTTTCTTATTTCTCCCGTCCCACGCACGTGCTTCCACTTTTATAGGTTCACTCCCTACAATTTCCTTGCTCACTCATCGCTCTCTCTCTCTCTCTCTTTCAGATGCATTTCATAAGCTTGTAATTCTCAATTCTGCCTTTGTAGAGGAGTAGAGGATATCGAAAATCCAGTCCAAAATTCCATTCTTGAAAATGTCAAAAGATTAAGGGTGATTGGGCATAGAACGTCAAGGAGAGGGAACAGTACACTCGACTGGTTTCCAGTAGGTTGCAAGTGCGAGATCATTTCGGCAAGTGTAGTCCTTTATTTCTAAAATAATTAGCGCAGATTATGAGGAAACTCACTCCTTAAATGCAGTGACCACCTTGTTGTCAGTTAGTCAATATTGAAACATACATTATGGGTCCAATCTGTACTGAATTCCCGTTTCCCTCCAGACAACGAGCGCTATATTAGCTCAAACGTTTGACTTTATATTGAAAAGGGAACGATTTATAACAAATATCCTATGAAATACGAATAAACTTTAAAGGTTCACCGAATCAATTAAAGGTTCATCAAATGCTTTTGAATACGCCACTCATCACATCACTATTTCAATCCTGTTTGGTTTACTGCAGATCCCCATTATTCTCTATTCAGTGCTAATTCCCTCACCCAATGGTAATTATCTTTTTCACGCCCATCTCTATTTGTCCTATATACTTGTCTCTTGGTCTTCATTGCAAGATATTTCTCATTTCGTTTCTAACTGATCCATTTTGATTCAAGGTGTGTCCAAACCATCTACTTCTTCTTTTGTCGTAGACATCTCCAGATGGATCTTTTCTCTTCTGCTCTTATACTTCCTCACTTTCTCCATTTAATCTTTAGCATTTTTACTCATTACCATGTTTCACTGGTGCACTTTATGCCATTTCTACATTTATTTTTCCGACTCTTGATGTATTGTTCCTCCTACAGGTCACCAACGGATCTGTAGATTTCGCTCCCAGTATTTTTGGGCCCCGTTTATCTTCTACTGTTATGGTTTCTTCTTCTGTTGAGTAACCTGAAGTCATTCGGACCTTTGGTAGAGTTCTTCAATCTATTCATTTCATCTCTTACCAATATATTCATCTTCTCTTGGTATTTTTACACAAGCAACTCGGACCTTCTGGAATGCTGTTTGCCTTTCTCGGAATTGTGTTTTTACCAGTTCGGAAGCCGATTCGCTGTTACCCTCCTTTAGTTTTCATTGATTTCCTCTCGCCCACTATCCATCTACTTTTCCTTAGTCTTCTTATGTTTAGCTTTCGATGGCCATGGTGTATTTTCTTTTGCTTACTTTTCTGCCAGTATCTTTGCGTTCCATCTGGGTTTCTGTGTCACTGTGTTCATTTCTTTGTGGCTTTCCATGACCACCAAGTTGTAATCGCTATTTACGTATATCTGCGCCGGGGTAGCGTTTACATTGTCTATCTTGGTACTTTAATCTCACTCTGACAAGAATTTAGTCAATTAATATCTTGCTCTGTCGTCCGGAATCTTTTTTTTTAGTACCCTGCAAGCCACCGCTAGGAGGTGTAACAGGGGGTGAGAACACATCGGACTAATTTTGAACAAAATATTTTTACTCCCAATACAGTTGGACAACGTTATTCTGATCCCTTATCGGTCGTGGAAAAAATGGTATCTAAAATTTATCTGTTTTACCCATTATCTTTCTAATTTTATTGACATGATCTTTCCTAGATGGAGCTAAATATATTTTCAACATCATTGCTAAAGAGACATACTTCCAATTGATGTAAGAGATTTAATCTGTAATTTAACCTACGCCCCGAGAGTGATTCCCAGCCGAGATCCTCTAATAATTTTTACACCTTACTCAAGTAATCAAAATAAACTCTGATAACAGTCTTTAATAACCACCAATCTTCCATATAGTATATATAAAACCATAAACACAGTAATCAACCCAAAGGTCGGTTTAGTAGGTGATGGTAGAGCTCACCCATGTACCAAGCCCGACGGCGTGTGAATATTCACACATCAGGGTAGGGGGGCCAGTTCCATATTTGTTCGCCGTATGGCGGGATTTTCAAGTTTGAATATATATATATATATATTTATTAGGTAATCTACCGGTTAAGGTAGGTTTTTGGATGGACACAACTATCAAATAAACATTTTGTGACTCCCCACCTAGCAAACTAATCTATATCAGGTCCCTCTTCATCTCGGTGTACTTCTTTCCTCCCTTCATCCCGTCCAACATCCCTATCCTGTTCCTACCCTTACCTCGCTTGCCCAACATTCTCCCCTCTATTACCCTCTTCAACATTCCACTACCGCTCAATACGCCTTTCATCCATTTTTCCTGCCTCCATAGGATTTCTCTCAACAAACCCCTCTCCTCACCCACCATTTCCAGTACTTCCTCATTTGTTTTCCTTTCGGTCCATTTCACCTTCTCCATTCTTCTCCACACCCACATTTCAAAAGCCTCCAATCTACGTCTATCCTCCTGCTTCAGCGACCACGTTTCCGCGCCGTACATAGCTACGCTCCATATCAGAGTTTTTACGAGTCTTGTCTTAACATCCCTACTCAACGTCCCCGTCATCAACTCCCTCCTCCTTGAGAAAGCCTCCTTGCCTAGCGCAATTCTTCTCCTTACGTCCCTACCACTTTGACCGTATTGGTCCAAAACACTTCCGAGATATGTAAACTGCTCTACCTGCTCTATTCTTTCCCCGCCTATTTTAATATTTAGCTTAGCCTTTTTCTTTCTGGAAAATCGCATAACCTTTGTTTTATTAATATTGATTCTCATCCCATATTTATCGCACTGAGCCTCCAATTCATTCAGCAATGCTTGCAACCCCTTGGCTGACTGAGCAACTAATGCTTGGTCATCAGCAAACCTAACCGATTTTACGAATTCCCCTCCGACTTTCATTCCTACCTCCAGTTCTTCCCATGCCTCTTTAATCATTTCCTCTACATATACGTTGAACAGTACCGGTGACAATGGGCAACCCTGCCTTACACCTCTTCCTAACACTGCCCATCCAGACTCTCCGTTCCCCACTCGCACCTGAGCAGTCTGAGACATGTACAGGTTGCGGATCAGTCTCCTGTCCCTCCAATCCATTCCTATTTTCTGCAATACACGCATTAATTTTTCCCATTTCACTCTATCAAACGCTTTTTCGAAATCTACAAAACAGGCAAAAACGTCCTGATTGTATTCTATATTCCTCTCGACTAGTGATCTCATTACTGCAATGGCATCACGCGTACCTCTTCCTTTCCTGAACCCAAACTGATCATCCCCTAAGTAATCATTTGCCTTACTCTCTATCCTTTTGTTGATGATCCTGAGAATAACTTTAGCTGCGTGGGATATCAAACTTATTGTTCTGTAATCCTCACATGACGAAGCCTTTGCCTTTTTTGGAATAGGAACTAACACCGATCTCACAAAATCTTCCGGCCAGATTCCTTCCTCATAGATACTACGAATCAGTCCATATATGGCCTTTTTCCCACCTTTCCCTAACCATTTCAACATTTCTACAGGAATATTGTCCACCCCCACAGCCTTATTTGCTTTCATCTCCTTTAATGCCCTTTCTATTTCATCGTCGAGTATGCCTGGACCTAAGCTATCTTCTTCTACGTCATGTTCCTTTTCTATGTCTAACCTTGTCGGCCTAAGTTCTTTACCATACAGTGTTTCTATATATTCCTTCCATCTCTCTTGGATTTTTCCTGGTTCAACTATTATCTTACCCCATTTATCTTTAACTGTTAGCACAGCTCTTGCCTTCTTACTTCCGGATAATAACTTAACCTTGCTGTATAGAGCACCAATTTCACCCTTCTTCTGTAAACTTTCCATATCCTCGCATTGCGTTTTCCACCATTCTTCTTTGGCTTTATTTGTGGCCCTTCTCAATTTATTGTTTAACTCTTTGTACTTCATTTTGCCTAACTCTGTGTTTACATTTTTCCATCTCCTTCTTTCATCCATCTTCGCAATCATCTCATCCGTTACCCATGGTTTCCTTATTCTTTTCCCGTTAACGGTTCCTATAGTGTCTTTAGCGGCTTCCAATATCCCTTTCTTGATACATTCCCATTTTTCTTCGATAGCACTCAGTTCTTTACCGTCGTCCATCATTTTCTCTACAGCCTCCTGATACTCCTTCCTCGTTAATTCATTTACTGCTTCTAAATTCCATTTTTTAACCCGCCGCCCTCGCCTTATCTTCTTGAAACGAACATTACATTTCATAACAACTAAATTATGGTCAGAGTCCGCATCCGCTCCTGGGAAACTGTGCGAATTTATCACACTGTTCCTAAACCTGTGCCTAACCATAATATAATCTAACTGATACCTTTCTGAGTCACCTGGCATTTTCCATGTATACCTACGCCTTTTGTGGTGTCTAAACCATGTGTTAGTGATGACTAACCCCTGTCTCCTGCAGAATTCAATTGCTTTCTCCCCGCGTTCATTCCTCGTGCCTAACCCATAGTCCCCCACCTCACCACCATCTCTTCCTTCGCCTACCGTCGCATTCCAATCCCCCATCACTATCAAATGTTTCCCTGCAGGAACACTCGCGATGATATCCTCTAACTCATAATACATCCTATCGACTTCTTCCTCCTTGTGGTTGCTCGGTGGCATGTATACCTGAATAATGACCAAGTTCGTCGGCTCTGCTTTAATCTCTACGAGTAAAATTCTATCTGTCGCTTGCTCTATGTTGACTACGCTTCTTCCTACCCCTTTATTTAAAATTACGGCAACCCCTCGTTGGCTCTCATCCCCGCCGCTGTATATTACTCTATAATTGTCACTCCAGTAATCCCCGCTATCCTTCCATCTCACCTCGCAGAGGCCTAAAACATCTATGTTACCTCTTTCCATCTCTCGCTTAATATTTTCTAATTTGCCTCTCCTCAACATTGTCCTGACGTTCCAGGTTCCTATTCTAACTACTTTCGTCTTCTTCTGCATCTTCTGTCCTGCTGCTGTTATTTCTCCCCCGCAAGGATTTCGTGGGATGACGACCGCGGAAGCCTTGCCTCCCCCGCTGCCGGGCACGACACACGGCCCCTTGGGCCGAGTCCCGCAGTTGCCAGGACTCAATTTCTGTTTTGCGTCCATCATATTTTCTTGGGAATGATAATTGAGGTGGTTTCCCGTTGCCTTCCTCAATAGTGTTTTTAACGTGACACCATCACTTAATGGCCGCCCCACTGGGGTCAGACGCCATTGCAGCCGCCTCACTGAGGAACAGACGCTGCGTGGACTACCTTTCGTCTGGCTCCTAACCTTCGACCTATCTGGCATGGGTGACCCTTCCAGGAGTAATTATTATTACTCCCGCCAGCACAGCTCTAGGGGTCATCGGAACACACAAGCCCTTCCACCACGACAAGGTTGTAGTCCATGGGAGGGATATATATATATATATATATATATATATATATATATATATATATATATATATATATATATATATATATACACTTTTTTGGAAAACCCACAAACGTGTAATGTATTCATTGATTTCGGACAGAAATATATATAAATATATATAATATATAATTCGGTAATTTAATAATAATAATATATATAATTCGGACAGAAATATATATATATATATATATGTATATACTATATTTCTGTCCGAATTTGCTCGAAGGGCGTGTACGCTACCACAAATGTTTTCTCGTTAAAGAATTATCTCAGTCTCTCTCCCGCAGAGGAACCGCTTCTAGTTACTCGTATGCTTCTATTTCCTCTTTTGAATTGTTGAAACGCTGGCATATATAACGTACATACCTGTACTAACACTGGGTCCGTAGGCTCTTCCTCTAACTTTATCATGGGAAAAAATAGGATGATAAATTTAGAGGCGCCAACAGTCCGACGCCTGCTTTTAAATAAAAATTAACGGTATTGCAGAGAGTGATTTGTCTTGTTAACACGGAGTCTTTCACTGGAGATATTAATCTTTAATATTTTGCAAGTTGCGAATGGATTTATTTTCTATATGGAATATTTTGGTGGTCAGAAGTCAAAGGCAATTTTGTAGATCTCTTCATCACATTTTGCATGTATATCTTTAATGTTTTTTATTGGTTTTCTTTCGCATATTGTATTCACAATTGAGCTATTTTTATTCCTGATTTTCTTACCTACTTCATTCATTCTACTGCTGTAGTCTTCAAGTTAAAACCATACAGCAAACGTGCTCTAAATGAATCATTTGTTCCCATTGGTTTTCCATAGAGATGTGAATTATTTATAGTTTAGTCCATGACAGAATTAATAGTTTTGCAAAGAAAAATGGTGAAAAGATCAATGATTTTCCTCGTGAGACAGTTATAATGCATTGCAGTCTCACAAGAATACTGTATTTAAATTTAAAGATGTGATTTATTTTTTGGCTTTTTTATGTACGTCATTGTTTGATAGATTTTTTAATGTCATTCTAGCTGAAAATTCTAGACAGAACTTCATCATTGCTGTAATTTTCACTGATTACATCTCTTTTAAAGTAAACTTATCTTTTTTAATTCCAATATTTGATGCTTCTGAAAGACAACCCGCTATTGTGCCTAAAAGCGCTTTGAAAAAAATTCAAGAGATGGCGCTGCTGTAAATAGCCCACTCATCAATAAGAATTATTCTTGGTGTGTCTCAAAAGAATTTCCATAGGAAAAATTCATCGTGCGTAAGATTTTATACAAACAAATCAAGGGAAACTATGGACAAAATATTCGTTGAAAGATAATTCAAAATTTTAGAGTCATTGAAAATAAGCACAATTTTCCATTTCCAAATTAGATGATAATCTAATCTTTACTAATAATTCTCTAATAATTTTTTGTCATGGAAATCTTATGAGACCTAGCCCTGTCATTTCAGCAAGCAATAGAAAACACTGGTAACCATCTCATAGAACCTTTATGGGACTATTCTGATAATCCCCATTTCAAGTATAAAGGTGCAAAAACAAGTCTAAATGAATCCCAATAATCACCAAATGTAAAATTGACATCAGCTGCACTTACATATACTCGTTAGCTTAATTTTGCCCTGAAGCCACTTATATCACACAACCGTTTATCAGCATAGCTGGGTATCGGTATAAAATGTGCCTGACGGTGCAGTACTTAAGAATCAGTCAGTCAGTTATACAGGGGAAAATTCTTTTGTTGTTGATTTGATTCCTCACTCAAAATTAGAGTAACGAAAGGTTGTGAACCCGAGGTTTACACCTGCAACCAGTCTATGGAATTGTTCGGCGGTTTAGTGGCCTAACCTTTTGTGGCTAATCTTCTCTTGTAAAAGCCAACGTGATGTGATGGCATGGAAGGCGATTCAAATGAAATCCACGTCACCTCTGCTTGTTTTAACGGTGCTCGTAGTCATTGCTTAATGTCGTCAACGCCTTTGCATCTTATTTTTTCCCCTCCCTTTTTTGGTTATCCTTCCATCTCGTCCGTCGTCTCCGGGATGCCAATTTATATTTCGCAACTTCCTCTGGCCTCTACCCTCTACAATCCCTTTCCGCTCCGATTTGGCACGAACCCCTGAATCCTCCGCGCCCAGCGAAGCCTCTCGTGGCCCCTCCCGCTCCATTCCCCATTGAATACCGCCATCCTCTTTAATGCCTTCAGTTTTTTCCTGTCCCTCCCCCTCACTCTAGCTGCCTCTCCTTCCTACCTCCCGCTCTTTATTCGGAGGCAGCGGAACTTTCGATCTCCCTGAATGGGAACAAAAGGGAAAAAAATAGCACTACAGCCCCAGCCGTATAAATTAAATGCGTCTCTACGAGATGGATGAGACTGAGGAACCCCCTGTTCCTTCCCGTATTTATCTCGGTCTTTATTCATTTACTTTGTCTCGCGAGATTTCAATGGAGTAAAAACGACGAGGTAAATTTGGAAGAGATTCCCAAATAGCTCGTAGAATGTGAAAGCTGGAACGAGAGCTGCTAACGTTCTTTCTTTCCCAAATTCAATGCTTCATGCCTTTTTCTTTTAGTCATTAAAAGGACGTTTTCTTATGCAAAGAATTATTTCATCGACTTTAATAACTTTTACCTACTTATCTCGTCGCAGAACCTTACGCCGACATGAAAATCTCACTGGATAATAAAGTCGTAGTTTAATTAAAAAGTCGCTAGCTTTTTGTTGAGGTACATCATTCACGTAGTATATTTTACAGTCGAGGTAATTAACGGTTGATTGCATCCTACAAATTAAATCACCAAATATTCAAGTTTTGCTCCAGGTAGCTAAAAGTATTCGCAGTAACGATTAAATATATCAATTTAACCTCGAATAAAAAACCCCAATATCATTAAATATGTTCTAATTAAGGTTGACAACATTCAGAAATTGTAAGGAAACATTGCGTAGTTATATGTGGGGAAATGTTCATTGATGGGTTAACATCTGAAATGTTTCCCATCTCAAATAATACACGATCGAAGTACAAGTATAATATTTGAGAAATTCTCCCCAAAACATTTTTTTAGAAAATAGTTTTTCCACATCCGAACAAAATGCGGTTGCCATAACTTTGACTTCATCCAATTCGAACCCTTAAATCACATGCCCCTTCCTCTCCATCGGAGTTAAAGCCCCTTTGCATAGGCTGAAAGGTGGTTTCAGGGTGAGCATCCAGATGTTCCTTTTAACATTTCACCCCCAACTAGGGCGAGGGAAAAATAGATGCAAAATCTCACCCCCGTTAGGTATTTTGATCCAACTTAAAACTTTATACCCTTTCCTGTCCGTTTTTTTCATTACAAAAATGGGGAATCTTCGAAATACACAGTAGAAGGAAATTCTCAGAGCTCCCAGTAATAAAGAATTCCGCGAAAAGACTCCATAAAGTATCCCGCACCATTCCTTCCTACTTATCCTCGTTCGGCCAGTCACAAGCCATTTAAAATGCCACCCCCAAGCTCTCTCCCTGTCGCAGCACTCTCGAATCGGAGGAGGAAAAAAAATTTGGATTTCCTCCTCTCTCCGAAGTTTCCTCAACTACTCAAGCCAAATCCATTTAGAATTGATTCCCACCCCCTTCTCCGGATATATTCGTCTAACTCCTTCGAAAACCCTCCATCCACCCCAACAGAATCTTGGCGAGTAGATCTCATTAGACACATCCAATACGAACGTACGAGTCGCTCCGACTACCTGAGGTTTCTCGCAAAACATCACAACTCATACGAGTAAGCATATTTATCGCTGATCCACTTATCCCTGCGTATCAATCTATGTCGTAGAATACGGTGTTATTGAGAAGTGAGAGGTTTCTGTGAAAAAAGTAGCGTAAAATCTTTTCTTTTTTTCATTTCTTTCCAAATATAATGATTCAGTTTTGGTAATTTCCTTTTTTCCTTGGAAGAATGATTTCGGAAGTTTGTCTCTCCACTAATTATTACTCCACCTCTACAAGCAGGCATGTACGAGTATTTTTATTGATCTTTTCGTGAATTCTTCACTGTGGTATACTGAAAAGGTGATAATGTAGAAAACAAATTAATTCGAATGATGCTCCCGAATATTCTATGGGAATATTTCAGATCAGGTCTAACTATGTGTGTTCATAGTTCTTATGCCATCGATTGCCATTATCTTAGCCTAGGAATATCACGTAATCCAGAATTAACCGTAGAACCTAAGTCATTATTCCTTGAGGGTAGATTATCGCATGGCTACCTTTGGAGTCTTGATATTTATTTTCTCTTCACCATTTCAAAATGCTCACAATTTTATAAGAACGGTATAATAGTTGAAAATTGCTTACAGTACAATTGTACGTAAGTTGGTATATAGCCTCGCAAAGTTTATTATGCCTTTAGTTGCAATGTAAGCTGAAGTATTACTACAGCAAAAATTACTTTGCTTAAAAATGTGTCATAGGTGATACTAAGTAAAGCAGTTCATATTTTGGGTAGTTTAGCATTGTATTTTGACTTTGATCAAGGTAATTTTTGGACTAAATGGGGTGCGGAATGAAATTATGTTTTAATAAATGTATTAGATTATACATATATGTATGTGAATGTATATGTGTACATTGAAATAGAAATAGAAGGAAAGGGGATATATGTATATATCTTGCCCAACATTCTCCCCTCTATTACCTTCTTCAACATCTCCCTGCCGTGGATTGAGCGGCAGGGGGATGTTGAAGTAGGTAATAGAGGGGAGGATGTTGGGCAGGATATATATATATATCGTATATACCTGTATATAGTATTTTTTCTATAACATTTGGGCGGCACAATAGAACACAGAATAAAATAGATAACACGTTATCCATTTTATTGTGTTCTATTGTGCCGTCCAAATGTTATATTGCTCTCGTGAGTACTTCCACATCATCGATATATATATGTACACATGCGCATATTCGTGGGTGGTCTGAAAAATTATTTCCGACCTAACAAAGATACAAGAATGCAACAATTTCAAAGAGTAAAAATCATTCACCTTCACCGGGACTTTAAAAAAAAAGATACAAGACATTTTTCTGAATTTTTTGAGGTCGGAGACTTTTCAGACCACCCTTATATAAATAAATATATATATATATATATATATATATTTATTTATTTATTTATTTATCTATGTTTTCTACATATATATTAAAGATATTTGCTAATTTGCGATTTATTCATATGTAAAGGTGCATGCCTAAATCCAAATAATACCCAAAAATAATTTATGCTTATATTAGTCTGAATTGTCTTGACAATGTTATGAAACCATTTTTTAGCAAAGCCTATATTATTCGTAACTGAAATTCTCTAAAACTGTATGCCTAATACTTGAAACAATTTTTAAACAAATATTTCTAATAATTACCGTAGGACGGACAATAATTTAGAGGGATTCCCAAATTCATTGTAATGGATAGAATTGTATTAATATTAATGAGAAATCCGTGTGATAATGAAAAAGATAGTAAAAGAGCGTCCCTGTACTAGCGTTTGCATAGTCATGTAATGATTCGCGTCCTTACGATACTATTGCTATCTATTCGCTTCCATTCTCATGCCTTTAAAACTCTCTGATAAAATTCTCTCGCGCCATTTGACTTACCTCTCTCTCTCGCTCCCATGCAACCCTCTTCATCTTCCTCCCTGGCCTCAGTTTCCCACCTCGCCATTTCCTCCTTCCTTCCCCTCGTCCCTCATTCTATCCAAATTATCATTCTCTCTTACCCGCTACCCATCTCTTCCCCTTACTCTCCAAAACTTGGCCTCTCGAAGGAGGGAGTCGTGGAGTTGGAGAGGGGTACGGATTCGCTGTGGGCGGGTGAGGGTGGAGGAGTACACTGCGGTCGAGAGGGTTGGTTTGGCATGGGGGATTAGAGTGCCATCGACCCGGTCGTGGGGCCAATCGTGGAGTTTGGTGTGGGGGAGATGGGTTGAATACTCTGGCGCGGTGGAGATTGTGAGGTGAAGGAGATGGATAGATAGATAGGTAGGGGCAGATAGTTAAGCATTCTATAGACGAGGTCGTATAATCCACGAGTCAGCGAGTTGTGCAGGGAGAGTTTTCTCTTTTTTATACGAGTGTGGAAAAAGTCCCATTTAGGGAAATCATGCACGTACCGTAAGAAGGGGGAGCCACGGGTGATCCGAGGTAATCGGAGTCGGTGATTGGCTCATGGACCTCGTTTATCCCAGGACCATATTAAGAGGGGGTGATGCGATGAAAATGTTCACCGGGAAAATATGGTCTTCATTTTAAAGTAATTGATTTCAACCGACTAGACAAAATTAAAATTTTGAGGGCTTCCCAGAGTTTTAACCCTCGAAGTAGTGTGAAATGTCGTGCATACTATACATTGTTGATTGCAAAGAAGATGGTAGTTATGCAAGCCATTTACCGTTACTTTTATTGTTTGTAAAATTGATGCATCTTAGCTTAATATTGAAAGTTCAAAACGTTCTACTAATTAAAAATTTGTGACAGAGGCACACAAATAAACACACATCCAAGTAAATGACATGGATGTTAGGCTAGAGATCGCCACGATTTAGGGTAAATGACATTCAGATATTCAGGATATCCCATTTCGCTACAATCTGCGATTTCCACGAAGCTCTGGTACTCGGATGGTAAAACCTCTTCGATTTTTGCTGGAAATATTCAGAGGATCCTCCTGTATTTTTTCTCGAGCTAACTTCCTCTTTTTCCCAGTAATATTCAGCCAATCTTTAATCTTCATCTCTTTCCTGCTCATTTCTCCATCGATTCGTTCACATATCTCGAAAGTTTTCAATGGAAACTAATACCCTTTCCTCAAATATTAAGCTCCCTAAACATTAAACATTTCAAAGTTTTATACTAATGTTTCCTTAAGTTTCTATTAGGATTATTAACTGCAAATACCACCGGAAAATATGAAATTCCAAACATTGTATGGCTGTTGTTTTGGAGAAAATCTTCAAGGAGAATGTACCGTACTCATGTCCAAAGACAGAAAGAAATGATAGCTTCCGTCATTTACCATTTATAGTGAATAACACAAAATACTAGGAGCAAAATTAAGGAAAAAATTCATGGAGTTCATATCACAGCTGACAGCAAACAAGTTAGGCCAAAATTTACTTGGTGAGGGTTGAACTTACGAAAAATGTCAGATGATTTGGGCAAGTATAACTGTGAGAGTAACAGGGAGATTGTTGTCTTGACATGCGTGGCTGCGTACTGATAAAAAGAGAACCTACGGAGTTTTGATATAATACCGTGAGCCCACTTAGTTGGAGGGCTTTTGTAAGTCTGGATATTTTCCCAAGTGGAATGTCATCAGATTGATAATTCAGTTACAAAGAAGAAAAATAATCTGACCATTAGACGATAGCAAAATTTGACCATTGGACCCTGAATATTTCTCTCATCCCAGAAGTATCGGAACCAGTACCTTCATTCACCAATGAACCAAATTCACGCAACATGTAAACGATTTTAGAATCAATATTCTCATAGCGATAGTAGTGTGAATGTGTGATAAAGAAAGTAAATAAGGAATTAAAATAGTAAAGTTGCCACCCATAGTGTACTTCATTGTAAATAAATAATAAGTTTGGAAATTTCCTATTAAGATGGTATACCATCTGAGCCGCTAACGAATGTACCAAAATTTAGGATAATGTGAGTAAAACGGTCCCTGAAGAAAAAAAAATAATATGAGAATTGTAAAAATTCACACTTTTACCAAAAATTATTCAAATCTAATGATTTGCAACGTAACGTTATTTTCTAATAATCAACGTAGTTGCTCTTTGAAAAATGTTGGTCATTGATTTACGGTAGATTGCGAAAATTATTAATTCTGTTTTGAAAGTTCACTTATAATAATAGAAGGCGCTTGAAACCTGTAACAACAATTCCTATTTTGCAATTACAATCTCGATCTCAGACAGATTGCGTGATTTTAGGTTTCCTCGAAATATCAATAGTTAGCATCAAAACAGAATCCTAGAATTAGAATCATAGAGTTAGAATCATAACCTCTATTCATGCGCTATGACCCTTTAGATATTAAACCGCATGGTGGAAGGGGGAAGAGAAATTTGAGCCATAGCCGTCCTTGTACGATGTTTGTGAGCATTACAGGGGGGAAATAGGTAATTTATATATCTTTCTATATAAACGGGATTTTCAAACTCATTTGAACATTTAATGTGTAAGAAAATACATCAAATTGAACGCGCAGAAATAGTTGCAGCTGGTTTCTTTGAAGTAATATATTTGTGAACAGTAAAGGAAATAATTCAAATATGAAAAGTCAACTAAAAGAAGCCGCAAAGCATATAATAGGCTTTAGGTGAATGATCAAAATCCCTGAAAGGAGAGGAAAGTATTGTAATAGAAAAAGGAAATCAAAGTACTCGTGTACCGAATTAGGATAACAATACAACAAAAGAAAATGAAAGAAGAAAGATGCGTTGTAAGAAAATCTAGGAAAGTTTGGGTCAAGAAGTCATCTGTAGAAGGGCACATTAAACATGGGCGTAGAAAATTTGAAGCGTTCTATCGGATTAAAAATTAGATCATTTAGGATTGGAATACATGCATATATATATATATATATATATATATATATATATATATATATATATATATATATATATATATATATATATATATATATATATATATTCAAACTTGAAAATCCCGTCATACGGCGCACAAATATTCATTCAAACAGAACATGTGAAGAAGGACAGACAGGACATGTGGGGAAGGCGGTTTTTGAGCAGATCACGAAAGTAAAAATATTTCCCTATCCGGGATTTCCTGTCTTCGCCTATTATGTGTTTTCCTATCCCGTTTCCTTATACCTATTTCTGTTTGAATGAATATATATATATATATATATATATATATATATATATATATATATATATATATGTATAAACTTGAAAATGACGCTCTCCGGCGACGCACAAGCACACAAACACTAAGATAATAGATATTACACACACAGAAACATAAAAGAAGGACACTTACGGTAGATATTAAATATATATATGTGTGTATATATATATGTGTGTGTGTATATATGTATGTGTGTATATATATGTAAATATGTATGTGAAAATATATATATGCGGCAACATAACTTCCTTTTTTGAAAGGAAAGTGAAAAATGAAATTAATGTTAGCGCACCCTGTATCTTGCACCCCTATATTTGTGTTTCTGTATGTGTGTGTGTACGCAAGTTAAAGTCAGTTAAAGTCATAGGCGTGATATAACTTAAACAAAATTAAGACAGTCACGGAGTGAGGTTGACGGGTAAGTGGGCAAGGTTCAAGCCCGGGAACACCGCCTCCAGGGCTTTGAGCTGTAATGGTTGATCTGAGGGGGAAGCGAGGCGATAATTGGGACAACAGTCATTGAAGGAAACACTGTGGAGGGTGGCATGTTTGGGAATTGGTAGAGAGGCAGATGCGGAAGAAGGATTTCAGGAGGCGAGGTGATTGTTTTGGCGGATGTTCAGGGGCGTGGTGCAAATACCCAGCGTGGGAGGAGGGGCAGAAATTGCAATTCAGTTGGTAAATTATGTTGTGGGAGGTGCATCAGGGAGTAGAGTGGGATGAATGATAATTAGTGAGCTGTGAAGGGAGGGAAGGAGTGGCGAAGATGGGACATGTTTTACATTTGGGTCGATTGCAAGGTGCCAGCGTGATTTGTGGGTAGCAGAGGTCTTAGGCGGGGCGTTTAAAAGTCCATGAGGGACATCTGGGGAATTCGTTTTGTAATTAGTCAGAATGAGGAATGGTCTTATATTATATATATATTATATATATGTATGTATATATATGTATATATATATGTATATATGTCTCAGTTCTGTTCCTACTTCCTCTTGAGAAAGGTGGTTGTACGACCGAAAATTTGAGACCCAATGAGTCCCTCTTTTATATGTTTCTGTGTTTGTGTCTACTAGTGTTAATTCCATTTACATTATATGTATATATATATATATATATATATATATATATATATATATATATATATATATATATATATTTGTATATAAATTTATAAAACGTATGTTATATTGAAGGAAACCGAAATGGAATAAAACTGTGGGGTAAATAAAATTTCTGCGGAACTACTTTAGAGATTTAGGATAACGTGGGAGGAAGAGTATTTATGGACTAATGTTTAGCATTAATGAGCCAAGAATTTTTTCGAAAGATTTCGTGGAATTGGTTCGCATCCTAAAAAGGGGAATTATAGTCATATTTGAAGACTAGCATAAGGTGATTTTGTACACAGTGAAATACGTACTCAGGATTATATCAGGGTATAATCAAGTTGAATTTAGAAATTGAAGGGGAAGCATTATTCAATGACCATATTCATGGTTTCAATAGAGGCAAGCATAGAATTAAATTGGGATATACACGTATTTTTTGTTTTGTAGAATTCAAGATCGCGTTTGATGGAGTCAATTGTATAAAATTTATGAATCTGCACGTCTCAGAATGCTGGTGTTTGAATGGTGGCAGTCTCCTCCTATAGTCAATGTAATAATAAGGGGTAAGAATGGGGTGTCCATTGACACTGGTGATTTAAAAAATAACGTGGAAAAATTTTTCAAGAGACATGTGAAAGACTGGAGATAGGGCTGACAATCTATGGAAAACTCATAAAAGCATCAGTTATGTTTCTCGTTGAGAAGTATTTAGCTATCCAGTCAGAAAAGGAGTTGAAAGCTTTGCTTAGCGAATATGAAAGCCAGTGCTCTATGGGATGATAAACAATGTAAACAAAACAAAGGTTATGTGGATCGTGGTTTTATACATTTCAGATAAATGGTTGTTCAAGAAAGACGATATACGCAAATTGGAGGCTTTAGAAATATTCGTGCGAAGGAGGATGGAAAAGGTGAAATGGACTCTATGGAAACAAACGAGAAAGTGTTGGTCATGGTGGTGGGAGGAGAGAGGATTGTTGTGAAAATGTAATGAGGCAGGGAGATGAATGTAGTGCTTTTTGATTGGAAATGGAATGTTGGAGTTTGTAATAGAAGGAAGTAAATTAGGCTTAGGAGGAAGAGGCAGAAATGGAAGTGGCAATTTAGACGGAATGAAGAGAGGGAGGAAGTATGAGAAATTTAGGAAGAGTTGGTTGTAGTTTCGGATGTCAGATTGTTTTTTTGGGAGAGGTATGAAAATGTGTCTTTGAACAGGCTGTGTCAATTCAAAACCTATATAATCGGTAAAATAGTAGTACTAATTATATAAAATGACTAATAAGTAATCATATATATGATTATTTATTATATATGTATATGATTCAAAGGCTACATCATGTGATGATTACAGAACAATAAGTTTGATATCCCACGCAGCTAAAGTTATTCTCAGGATCATCAACAAAAGGATAGAGAGTTAGGCAAATGAT
Organism: Hetaerina titia; assembly: GCA_037158775.1. Classification (NCBI taxonomy): domain Eukaryota; kingdom Metazoa; phylum Arthropoda; class Insecta; order Odonata; family Calopterygidae; genus Hetaerina; species Hetaerina titia. The sequence goes on along the minus strand of CM073771.1, from coordinate 33,193,249 downwards.
TACTTAGGGGATGATCAGTTTGGGTTTAGGAAAGGAAGAGGTACGCGTGATGCCATTGCAGTAATGAGATTACTAATCGAGAGGAATAGAGAATAGAATCAGGACGTTTTTGCCTGTTTTGTACATTACGAAAAGCGGTTGATAGAGTGAATTGGGAAAAATTAATGCGTGTTTTGCAGAAAATAGGAATGGATTGGAGGTACAGGAGACTGATCCGCAACCTTTACATGTCCTAGACTGCTCAGGTGCGAGTGGGGAACGGAGAGTCCGGATGGGCAGTGTTAGGAAGAGTTGTAAGGTAGGGTTGTTCATTGTCACCGGTGCTGTTCAACGTATATGTGGAGGAAATGATTAAAGAGGCATGGGGAGAACTGGAGGTAGGAATGAAAGTCGGAGGGGAATTGGTAAAATCGGTTAGGTTTGCTGATGACCAAGCATTAGTTGCTCAGTCAGCCAAGGGGTTGCAAGCATTGCTGAGTGAATTGGAGGCTCAGTGCGATAAATATGGGATGAGAATCAATATTAATAAAACAAAGGTTATGCGATTTTCCAGAAAGAAAAAGGCTAAGCTAAATATTAAAATAGGCGGGGAAAGAATAGAGCAGGTAGAGCAGTTTACATATCTCGGAAGTGTTTTGGACCAATACGGTCAAAGTGGTAGGGACGTAAGGAGAAGAATTGCGCTAGGCAAGGAGGCTTTCTCAAGGAGGAGGGAGTTGATGACGGGGACGTTGAGTAGGGATGTTAAGACAAGACTCGTAAAAACCCTGATATGGAGCGTAGCTATGTACGGCGCGGAAACGTGGTCACTGAAGCAGGAGGATAGACGTAGATTGGAGGCTTTTGAAATGTGGGTGTGGAGAAGAATGGAGAAGGTGAAATGGACCGAAAGGAAAACAAATGAGGAAGTGCTGGATATGGTGGGTGAGGAGAGGGGTTTGTTGAGAGAAATCCTATGGAGGCAGGAAAAATGGATGAAAGGCGTATTGAGCGGTAGTGGAATGTTATAGAAGGTAATAGAGGGGAGAATGTTGGGCAAGCGAGGAAGGGACAGGAACAGGATAGGGATGTTGGACGGGATGAAAGGAGGAAGGAAGTACACAGAGATGAAGAGGGACCTGATGTAGATTAGGTTGCGGGATTGGGTTTTGTTTGGAGTTACAAAATGTTTATTTGATAGTTGTGTCCATCCAAAAACCTACCTTAACCGGTAAATTACCTAATAAAATGTATATGATTACTTATTATATATATGTACATATATATACATATAAAAATATATATATATGTATATATTTTATGTATATATATGTATAAATATATATGTATGTATTTAATATATATATATATATATATATATATATACATAAATATATACACTTTTTTGGAAAACCCACAAACGTGTAATGTAAATTCACTGATAAGTCATAAAAAACACAGAAACCAAAACACAAAAGAGGAAAAACTCACTGGTTCTCGAATTTTCGGTGGTCCCACCACCTTTCTCAAGAGGAATTAGGAAAATATAAAAATAAATATTACTTCATAAATAAATCATAAAAATATATATTACTTCATGGATAAATATATGGAAAAAGGATAGAAGCACTTACAAGAAAAAACAAGATTGGCGGGGAAGGTGAAATAATCTAGATTATAAGCAAAAATTGTTTCCAAGACCTGGTTATGAACCGTGGATTTGCGACTTCCTGGGGTGATGGTCCGCTAATTGATCTATCCTGGAAACGTAAAGTACACTGAAATCGGTGGGGGGTTTTATACAACCAATTTCTCCTCTTTTTTGGCAAGGGGACGGCGCTCGGGAGCTGTTTCACTCACCAACCGAGAAATGGATGAGGACCCACCCAATGTACGTACTCATAGTGTACGCACAGTGGGTTTCAAGACATGCACAGCCACGGAAGGAAACGAGCCACATTGTCCTATTGGTAAACATTTCAAACACAAAAATCCGCCAAAATGACGAACATACTCGTATATTCTTGTGATAGATTAAGAAAACGGATAGGAACACATGAAAGACAAACACAGGATTGGTTGGGAAGGTTTAACAATGGGAATCACAAACGAAAAAAAAATTTCCCAGATCGGGATTGGAACCAAGGATTGTCGACTTGCCAGGCGGATGCTTTATTAATAGAGAGCATAATTAATTTCACAACTACCTTCACTGAAATTCTACAAAATTAAACCTTATCTTCCCGGCCCCGAAAGCATGCTCCGTTTTAAAGGTTGAAAGAAAAATTTTGAGGTAGAAAATGAACGCAGTGTTGAAAGAGTTTTTAAAATATACAATATGAAAAACAATATTTTTGGAAATATATGAAACCGGTGGCGGCGGGGTAACGTCTTCATCCGATTCCCGCCTGGGTAGGTTTTTTCCACCTAGGGCTTGGGTGTTTGTATTGTGTGTTTGTTCGATGTATAGGCCAGAAAGTTCTGTTTTCGGACCAAGAAGAATAAATTTTTGAAAAGAAACAGTTTTTTTACGATAAATTTGTGCTGGTGAAAATGGATATTTATCCATTTTATACTCTACAAAAAACCTTGAATCCGTCTTTGGATAACCGCTGATAAGTATGTAATTCTGGATCACCATGATAGCAATCAATTTCCTTTCTAGTTGCATTCGGTAACTGCTACCACGCCACACGCGGTATTCCACCACGCTCGCTTCGTCTAAAGCCGAGTCGTTCCTCGATCAGATTAAAAAAAAGTTTTAAAACGTTTTTTTGTTCCTTTTCTGTACTGAATGCATTAAAAAACATAAACAACATAAAAATAAATGCATAAAATGCATAAAAAACATAGACCAATAGCCCGGTAAATGATAAATTAAAATATTCACATTTTCCTGATGGCGTGACATAGTAGGGAAGAGTGGGAACGAGGTACCAAAGCGGCGGGGGAAAGGAGGAAGTCGAAGAGCGGGGTTGTAGGGGATTTTTGTGTGGGGGTCGAAGGAGATCAGGGAAAGGGTCGGAGTTAAAAGTTGGTTGAGGGTTGGGGGACCGAGGGTGTTGCCCTTGGGGAGAGGAGGAGGGCGGAGGGGAAGAGATGAGTTCCAGCAGGGGTGCGCGCATAAGAGAGATAAGATCAGTCGTTTGGATCGCTGCCCCCACTCCGCCCCTGTAGGGAGAGGGGGACGGGGAGGAGCCGGGGTGGAGGAGGGAGCGGAAAGGGCACGCAGAGTTTAAATTCATTCCGTCGAGAGGAGGGAGGCGTGGAGTGTTTCCGCCCTCACACCACTTATCCAGCTCCCCTTAGCCTTCTCTCGCCTTAGTGTTATCTAATATTTGAAGTACGCTTATAACCCTCTTAAACGATGGATTTTGCAAACGTATTTGATTAATATTTTTTTATTATTTGTGCTCCGATTATTTCGTATCCTGTCGTGTAATCAGTGATATGCTACGTGTGTAAATGTTAATTTTTATGCTGTAGTCTGAGTCAATCGATGTGCATATAATCTTTATGGTTTTGGGTTTTCTGATTAATATCTCCTCATGAGTTAATTATTGATAAAAGTATTTTAATATTTATATTATCCATGCCGTTGAAACGGACACTTGTACCATTATTTATTATGTTTCCTTAATTTTATGTTAGCAAAAATTAACATACGAGATATCATTGCTCGTAGATACCATTAGAGTTTTCGGATTTGGTCTACCTCGTTCATATATAATTTTGCTGTCAATCTGATAGCGGAGAAATTTCCACAAATATAATCAAATGTTAAGAGGGTACAGTATCCGTCTACACAACCTGGTTAATCTGTTTTAGTCATAAAGTAATCATGAAATTCCACTACAAGCATCAGTGTTTGTCTTTGATCCAGCGCTTTAATTCTTATCTGCGTAATATCGCTACGTCTTCTAAGCCGTACCAAAATTGGACTATAACATTATTGAAAGCAGTTATGCATTGAAGTTTGACGTACCACAGTCCCTCTTCACCGTGCCTTATTCACTATAGCGATCCTCCTTTTCAAGAGGGTGAGAGGAGTCTCGCTTTACCGTGGAGAAAATTTATATTAAGGGACGTTAGCATTCTCTCTCTATTTCTCACAGATTATCGCTCCGCTGCCCCAAAGAAATCGCCCTGCTGCCTAAGGGAACTTTCTTTGGTCCTTTTAAAAGGAAATCGCTCCACTGATCTGAAGAAATCTTTCTGAATTACGCCCGAGGGGGGAAGGTATAAGGGTCGAGGAGTGAGATGGAATGAGAAACCAAGGGATGGATTCGATAGCGAGTGGTTACTTTTTTCCATCTTCGTGGGCATTTCCATCGATAGTCTCCAATTAATCATTGAGGGGATCAAAGGTTGATCTGTGTAATCGACCTCACGCAAGATCATAATGACAGCATTTTACCGTAAAAACTTATCTTTTCCCTCGTCCTTCTACTTTGATTCCTGACTTTACATTTCTATCCACTTAGATCTTTGAATATTTGGATCTCAATCGTACCTTTGATGTCTTCACGGAGAAATTTCGGAACTAGTTGCATTAGGTGTTCATTCAATTCAGGAAATAGAGGTTATTTACGTTCATTTTCGTAGAATTACTGGGTGAAAGTCACATTGACAAATATAGACTCATTATTTTAATAATATTTTGCTTTAACCTCATTGTTTCGGAGAGAAAAACTTGGATTTGAAAAATTAATGGCATCAACTAGGAAATGTCGAAAGTTGTATAATGAATTTTCTAATAAAATGACCGTTTTGAGGTGTGCATCACATAAAGGACAAAAATTATATTTGCTTGAATAAAATATGTTCCGAATAATGAATAAATTTTAGAAGAGAAGTGAGAGAAATTGAATTCTAATGAAATAACTCATTACAATGCTGAATCATTATATACCCCAATGAAATGCTTCACTAAGACCGAAAGTGTCGTAAAAACTTTTACGTAGCACATAGGCATTTATTTCACTCATCACTAAGATTGTGGCGGAATACTTGGAGTTTGTGAATATTTCCTCTACTTCAATCATTTATTATATAACTGCTTGTGGAAAACATCTCATCTACGTAACATCGAACGTAGTTAAAACAGGGTGGATTTATTGTAATTATGGAAGGAAGTGAAACACGCAGCCAATTGAATACGCGACGGTTATTCAATAATTAGTTTCTAGTAGTCTACCGCTATGGTAGGTATTGAATGGACACACAGACTATCACTTCTGCATTCCTTTAGCCTCTCCCAGCAAAAAAAATCTGATATCCCACGCTAAAATAAACAGCCCTTCAATTCCATATTCATTCTAAATATATCTCTTCATTCCATCTCTAACTCCTATTCATTTATAAACCTTCACCCAATGCATTGCTCAACTACATTACTAATATATAATAATATGACATAAAATTTTTTAAAAATAAGGTATATGAATAAAAAATTCATGATCGCTCTTAATTGAAAAATCCTCGTATTCATTATATTTCAATTAATCAACAAGTTAAACAGGATCAATGTAAAACATTGAACCTAATTATTGATCACTGCGAGGAATTAGTCGAAATATTAACTTGATTGATAGTTCAATTTCAATTAATACGCCTTTAAATGGTAGTCATAAATTCATTGCAATTTCTTCCTATTCAATGGGGCTGAATCATTCAACTGCTGGTCTAAAATAGCCGGAATTATTATTTCAGATGTTAATTTTTTTTAGAAATTCACGTATGTTCATTTAATCCAATGCTAATATAGTTTCAAATGGTGGCAGTAGTGATCATTAGTAAATATTTCTCGTAATATAAATTTGGTAATGCTTTCTTTCCACACAAATGATTTTAATCTCAAGCTATTCATAGTGGGAAGCCAATAGTTTCTGCGTAATGTGGTAAAACTGAAGTGGTAACATTATTTCATGGCGTATTTCTTAAATTTGCTCTCGCCTTCATCATTTGCCGTCATTGACTTAAGGTAGAACCAGCAAAAATGTTCATTTTTATTAGAAACGTATTTAATTTCAATTGAACTAAACATACAAATTCTACTTCCACTTCAAAACTTCCAAATACACCTGGCACCCCCCAATCCACAGAATGCACATGGAAGGCGGGCGACCGCTTACTATTCCCCAAATGTATTAAATAATGTATTCGGCGGCAGCCCGAATATTCACAGACATTTATCGAAAACATTTGAACTTGAGGGACAGGTAGCACCCTCTAGTACGCGTAGTTATTGAATGTGTATAGTTTTCTTTTCTTTGTATAAAATTAACTTCCAAGGAAAAAATCCACTTCCATCGAAAAGGCAAATAGCTCTAAGTGGAGATTAAATATGGTATGACTGAGTATGTTCAATATAAGGTGGTTCCCTCAAGGTGAGGCTTGCCCATTGCACTCCGGGTCGACTGACCCTTGCCATTCCCCCAAGTTTTGGCAAATCGTGCGTAAAATACGAGCAAAGTACCTCAGTCGCAAAAACGAGTATTTGGTGCGATCGAGGTATAATATACTGAAGTGAGCTGTCGAAGAGACAATAACTGTAAATTTAATACGAAGACTGAGACGCTGCGGTTTTGAGGACCAGGGATATGTATGGAAGGAAAATGAATCTGCGATGAATTAAAATGTATGAATGTATCCCAAAATAGTGCGGTTGTGTATTCTCGTGGACAACTTATTCAAAGTTTTTTTTATAATATATGGTTTCTAAATTATATGTAACGTTAATTTTGAGTCACACAGAAGCATTATAGGTATTATGCATGGGTACAAGTAGACGAAATTGTCAAAAATTCACTTAATATACTTAACGGTCCGTTATATTGATTAGAACTTTGATAAAAAATAAATATGTTCATTACATTAAAAAAATGGGAATAAATTTCATCACGTTGATGAATAGATATTCAAGTATGTTTCTTATTTAGAAAATAACCGTAATTTTTAAAGTATGTCAGCTTTAGTAAGTTATAGTAAGGAATATTGAGTGCAGAAGAAATTACTAAGCGAAGTTTACTGAGGCGGCAAGAGAGGAAGACACGAGTGCGATATTAGATTGTGCAAAATGGAGAAATAGGTATCGCACTTCATCACCGTTCAATGATTAAAAGTCATGCTCGGAAGAACAAGAAATTTGTTTCAAGAAGTTCCTCTTGCACTATCATTCATTCAAAGTTTTCTGTTGAAACTCGAAGCGCGTTTACTCCGGTGCAAATGCTTTTCTTTCCGGAAGATAATTTACGAATACCTCTTGCTGCAGGCGCGAAATGTCACGTTTGCCCTTTTGAATTCATTTGATGTAGACGTGGTGAATCATTCCAATTTTCCCCTCCGCTTGCTCATGCCTGTTTCCTATGACTATTTTTTTTCATACCAGCCCTCGAAATTGTTTTTGCTGTTTACTGTCTGTATGTTAATTTCCTTTTTGTGTCGAAGAGGTGTTCTCATCTGGTTTCATCTTTCTTTCCCAAGGCAGACAACTTGGTGTGAGTGGAGGCAATTTCAATATTGCACCATTGAAATACTTTCACGACTCCGTCGTGAATGTTACTCATATCAACAACGCTTGCGTGTAAGTGATGCTTTGGAGCAATAAACTATCCTCACAAGATCCATTATTACACCAATGACAAGCTTATTTCTGACAAACAGAGAGTGCCTAAATTCTTCACATTTTGATATGCCTGTTTATAAAAGAGAGCGGTTATCCAATGAAAATATTGCTTTTTGACACCCTAAAACCTTATTGCTGATGAAAGTCTTCATTTAATCATTCAAAAAAAATTAGGTCGTCAGTTGAATAGTATTTAAATGGTTTTGAATTTCCTCTTATGTACTATGTGTTGCTCCTTACAGGAGTAAGAAACTACTGACAAGCATTTAAAAATAAATTACAATATTGGATTTTTCTCTGTTATACCGCCCGTATGTAATAGTTCCAAAATAATATAATTGCTGAGGAACTTTTACTCAGATGAGCGTTTTTATAAAAAATTCACGATATTATTTTGACATTAATGCCACTTTATTAATTCATTTTTTGGCATAATGCTAGTTAATTCCGTCAAAATCAGATTCAGAATTGTATTATTTCGGCAGATATTCAATGAGTCTTCTTCTAAAACAACCTCGGTAAAATACTCAGGGATGAAGTTCTTTTCAGTATTCCGTTTTCAGACTACATCTACATAAATACCCTGCGAGCCACCAAAAAGGTGTGTGGCAGAGGGTGTAGCACCATGAGGGAATCGTAAGGGCTGAGGGGGTTGGGGATTAGGTGAGGAAAGGTGGGGGGAACCTGTAAGAAAAAAATATACATATATATAAATACATATACACACGTGTATATATATATATATATATATATATATATATATATATATATATATATATATATATATATATATATATACATATACATATCCTCGCGCAGTCCCTAACCTGTACGTTAATACTTATTTTAATGAACTAAGTCCTGGGGAATTTCGGCTACAAGCATTCTGGTCCCTTATCGTTCTTGGAAAAAATGACATTTTAAACCTGTCAGTCTTGCAGTCTATCTCTCTAGTCTTATATTCGTGATCCCTTCGACCGTAATACGTTGGGGTTTATATTATATCCTTGATGTTATCGGAAAAGGGCCCATCTTTAAATGTTTTTAATAAGTTTAATCTATATTGGAAACGCCGCTGTGTAAGAGAATCTCAACCTAAATTGTCTAGCAAAGTGGATACGCTGCTGCGTTGGTCATAACAATGTTTGACAAATCTAGCCCCCCTCCGCTGAACTCGATCTAATTCCGAAATCAAATTTATATTTTGAGGATCTTATATACTGGCAGCATACTCTAGGTGGGGCCTGACCAAGGCAAGGAAACATCGTTCTTTCACCTTTTCGTCGCATTTACCTAGCACTCTTTTCACAAATCCCAATTTTTTATTAGCACGACCGCATATTTCTCGTATGTGTTTTCCCCGGGACAGATCGTGAGTAATTGTTACACCCAAGTATTTAAAGGAATCCACCCTCGCGATATTGGTTTGTTTCACTTTGTAACTATAAGCGAGGGAATTACTCTTTTCCCAAAAATGTATAACTACGCAAACGCAGACTAGACTGGTGTGAAACTCCTGCTATGGTTCTTCTACTTCTTCCCCCATGTTGATGGTGAATTGTGTACCTCCCAAATATCGTGGTTATTTCCGTCCACATGCTACATTAACAAAAATTAACAAAATTGTAAAACTTAAATAGTTCTACAAAATTTTGTAACAGTTGATTCCCCTTCTACCAACTATCCATAGTAGTGGAAGCCTAATGTCCCATTATGCTACTCTATGTATAGGCATATTTTTAGTTTCCTAACACGTGTGTGTAAGTTTTAAAGGTCCCTGTATAATTAGTTTAGATCCTACCATATAGTTGCATAACTTACCTTAAGTCGTTTCCGATTTAGATCTAAATACTTAATTCGAAAACTTTATTCATGTATGTCCTCCTGCATGGAGCCGTCAAACATCAATTCAATGTAATGCAGCCATAATATATGAAGAAAACGGTTCCATAGGCACTCAAAACGTTTTATTCGTTCGTGACCTCTGGTGTGGAGGTCACTTCCAGGACAAAAGCTCCCCAAGCACGACGGACCGTGTCCATTGCTCTTGGTGCCAATTTTTTTTCACTATTTATTTCCCGTCCTCTGCTCCCGTCGGGATTCTCCATGTGGAAACTTTCACGTGTGATGGTCTGGAGCTCGGCCGTATGGAACCCCCAACGCTCCCGATTATAAAGTTGAGAGTGTGGGAAAGAGAGAAAACTTGTCTATTTTGATGCGAGTCGGCGGTACGTGATGAATGGCGCGGAGGTAACGGGTGCAGTCGAAGGCAAATGGACGGATGAGAGGGGGGAGGGCGAGGAGGGAACGCAAGACGAGAGGGTGGAAGGGGGGAGAGAGGTAAAAGGAACGATGAAAGAGTAGAGGCAGGGTCCAAGTGCCCAGAGTGGGTGGGGGTAAGATGGCGGCAGATGGCGTCCAATATCACAAGGGGACATTAATAACACCTTCATTTTGTGCGAGAGGGAGATTCGGACGGTCGAGGGAGAGAAAATGGGGATTATTTGGCACTTCGGGAACGAGCGGGCGGAACGCGGAGGGCGTGGGAGGAGTAAAATGAGGAGGAAGAGGGTTATTGGGGTTGGAGGATATGCGGGGGAATCATTCGGGAGAGGGAGGTAAGGGAGGGTAGGTTGATTGAGAGAAACGGACTAATTCCCACGAGTAGCATTTATTTTATTAATTCTTTTTTAGTCTCTTGTTTTCATGGTGGACTCGCTACTCTTGCGAGCGTGGTTATTTTATGCTCAGGGAAAATGGGAGAACGTTTTCAAACGGAAACATTTTCCTCCTCGCCCTCATCGCACCTGAGTTTTCCTTCCTTTTCTTCTTGATCAAACAAAGCTTTGAAAAAAGATACTTTTTGCTGTTTAGTCGTCCATATTTCCTCAACTTAATGTCCGTTTCCCCGTTTAGTTAAAATTACCTCAGGGGAAATAAAGGATGGATTAAATATTTTTTAGGAATCCTATTACGTAGGGATTATGAAATTAGAGGCTCGCACTAGTACTTTTCATTCAATATATCTACATAACACCCCACAAGCCGCCACAAGGGCGTGTGGCGGACGGTGTTAGGTCACCACTCGTAAACTAGAATAAAACCACATACAAAACCAAATTATGTTACCTCTACGCAAGTATTAGTTTGTTCATACACTCGACAAACGTTAATCACACGAAATAAAGTTCTTACATCCAACAATATTTAATAACGTGATACGTAAATTCAAATCATGATGTAGAACTATTAACAAGATGGACCAATTAAATAAAGAGAATACCATGCAGGAAGAAACATGCAAGACATCGACAAGTATACGATATACACTATCAATTCCAAATATCTCCGATGCGGTTGCTGTCATGTGTATTATGATCTCTAATTGTTCGAGGAGAAAACGACATTTTAATTCTATTTGTTCAACAATATAAAAGCATTATGTATCTGGTACATTTTTTCTTCACGAAATCCGTGTTCATTTCTATAAAAATGTATATAAATTCTCTTTCTCAATTGGAATGATTTGTTTGGGAATTTATTTCTGTCAAAAAAATAGTTTCATGCCATGCGTAGAAAAAAAAACTGCAGTTTTACTTAATAGACGTAACAGGAAAATGAGTCACAGGGTAATGAGAAGTTATAATAGGTATATATTGTTAATTAACCATTAATAAAAGTATTTATTGAATTTTAGACAACCTGCCTACTCATTGAACGTGACCAAAAGGATTTGTATTGTAAAACACTAACCTACTCTCCTTTCTCTTATGGAGGGTACCATCCACTCTAACCAACTGCCTCCTGCAGGAGTGTCCCCCACTCCTTTCTCCTCCCTGCTGAGAAATTTTCACTCTCTGTTCCTCCAGTTTCAGTGGTCCACGTCCTTCGGGGGAAATAAGAGGAGAGAAAGGGCTATAAAGGGATGCTTTGTAGATGAAACTTTCGGTTGGTGGGTAGAAGTTTGAGAATGAGGGCAGGGTGGAGATTTTAACAAGGAAATGGGATTTAGTTGGTCTTCAGAGAGGACAGAAGAGCCATTCTTCTGCGAGGGCGAGAGGAGGTGATACTTTTTCTGGAGGATTGAAGTCTCATTGTGTTTGTCGAATTCGTAACTACAGGTAATTCAATGAGGCTCCGCTCTTGATGGTTTTCACAGTGTCTGGATGTTAACATCTCGGGACTAAATCAAACAGAATTAATAATTTCTAAAACGCAGATTCCATCATCCTCTGGTGTTCTTAAGCCAGATCGAAATATTTCATATGTTATAAAAATGAAGTGTAAAACGAAGAATTAGTGTAACTAAATATTTTGTTACTTTTTTACTCTAAGAATTATCGTTCTTTGTTGAAGAGGATATTGGAGCTTAATGAATGAATTCCGCAAGTGTCTATGGCCTCCATTAAACAAACCCAACAACCGTAATTTAAATCAACTTGCTAAAATTACCTGAACTTAGCTGTTTAACTCACGTCGGTAGAAAAGAACGTGCAAAGCAAAATTTTTTTTCATTCCTTGAAATTAGCAGTACGTATATATTCTCTTCAAATTTTATTGAACTAGATTTGGAATAAATTTATAAACAGGATGTTGAATGGCATAATTTGTTATTTTTAAATATTATAGTAACATTGGTAAGGATTTCTTTGATGCTCATTTATGGAGTGTTTCTGACATAAGCCCTATGTACTTTAGGCTGAGAGAACTTTTAAATGTGGAGTACGTAATCTCCTTTTTTCACCATATATCATGTTTGAAAAGTAAAGAGTAATATTTATTGCGTTTGGATTATAGGCCTCAAATCTAATTCATCAGACACAAATTAATGTTGCCAAACTTGAATCATTGCATTTAATTTCCATCTCCTTTCTTGGTCATTTTTGCATGACCTCTCTATGCTTCTTTCTTTCCCGAATAGTTGATTTACAAATAAATATCTGCCGATCCCTGTGGGTGGAATGTGGTGAGGTAATCCAGTATGACGATTCAGTTTCGTGATGCGTATAATTACGTGAAAGTGAAGGATGAAGTTGGATTATCAATCGGACCTGATAACGAGACTTGCGGAATCTTGAATATATGGGGTTTTTGACACGTTGACCGTCGTAGAGATTTGAATATTAGGAAAGTATGAGATTACTCGTATCCATGGGGATAATGAAAAACTGAGTCAATTGAAAACGGAATAAAAAGTGACTCAGGTGCGTACAAAATCTCTAAATACGTAGAAAGCGTTAAAACAAAGCGACGTCAGCGATTTCAAGAGCAATTCATTCAAGCTGATGTTACATGAAGCACATTTTTAGACTGATATAAAATGACCTGGCCGGTTTGCCGGCATACATGCATCCTGCGCGGTCGAGATAATCGTGAGTGTACGTAAACCCCCTTCGGAAACTCGAATCGCTGTCCCCTTAAAGGGTGCAAAGTGGTCCCGAGGGAATTCTGGGGCGGGGGGGGGGATGGGAGAAAAATGGGTGAGGAGACGTCGAGACAAAAGCGGGGAAGTCATAGGGTAAACTTGGAAGACAGGAGGTTGGAGGGGGTGAGTTGGGAGGAGGGCGAATTGAAATCACTGTTGAGCAAGATAAACGACTACTTTTTACGAAAAACTGGTGCTAGGATAGGTTCTCGGGGAAACAGCTGCCGGTCAAATAGCGAGTGAAAAATGAGTCGCGATCCACATTTTATGACATTAATGCTACCTGCCATATTTAATGGCCCATTGGGGAATACGGCTACTAGGGTGCAGAAAGAGAGAGAGAGGGAGTAGTTAACCTTAATCGAAATTGGGCTCATTCATAAGTTCTAGGCTACGTATCATATTGAACCGTAGCAGCGAAATGAGTTATTGTCGTTAAAGTTCATGGTAACTGCTTCTTCAGGAGGTGATGGGCTGAAATTTATCCGAAGTCTATCGCTTTCCGAAGTGACTTACGTTGGAATACTTTCAAGAAAGGTGTCTACAGTCTGATTACCTTTCAGTATTTTTTCTAATAGATTTTAGTAGCCATAAGATAAGTTTACCTAGGCAACTATGCGGCCATATGTTGCATCATCTTAATTTTTTAGCAGGTCATGCCAGACGTGGCCAATTTTTCGTGTAGTATATGACTGAGAATAACGTGATTTAACTCATTTGCGACTTTCCTTGCGTCTTTTCACCGAATACATTTTTAAGAAAATGTGATCAAAAACCTATGGAAGGGCTTGTTTTACTAGTTTTAATCTCTTTAACCTTCAAGAATAGGACATTCTTCTAATTCTAGAACTTGAGGAAATAAAAATATTACTGCCCCTCTTATTAGACTTCCTATTTTTATTTTCCTTTCATTTTCACATTACCAGCTCAAGTCATGCTTTCAAGTTACAACTTTAAGTGAAGACAACAGTATGCCATGACTTTTTCATACATAACGTTATGCACGATTCTCATTTAATTCCAATGCAATTTCACATGAGAATAAATCTTTCTTGAAGGACCTTTGCCTTTGTTAATGGTATTTCATGAATATTTCCGTCGTCTAGACTCTCCATCCCAGTTAAAACGCAATGTTAGATGAGAAGCAAACAAATTTATCCCAGAACAACAAGTAAAATATGAATAAAAATATTTTATTGAAAAACTAACTAATTTCACGAAGCTAATTTATAATTTGGTTTTTATCGGTAATATTTCCAGTACTCTCACTCAAATGTCTACTCCTTTCTTTTTCCTTCACCTTTCCCCTTCCCATTTCCCCTTCTCGAAGGTTGATCTTGGAATTCAGATGAAACAATATTAAGAAGCTCATAATGAGATACGCGTGGACTTGAAGATAACGGAAGTATTGATGAGGAACTTATAACGCCATTGAGAGTATATCTGGGGTCCATTTAGCTTCCGGACACCAAAAGATTCTCTCTTATTTTTCAAGTGATTTCAAACTTTCCTTTGTGTGTCTCTCTAATTTTTTCCTTTCGTAGAAAATTGGAACTTTTTCCTGCGTTCGCTTACTCCCCTTTTCCCTCTCTCCTCTGACCAGCCCCCTTTCCCCTCGACCTTTTTCCATTTCTCCCACTTCCCGTAATTCTTTAGCCAAAAAAACTTTATGCCAACTTGGAAAAAGTTTTCGGACGCTCGCTTATCATTGTTATGCTTCTGGTTACGTGCGCACTTAGTTCAGAATGAAGTTTTGATGAAGACCTCTGACTTTACTCTTACGGTAATTTATATTATTTCCGATTTTGCTAAACTAACTAAAAATTCTTGGAGACTAAGGGAATTTGGTGGGAAACGTCTCCGTCAAAGAAATTCCCTTATCTCGCCACGCCATGGACAGAACGAGTAGGGATGGAATGCTCATGACAAGAGGTTTTCTTGTTACGTAAAAGTTTATGCTTGGTTAATCTTAAAATCAAACCTTTCGTAATTTATTGTAATGCGTCTTTAGACTCTTGAAGGGGTATTCTTGACCGTTTAATTAAGTCAAATTTCACTGGAAAAACTGTTTTAACTAAACTCTAAGTGATTGGAAGCGAGAAAAATGTGGAGGCGTCATTAAAATACTATTAAATTATGAGATTCAGAATCTGATGACGAAGGAGACCCGAGAATGTGGTATACTAAGTAGTGAACGGAAGAAGTGATTACCCTCTTCGAATAATTATGGTCAAATAACAAACCCTGCGTGACTGGGGGAATGAAAAACGCGCTTTGGGAGTTACACTAGCGAATTTACAAAGTTTGCACGGTGTCGTTTGGCGCTCCAGAGATCGTTCTGCTTGTCGATTTTTTCGTCTCGCGGGAATACGAGACAACAAAACACACGAGATGGCGAGCTGAGGTAGACCCATTTCTAAGCGACGACCGCTCATAGGGCGCATGTCTTTTTTTCACCAGTTAGGCTGCAAAGAGGACGCTCTCTTCTTGGTTTTGGTTTCATCTCAACTCTTTATCCCTTCTCGGAAGGACTGCTCTCCTGTGGAGTCCACGACGTTTGTCCGTTGTCCAGTCCCCGCTTAGGGGATTCATTTTCACGAGAATGAAAGAAAGACTGAGACACTCACGAGGAGAATACTTCCGCGTCACCATCGACGCGGATAATTCTCATCTCGTTTGTTCTCTTGCAAGGATTAGCGAACCCTCTTGGCGTTCCACTTCATTTTATTTTCGGTGGATGAGACCTCGTTGCTGTCTTGAGATGCTTTCGCCTCATTTCTATCGGGTGAAAACCTCTTCCCAAAGTTAAGAAGGCGTCGCCTAT
Source organism: Hetaerina titia (assembly GCA_037158775.1). Taxonomy (NCBI): domain Eukaryota; kingdom Metazoa; phylum Arthropoda; class Insecta; order Odonata; family Calopterygidae; genus Hetaerina; species Hetaerina titia. The sequence goes on along the minus strand of CM073771.1, from coordinate 33,177,394 downwards.
TCCAAGTCCTTTCTCACCTTAATTGCTTGCTACTAAGTTAGAAATATATACCTAAGTGAAATCTTTCAAAATGTAAACACCTTGTTCTTGACCCTTAATATATATTATATATGCATTATATATATTCGTATATATTATATAATTTAGTAATCTACCGGTTAAGGTAGGTTTTTGGATGGACACAACTATCAAATGAACATTTTTGTAACTCCAAACAAAACCCAATCCCGCAACCTAATCTACATCAGGTCCCTCTTCATCTCTGTGTACTTCCTTCCTCCCTTCATCCCGTCCAACATCCCTATCCTGTTCCTGCCCCTTCCTCGCTTGCCCAACATTCTCCCCTCTATTACTTTCTATAACATTCCACTACCGCTCAATACGCCTTTCATCCATTTTTCCTGCCTCCATAGGATTTCTCTCAACAAACCCCTCTCCTCACCCACCATCTCCAGCACTTCCTCATTTGTTTTCCTTTCGGTCCATTTCACCTTCTCCATTCTTCTCCACACCCACATTTCAAAAGCCTCCAATCTACGTCTATCCTCCTGCTTCAGCGACCACGTTTCCGCGCCGTACATAGCTACGCTCCATATCAGAGTTTTTACGAGTGTTGTCTTAACATCCCTACTCAAAGTCCCCGTCGACCTCCCTCCTCCTTGAGAAAGCCTCCTTGCCTAGCGCAATTCTTCTCCTTACGTCCCTACTATTTTGACCGTGTTGGTCGAAAACACTTCAGAAATACATAAACTGTTCTTCCTGTTCTATTTTTTGCCCTCCTACTTAGCATATGTTTAGCTCAGCCATTTTTTCCTGAAAAAATCTCTTAACCTTTGTTTTATTAACATTGATTCTCATCCCATATTTATCGCACTGAACGTCCAATTCACTCAGCAATGCTTGCAACTCCTTGGCTGATTGAGCAAATAATGCTTGGTAATCAGCAAACCTAACTGATTTTACGAATTCCCCTCCGACTTTCATTCATGCCTCCAGTTCTTCCCATGCCTCTTTGATGTTTATAGTGTGCACGATTTCACCATTACACACACATAACCATTAGCCTAACAGCATGAGAAATTCGTGGGTTAGGGTACAGGAGCCAGTTTTTTCCCTGGGCCACATGTAGTTTCCCAGAAAGGTCCGGTATTCGAAAAATTACACAGATTAACTGAAGTTGTGGGTGCCCAGACCTGTACTTGTACACATTTATTTACATTTTCGTTATTCTTAGTAATATAACATCATATTTTGTTTTCCTTTGCGGTAATATCATTTGCTTTAGCCAAGTAATTAGCATCTTTGGCAACATGGTCATCAGTGGTCATAACACTTGAGTGGTTCTGATTGGAAACGCGAATGGTGAAGTAAATTAAATGAAAAGGAAAAACTAACGGAGATGTTAAAGTCAAGTAATTATAAGCGGAATGAATACTTATACTGAAGTCTGACGAATGAAAATTTGAAAACTTAAAACTACACACTGTCACACATCTCATCCGTGTTTGATGACAAGATATAATATGATAGGAGTGTTGTGTTTGACCCAGGTGGTAGGAAAAACGGTAATAATGGGGTGGCACCCTTTTGAAACATGACTTGAAATGACATTGATGCGCGTGATCTCACGAACCGCGTTGGTAGTCTGTCCCCACCTTTCCATGTACACAGAGTCATCTATCCTCGTCTTAGGGTAGCTCCAAGTCACCCTCTTCTAAATATGCAGAGGGAATATCATTTGTGGGTGGAGACGAGAGGAGACAAATAGAAGTTGGAGAGGCAGGGCACAAACAAGGGTCGCATCTGCAACAGCAGAATGGCGCCACGGAGAGGGTGAAGGAGGTGGTCCGGGGGGAAAGGAAAAAAATAAGTTCCCCAGTATCTCTCCTTACTCTTTTTTTCTTATATTTTTCGGGGGCGAAGAGAGGAAACGCTTGTGTCCCTAATTACAGCGCCAAAAGCAATGTGGGGTGAGGTAGGAGTCGTGAATTCTCCGCCCTCGGAGACTACTCCTCGGGAACGATTCTCTCCCTGCACGTCTTTCTCCTCCCTCTTTGCTCCTTTCGCTTCCACACCATCTCCGACCCATGCATGGTCTGTGATATTGAAGCATTAAAAGCTTCTGGCTTTCTCGAAATTAGAATTTGTTCAGCAACAGGCATTAAGAGTGGTTGAGCAACATCTACTTCTTAACATGTTTCTCACATGGTTTACAGTGTTGTACACCACCAGAATATGGTATCAATAGAATTTAAGACAGATTTCAAACTATGTACTCCTAGCAAGACGACAAGGATACAAGCAACAAGCTTTTAATCCCTGTAACAATGGTTGGATGAAGTTGAAGTATCGAAGAAAACTATGTCTCAATGTATTTTACAGCTGAAGTTGAGACAGAGTTGAACGGGTTTGGAAGGATTGAAGACTTGTGCAAAAAATCTATCAGAAACTAAATGGCAACGAACTTTTGAGCGGTATTGCGGGAGAGAAAAGTAGGTTGAGTGAGTCGTAGCAAGAGTTGAACAGAGTTTGATTGAGGGGTTACTGACTTAACCACGCAAAGTTCCATGAAGCTCATATTTATTATTGAAGATTATTTATTTTTTGCAATACTTACACGTTGAAATTCAATTATTGATCTTGATAGTATATTTTCATACTTTATCAGGTTAGTTAAGTTAAAGGTGAACACTTTCGACTTTATTTAATCCTCCGGCCAATAAATTTCTTCGTCCAATATTGTCTTTGTCTCTTTCCCCCCGAAAATTAAAAAAATAATGGAAATCGAAAATTATTTTTCCACAAAGCCTTACAAACATCCAATCACCAAGAGCTTATACCTCCTATTAAGTAGTATATTTTACCACACGTCATCTTACAAATTCCATCACACAATAATTACGTATAGTTGCCTCATATGATAGCCATCCCAAATACAAGGCTTATAATCCATATAAAACAATTCACTATTGTTTGATGTATAATATTCAGACATTTATGTTATGATTAAAACTCGGAGAATCTGATCAAGAAAAATCACTGGCGCATTAACGTGGTGAAATCTAAAATAAACACCATTCCGTCGGTCCAAAATAATATAAATTTCCGTTCCAGATTTCATCTCCATCGTCCTTGTTTTTCATATACATAAATTTCGCTCGCCCATTCTCATCACTCTCCCACTGGTTACCTCTTTGCTCACAAAAGAGGATCGTTTCTGTGTGCGCCTTAATACAAGTTCGTCCGCGGAATTCTCGGAAATAAAAAGATGAAACCTCCGAGAGAGAGAGAGCTGTTCTTTGTTCAGCCGGTGGGGAGGAAAGAGGGGAAGGAGTGGAGGAGGAGAGGAGAGGGAGAGAGAAGGAGGAGAGAAGTGGGAAGTAAGGACGTGGACGGAGGAGAGAGAGAGAGAGAGAGAGAGAGGAGGGGGAGGGATGATACAGAAAATGGGAGGGAGAGAGTGGGTTCTGATGGGACATTATTGCCGGAGGGTGAGGAGGAGTCAGGGAATGGAGAAGAAAGGAAGGGATGAACATGCTTCTCTCCTCCACCGTGCTTGACCCATTTATTTTGATTTTACGTGAGAATTATTTCGGAAACAATCCCTCCAATGTTGCCGCGGGGGTTGTTTACCGCAAAAACGTCGTCCTCTTCCGAATAAAAAAAAACAATGCTCCCATCATTTTATTTTCTTCAAATGGAACATTTTTCCCGGTTTGTGAGCAGAGTTGTGTTACATTCTCTCCAAAAGACAACTTACTCCATATGTGTATAATGGAAGCGTAGTAGGGCATACCAGACTTGCCGAATGAGAAACAAAGAGCCTTCCGTTTTTGTGTACCATGGCGTTCGGCGAAATCTTTCCCGTCCTAAGTCTTGGCCGCATGTGCTATATTCCCTTTCCGCTCGCCTGGCCGCAGTCAAAATCCGGCTTTTTTCTCCTCACTTCCCCGGGAGATTCTTACGGAGAAGATTTTCCTGCCTTCCGTAATGACCGCTTTTAGGAATTCGTATTCTGAGGTTTTTCAAGGGTGCACTATAGTTTCCGTTTCGTATCTCTGTCGTTTGGTCGGGTTTCTTCAATATAATTATTAACTCTGGGCGTCTCCCTTCACCCAAACTCTATGTACGTGTACCTTCCTATTTTTTTAATAATTACTAACCTTCAAATTCTCATGAGCGTAAAAACGTAGAATGTTTATTAAACATTATTTTTATTTCCGCAAAATCTCAGAACACAGCCATAGTGAACGGTTAAAACGGAGATCGAAGGTATTTAGTATACTCCAAGGTGGCAACTTTATATGGGCTTATCTCTAAGTACGCTAAAGAAAAACAGACCTCGCTTTCTGCTTACATGCCACATTCGGTATTCACCAAGTATGCCAAGATATACGGATTCCACATGGACCAACTTCGATGGCACGGATCGTCCTGGAACATATGAAATTCATGAAAAACTTCTGGAGAAACAAAGTTGAATGTGAAATTAACGTTTAAATAACGCGAGGAACGCTTGACAACCGAAATAGTTTGTTCAATAAGTTATGGAATTAGACCCAAACTTTAAATCCCGTTCCTTAGTGGATTTATGTTTTGAGACTCGTGATGGCTGGAAAACACGGCAAAACAAGGTAAATGCAATGTAAAAATATTTTAATGACATGGAAGATATAATTTCAAGTTAGGTCTACAGGTAGTTTAGATTTACAGCACACGTACGTATTCAATGAAGGAAGTGTTAATTTAACGATTACTAACGCTGAAGTAAGGCCAAGATATAATGGCATTCATTAAAAGTTGATGATACCTCGGCAAGTTGCGTCGTTGCGTCCGCCTTCCCCACCTTTCCTGTGTTTGTCTTTTATGTGTTTTCCTGTCCCCTTTCCTTATATCTATTTCTATATGTGAAGTAATATTTGTTCGCCGTATGGCGGGATTTCGTGTTTGAATGTGAATTTGGCCAATGTGGCTCGTCTCTCCTTCTGGCTATTTGTGCCATGAAACGTACCGTTCTGTTCTGATCCTCTATGACGCTGTATGCTTGTTAACCTACTGTTCTTTCTTCTTGTGTGTATTGTCTACTTCTCCTTTGGTGGGTGAAACAGCTCCCTAACGGTATCTCTGGGCCAAGCAATCGGAGCACCTGGGTGATTTAAAACATCGCAGGTCTCAGTGTAAATTAGTTTTCCCTATTAGCTTAACTGGTAGAGCATCTGCCCGGAAAGTGGAAGGTCCGGTGTTCAAATACCGGATAAGGAAATATTATTACGTTTGTGATCTGCTCAAATCCGCCTTCTCCACCTTGCCTGTGTTTGTCTTTTATGTGTTTACTATATACATATCTCTTTGAAGTTCTCGCTCTCCGGCGACGCACAAACACACAAACACACGGACACAAAATATTAAAGGCACAGAAAAATAAAGGAAGGACACTCACAGTATGTGTTGACGTTTCGACGGCCCCGCCGTCGTCATCAGATATATATATATATATATATATATATATATATATATATATATATATATATATATATATATATATATATACACACACACACACACATATATATATATATATATACGAGGTGAAATAGAAAGGGCATTAAAGGAGATGAAAGCAAATAAGGCTGTGGGGGTGGACAATATTCCTGTAGAAATGTTGAAATGGTTAGGGAAAGGTGGGAAGAAGGCCATGTATGGACTGATTCGTAGTATCTATGAGGAAGGAATCTGGCCGGAAGATTTTGTGAGATCGGTGTTAGTTCCTATTCCAAAAAAGGCAAAGGCTTCGTCATGTGAGGATTACGGAACAATAAGTTTGATATCCCACGCAGCTAAAGTTATTCTCAGGATCATCAACAAAAGGATAGAGAGTAAGGCAAATGATTACTTAGGGGATGATCAGTTTGGGTTCAGGAAAGGAAGAGGTACGCGTGATGCCATTGCAGTAATGAGATCACTAGTCGAGAGGAATATAGAATACAATCAGGACGTTTTTGCCTGTTTTGTAGATTTCGAAAAAGCGTTTGATAGAGTGAATTGGGAAAAATTAATGCGTGTATTGCAGAAAATAGGAATGGATTGGAGGGACAGGAGACTGATCTGCAACCTGTACATGTCTCAGACTGCTCAGGTGCGAGTGGGGAACGGAGAGTCCGGATGGGCAGTGTTAGGAAGAGGTGTAAGGCAGGGTTGCCCATTGTCACCGGTACTGTTCAACGTATATGTAGAGGAAATGATTAAAGAGGCATGGGAAGAACTGGAGGTAGGAATGAAAGTCGGAGGGGAATTGGTAAAATCGGTTAGGTTTGCTGATGACCAAGCATTAGTTGCTCAGTCAGCCAAGGGGTTGCAAGCATTGCTGAGTGAATTGGAGGTTCAGTGCGATAAATATGGGATGAGAATCAATATTAATAAAACAAAGGTTATGCGATTTTCCAGAAAGAAAAAGGCTAAGCTAAATATTAAAATAGGCGGGGAAAGAATAGAGCAGGTAGAGCAGTTAACATATCTCGGAAGTGTTTTGGACCAATACGGTCAAAGTGGTAGGGACGTAAGGAGAAGAATTGCGCTAGGCAAGGAGGCTTTCTCAAGGAGGAGGGAGTTGATGACGGGGACGTTGTGTAGGGATGTTAAGAAAAGACTCGTAAAAACTCTGAAATCGAGCGTAGCTATGTACGGCGCGGAAACGTGGTCGCTGAAGCAGGAGGATAGACGTAGATTGGAGGCTTTTGAAATGTGGGTGTGGAGAAGAATGGAGAAGGTGAAATGGACCGAAAGGAAAACAAATGAGGAAGTACTAGAAATGGTGGGGGAGGAGAGGGGTTTGTTGAGAGAAATCCTATGGAGGCAGGAAAAATGGATGAAAGGCGTATTGAGCGGTAGTGGAACGTTGAAGAGGGTAATAGAGGGGAGAATGTTGGGCAAGCGTGGTAAGGGTAGGAACAGGATAGGGATGTTGGACGGGATGAAGGGAGGAAAGAAGTACACCGAGATGAAGAGGGACCTGATATAGATTAGCTTGCTAGGTGGGGAGTCACAAAATGTTTATTTGATAGTTGTGTCCATCCAAAAACCTACCTTAACCGGTAGATTACCTAAAAAAAAATATATACGAGGTGTGTTCAAAAATTACCCGGAATTTTAATTTTTCGGACAATAATATTTATTTATTCTTGTACATTGATATTGTCACCTTCAAAGCAGTCCCCATTGGAGATTATGCGCTTTTGCCAGCGCTTCTTCCAATCCCCGAAATACTTCTCAAACTCGATCTTTGAAATAGCCGTTAGTTTTTTCAGCGATGCGCTTTTAATGTCATCTACGGCTGTAAAATGACGGCCCTTCAAGGTTCTCAGGTTCATCAACAAGAGGACGGAGAGCAGGGAAAACTAATAGTTAGGGGTGACTAGTTTGGGTTCGTGAAGGGGAAAGTCACGTTTGATGTTATTACAGTAATGAAGTCACTTATGGGAAGGAACATAAAGCACAATCAGGATGTATTTGTTACTTTAGTACATTTTTAAAAGGCGTTTTATACAGTTTGTTAAGAAAATTAAAAAATAATCATTGTAGAAAATAGGAGGAAATTGGAGGGATATCATACTTATCCTCAACCGGTACATGTCTGAGACAGGTCAGGTTCGAGTGGCGGATGGACAATCCGGATGGGCAGTGGTAACAAGGGGTGTAAGGAGAGGGGGATCCATTAGCACCCGTGATTTTCAGCAGTAGTTGATAACAGGACTTCTAGTAAGAATCTTAAGAAAAGGCTCATTAAAATCTTGATATAGAGTATAGATTTGTACGTCGCGGAACCTTGATGATTGGCGTAGATTGGAGACTTCTGAAATGCGGAAAGAGAAACAAACGAGAATGTGCTATGAATGTTGGGGGAGGAGAGGGAATTTTTTGGGAGAAATAAAAAGTAAATAGGAAAGAGGGATTCAGGGCATTGGCGAGGGGATGTTGGAGACTGTGAGAGCGGGGGAATGCTTAGCAAGCCGAAATGGAGCAAGAATAGGACATGGATATTGGACGGAATGAAGGGAGGAAGTATGCAGAATTTGATGGGCTTGTTGTAGTATTGAATGTTGGGTCATGTTTTGTGTGAAGAGGCAAGGAAATCGTCACTGTATGATTTCGTAGTTTGGTAGCTTGTACCCATCAAAAACCTACCTTAAGCGTTAGATTACCGATCATAATAATTATATATATGTGTATATACTAATATATATATATATATATATATATATATATATATATATATATATATATATATATATATATATATATATATATAAGATTAGAAACCATCACTTAATGGCCGCCCCACTGGGGTCAGACGCCTTTGCAGCCGCCTCACTGAGGAACAGACGCTGCGTGGACTACCTTTCGTCTGGCTCCTAACCTTCGACCTATCTGGCATAGGTCGAAGGTTAGGAGCCAGACGAAAGGTAGTCCACGCAGCGTCTGTTCCTCAGTGAGGCGGCTGCAAAGGCGTCTGACCCCAGTATAATAATATAAGATTAGTTTTTTATGTTGCATGCCAGTTGTGTGATCACCCCCTGCCACATACCCAAGTAGTAGTTTGCAGGGTACCTTGCAGATATATAGCATGTTGTAAAAAAGGGCAAAAATTAATGGGATAAGGATAAAACATAAATTCACAGTTGTATTCTCAAAATACAAATCTGTGTATACCTTATACTGAGTTTCTTATGTAATGTAGACCAAATATATATTGTCAATGGCTGTTCGTTTACATATGAGCGGAATGAATTGATTTACGATTGGTAGTTATCGTGAACGAAAATTTTGCTTATTTTCTCGTAAGAGAACTACAACAGTTACTGGTATAACTATTGAATAAATTGAAGGTTCTAATTAGATTTTAAAACTTAAACAATGAAACCATAAATTAAATCAAACACAGCTTGATGCTTTTTACGACGATTGTGTTATGACGACCTTCTGGAAAATTTTGTCTTCCAGTTTTAAAGGAATATTCTTTTAGTTATTATTCGAATGAAGGGACATGGTAGTCCAGGCAGTAGATCGTTGGATTACCGAAAGAAAGTCCCGAGTTCGATTTACTATCATGCATCTGGGCACCCTAGCTGTTTAATTTTTCACGTACTGCGTGTTAGCAGGTGGCACGGGGAAAAGAACTCCTACCCTGATGTGTGAATTTCACTCACCGCGCCGTTGGGGTTAGAACTAGGTGGGCTGTACCCTCATCTATCAAACCGACCTTCGAGGTGCAAAATGTGGGGATGGGATTCCAATTAACTCCAATGAGAATCGAATTCACTTAACCGCAATAACCGTAAGCTGTTGGTTTGAGTACTACCACGAGGTATCGGACACGTTATGGTTAAAAGTGGTAGTTATTGGACTGATTCAATGTTATGAGGATCTATTATTGTGCTCATTTAGGATTGGGACATAAATCGAAGCTTTCGTTTGGATAGATATATTATATAAAAAAAAGAGAAAATATTCGAATTCTTTATGAATTGTAAAACTCGAAATGAATATTTGAAATTCAAAAAAACTCGAATGAAATTCAAAAACTCGAGTGGAATATTAAACTACAAGAGAACCTATCCCCAATTTTTAACATGGTATGAATATCGACATTAAATCGTAAAACAATGAGAATTTTAGACACACCCCACATAAAAGTTCAAGATAATTTTAAAGCAATGATTGCTAGATGGATTGGGATTAGAATTTCAATGGGAAAGTGCATTTAGAAAATCTCTTTATGATAACTCTCTCGGAATGCCTCCTTAATTTGATGTGGCACTCGTAATAAAGCCTCAAGGAAATTATCACCTGGGATTATGCAAAGGAATTTTTTTTTTTTAACATTTTGTGGAATACGCAAGTTTTGTTAGACTACTGATTATTTAATTTCACTCCATTATTTCAGAAATCCTATTTTTTTATACGGGTAGGAAAAAAATATATAAAAAAAACTTCCCCACGATGGTCCACGCTTTATTCCCTTCGACAAAGTCGTTGAGAAATGGTTGAAGGGAGAGTACTCTGGTGAATTCGCACGTCTCTCGATGTGCTTTTACTAATCTCATTTCTGCCCAAGCTCATGACTCTGCTCTTTCAAGGGTTTTGGAGGGAAGGACAAGCGCACTCTCTCTGTGTTCAGAGCTTAATCCTTCGGGGAATTAGGCAAATAAATTAAAGGAACGTCGGGGAAGGAGGGAAATGGGAAAAGGGAATGAAAATCCGAGTCAGGGAGCTGAGGGATGCAAGGGAGGGGACAAAATGAGAATGGGCAAATGTTTCTCTCGTACATGGCGAGTTTGAGTGACGGTATTGAATCGGGGATACTGGACTAGTTACAGGGATGGATGCATGTGGATGCGGTCATTGGCGCGGAATGTGCAAGTGGACACCAGAGACACGCGTGTCGGTATTCGCATGCAGCGCACGCGAGGCTATTGTTTTGACAAGTAGAGGCCACTTTGCAGGTGAGAAAAATTCGAGCGAGCAATTTCTGGCGTGCCCCAAAATGAATTGAATGCGATTCTCGATTGTGTGAATATTAATTCGGGGAAAGCTTATGCTCTATCGTTCTCTTCAAATTGGTTTGAACCTGTAGTGTAACGCTCTGCGCGTCACTTACATGAAAATACTGAAATTCGGATTCTGAATCCACCTAAAATTTCATTAAAACACAATTAACAAGCATTGCATCCACTTCTCGTTTATAGCCATAATAAATCCATCTAGGAAGCCGTGCATAGAATCCACACACACATGTATATGTATTAATATGTACGAGTATATTGTGTGTATATTCATTCACATTGAAATAGAGATAAGGAAATGGGAAAGGAACACACATAAAGGACGGACATTAGAGAGGTGAGGATGGCAGATGTGAGCAGATCACAAATTTAGAAATATTTTCCTCGATCCGGACTTGAACACCGGATCTCTCCACTTGCCTGGCGGATGCTCTAACCACTAACAAGCACAAGAGGAGAGAGGACAGTAGGTTAGCAAGCATACAATCCATTCTCCTCTTGTGTTTGTCTATTTCTCCTTTGATGGGTGTAACAGCTCCCTAAAGCCATCTTCTGGGCAATGATTCGGAGCACTTTGGCGCTTTATAAGATCGCAGATTTCAGTGTAAAGTACATTTTCTCGATAGCTCAAGTGGTTAGAGCATCCTCCCGGCAAGTGGAGAGATCCGGTGTTCAAGTCCCGGTTGAGGAAAATATTTTTACATTTGTGATCTGCTCACATCCGCCATCCCCACCTCTCTTGTGTTCGTCCTTTATGTGTGTTCCTTTCCCATTTCCTTATCTCTATTTCTATGTGAATGAATATTTATTCGCCGTATGGCGGGATTTCGTGTTTGAATGTGTGTATATATATATACATATAAATATATATATATTTGTTGATGATCCTGAGAACAACTTTATCTGCGCGGAATATCAAACTTATTGTTCTGTAGCCCTCACATGATGTATCCTTTACCTTTTTTGGAATTGGAACTAACACTGATCTCACAAAGTCTTCCGGCCAGATTCCTTCCTCATAGATACTACGAAATATAGTAGTCCATATACCCTCACTCTTCCTCCCTCATTTTCCTAAACATTTCAGTAGTTCCGCAGGAATGTTGTCTACCCCCACGGCCTTATTTGGTTTCATCTCCCTTAATGCCCTTTCTACTTCACTGTCGAGTATGCCTGGACCTAAGCTATCTTCCTCTATGTCATGTTCCTTTTCTATGTCTAACATTGTTGGCCTAAGTTCTTTACCATACAGTGCTTCTATATATTCCTTCCATCTCTCTTGGATCTTTTTTATATCAACTATTATCTTGCCCAACTTATCTTTAACTTTTAGCACAAATCTTGCTCTCTTACTTCCCGATAGTGATTTAAAACATATATGCACACACACACAGACACACGTGTAAGTACATACATACTAGCACACGCGCACTCTTTGGAGGAAATGTTGGGCAGTGGACGAGGTGGACAAGGAGAAGGATTTGTTGGGATAAATCCTAAGGAGGCAGAAATAATGAATGAGGGGCATTTTGGTCGGTAGTGGGATGTTGAAGACTGTAATAGAGGGGAGAATGTTAGGCAAATGAGGAAAGGGCAGGAATAGGATAGGAATGCTGGACGGGATAAATGGAGGAAGGAAGTACTCAGAGATGACGAGGGACTGATATAAAATAGGTTACTGGATTGTGCTCTTTTAGGAGTCACAAAATATTTATTTGGTGGTCAAGTCCATCAAAAACCTACCTTAACCGGTATATTACTTTATATGCATTTATTCCTATTTGTATTATCACTATTATATTTTATATATAATGTAAATAGAATTAGCACTAGTAGACATAAACACAGAAACACATAGAAGGAAGGAACAGAACTCAGTTCTATTCCTTTCCTGTTGAGAAAAGTGAGTAGACCACCGAAAATTCGAGACCCAGTGAGTTTCTCTTTTATATGTGTTTCTGTGTTTGTGTCTGCTAGTGTTGATTTTCCATTTATATACTGTTCACGTCGGTGAGATTTTCACAGAAGTGTTATATATATATATATATATATATATATATATATATATATATATATATATTCAAGTATATATGCCTGACCTGAGTATCACCAGATGAAGGCCTCGGAGTCGGCCGAAAGCTTAAACAATCTACTGTCTGAGTGTCCTTTTACGTATTTTATATTTTATTTTGTGTTCTATTGTTCCGTCAAATGTTATATTGCTCTCGCAAGTGCTTCCACATCATCGAAATATATATATATATATATATATATATATATATATATATATATACACACAAAAACATCGAAGAATCGTTTGTTCGTATATGAGCGTGTACAATTGGATAAACTACTCCTACACTACGAAAGTCACGGAGATTGGAGGTGCTAAAAATAAAATATAGAAGGGCAATAGAAAATTATCACTCCACTGTCGCGGGACGATATTTCATTAGCTTGACAGGAAATATGTCATGAATAGATATAAATAAACTCCCGAATCCCTTACAATATGCGCGTTTCTGCTGGATTCAGTCGTGCTCTTACAAACGAGATAAATGCTCTAAATGCAGCAATATTTTTTCAATGGAAGAATGTCAGAAGTTTATTCGAAAACATGTCTATGATGGCATCCTCCAATTACAGTGATTGTCCCCATTTTCGAGTCAAATAAACATTTCATGTCGAATTAGAGCGAATATACTCTCTCTGTGAGTTTCACTCACGTCGCACAAATCCGCACATTTTATTGCATGAAAGTACCATGTACTCGAGTTATATTTCTTGTATTATAAAAGTTGTTAAATTCTATTGTGATTCCTGTATCTTTCCTCCGAAAACGTACAAAAGCCAATTCCAACTAAACCGGAATTGTTTCAGGATATCCTAGAGGGACGAGAATTTTCCGTGTGCTCAACGCGCATTTGGGTTTCCCATAGGCTCCACCCGATTTCCAATCGAGCCAGCTCCTAAATTCCGCTGGGAAACACTTCCCTCGCCTCTCCCTTATTCCTGGAAATAGGAGGGGGGAGGCAGAGGTGAGACAGACTTTTTTGGATGCCCGTGATTCCCAAAGAATTTCCCGCTCCCCACTTTGATTTAGCAATCCGAGGATAGGAGAAGAATCGTTCGTTCGGATCTAAAAGCGAGGACGTTGGAAGAGGAAGGAGCTCGGGAGGCATTCAGGGATAAATACTGCTAACCTTCTTTCATGTTCAACTCTCAGCTCGAGGGAAGAAAAGGGATTCCAATACGTCGGGACAGACTTTGCCTTCAGAGAGGGAGAGAGAGAGAGGATATGAGTGTGTGTGTGAGAGAGAGGGAGTGAGTCTGGTCGGCTGCTTTTTTCCATCTTTCCCTTTTCGTCTCTCTCTTTACTTTTCACCCGCCTTTCCTTTCACTTCTTCCCCGCGCCTCGCCTTGCCCCTGTCCGGGCTAATCCCTAGATCTGGTTCTCTACTCCTCTGTCCTCTACTCTATTTCCCCCTCTTGAGCCCTTTCCCATCCATTCCTCTCATTTCACCATTCGCGTACTGGGAGAATTCCCAGAAGGCATCTCGTCTTTGAATGGGAGCATTTATTTTTTCTCTTTTCCTCGTGCAAAATGGTGTCTCAAACGGCCGCTTCTTCCCTTCTCGTTCTCTTTTTCCTCCTCTTCATCGTCTCACTTTCCAAAATCCACGACAAGGTCTTGTGGCGGATGGTTAGTCCATTGGCTCGTAACGTAGTAAGTCTGGATCGATTATCGATGATAACCGGATGTTTTTACGCCGATCCGTTTCTGATAATGCTGTAGGTGCAAACTTAGAGCAAATACGTGTAGTAGGCGTACCATTCGTCGAATGTGAATGCGCTGTGACCTCCGGACGAATCTGTCGAGCGTAAAATTCTCTATTCCCCTAACCAATTAAGTCTTTCTCCCAGACTTCACTCCAAAGTTTAGGCTTTCTCCCTGACCAAAATTTACATCCACACTGAGTGGTTCTGAAACATTCCTCAGTTTCGAATTTTCTATCATTGCTAATCTTTTCACTCTTAACTTGTTCACACGACCGGTCGTTTTGTATTCTAAATGGAAAAAATTCCTTTTTTGCACAACTTAACTCGGAGAACAATTTTTTTGAGACACACAATTTACTCTAAAGATTAATTTAAAACTATGTAACTATTTTTGTTGGTGAAACTCGATTTTTGAACAGGAGTATGACGCATTTAAAACTTCATCAAATGGGTGCTATTAAAGTTATACTATGCAAATAGTAAGAGATGGAAGAAATCTCTATTAAATGAATAACTAATTTGAAAAAGAAGAAACCTCTTTGGGCAATATCTGGGAGGCATAATTATTAGCGCAATTACCTCGGGAGTCAGTAGTAAAAGGAAGAAATGTTTGAAAGAAGATTTGGATAAACCGACAGTGGAATAAATGTTTTTGAAAGCATGAATTATGAAATGAATAAGAATTTACATTTACATTTATTTACATAAACTTCGTTGCAATTAGGCAATTTTCCTGGTGGCAACGGTCCAGTGTGATCACTGGTCACTCTTACAATGCACATACATACACACACAAGAAGAACAGATATGAGACAAAATGCTCGTATATTCAATGACACTTTTAAGATTACCGACCTCTCCTTTACTATCACACAAGGATTAGGTGTACACCACACGAGTACATACTACGCACCGTCCATCGCCACACTTCGTCCGTAAATTGTTATAACTTGGGACGGAAAGGACATACTCGAGCGTTTTTGTAAGTAAGTCTTTTGACTCGTGATTGAAAATCTCGATTTCATATCTTGCCTTTAATTTTGATCGCTGTGCCAATTATTTCCTCCCGGCACCTCAATTTAAATTAGAGTGTAAAACAGACAGACAATCAAAGATTATCCCAAAAAGATTTCAGAAGATCTCTTACCACAAAATCAAGTTTAAAAGAACACGAGGCCAAGAGGAAATGAAAATAGCACGGAAGTAAGCATTAAAAAATCAAACAGAAACGAAAGATTATGGCAAAGCATGAAACGCATGATGATAATTTGGATGTGGATACATTAATTTTAAATTGATAATAAATACTCGTATACACTGATCAAAGTATTTTTTAAATCTAATTTTTCCAATTTATGGAAAAAAACTTAAAAACTATAAAAACTGAGCCTTTTTAAATAAAAATTGACCATCCTAATTTATTAGTTTCTTTCGTTAAATAATCGTTCACGTATATTAATACCTTGCGTGTAGTCTTCCAAACAAGCATTTGAATCACGTATGACTCTAACCTAAAGGAATATTTCTTTTGTGCTACCTCTCTCTCATAAGAAGTTCTGTTTAATTTCTCCGGAATTGCGCCGATTTCATATTTTTCTTGCACGTGCCTACCTGAGCGTATTTTTTTTTTGATTCGCGTCGCAGAATCAAGTTCAAGTTTTCACCCTTGAATTCCATATTTCCTCTTTAAATTTATATTTCCTCTCCATCCTTCCAGATTCACGCGCTCCTTTGCCTTCAGTCCTCTTGATCTCTTTTATGAGCATTTCAAAATGGAGATTTCGGGGAGGTATTTTTCCCTGAGAAGGACCGAGAGAGAAGAAAGAAAGCCCCAAACCCTTCCATCCGCCAACGAGTTGGTTGTAATGGGTGCGAGAGCAAACAGTGGCGATCATTAGCCGCGAGTGTAGTTAATTGCCTTCGTCTGTTGTTAGCCCTCTACCTGCATTGAAGCCTCCTCATTCGTGCCATGAGTTCAAATCATCTCGCAGCACGAACGGGAGGGGGGGCGTACTTGGTAATGCAAGGTCCAAATTCACGCAAGAGTGACCGAGGGGTAATTCTCGTGGATGCGATGCGCCCGGGGTTGAGAGGCTCGGCATTGAAACACTCGATGTGTGCCAACTCTCCCGGATCCCAATGCGTTCAGTGCATGAAAATGACCACGTTCTGCTTCTCATGGCAAACATTTGAAGTATAATAAGCAAAAGGCACTCATGCCAAGCATCCGTTAAGGGCATGGCAGCATTCTATTTTTTAATAAATTTAAATCCACACGAAGTAGAAATTTGATCGGGATGTTTTTGTTTTAGCGGAACCTTCTAAATAATGAATGTAGTTGACCACATAATTGCAAGTGTTTGTGTTAGCAAGACTTGCCAACCAACTTTTAATGATAAAATAAGCGCGTGTAATGTTGTTAGAGTGCGGTACTCATGCATCTTAATTATCTGGGGAATCGGATCCAAATTTCGTTCCAACGCGTAAAATTTAAATTCAAACCTCCTCAACCAACTAATTCATTTAGCTTCCTAGCCTAATTTCAAAATCAGCCTAGCATCATAATCATTCCACTTTACAAAGTAAATCCGTTCTTTCTCTCATTTCTTTTCTCGTAAAATATAGTTACAATTTCAATGCGGTACGTCAGGTAGACGTTTTTCGAAATTTTACCA
Source organism: Hetaerina titia (assembly GCA_037158775.1). Lineage (NCBI taxonomy): Eukaryota > Metazoa > Arthropoda > Insecta > Odonata > Calopterygidae > Hetaerina > Hetaerina titia. Next base: position 33,160,380 of record CM073771.1, on the reverse strand, counting down.
TCAGACCAATGATGTAGATGGTCTTTCCGATGGAGTTCCTATTGATTCCATCACAGGAATCACCGTGTGGCAATTTTGCGGTAGCAATGTGAAATCTCAAAGTACAAACGTTATCTTAGCGCACTTTCACAAAAATCCGATATCACTGCCTATTTATAACATCACACCGCAAGGGCTGAGTCCGACAATAATAACATCACAGAGTTTGTGAAATTACCCGAAAGGTTATCAAAGTACGTATTTGCGATAAACACGATATCCAATTACAGTGATAATACGTTATTACCAAGGGTGGAAAATCAATGTCGGAAATCTATTAATAATTTTGGAGCCATGAAGTGCAAAAATACATCGATTGTTTTGAAATAGGTGCTTATAACATGTGAAAGTGAATATCGGCTGTGCGCCAGTGTCGAAGCATTAGGTTCGGCAGACTTCTAACTGGTTCGTTGTACTCATATTTGATTTGATGCTTGAAATCAGCGTTACTTTTGCGGTGAGTTAAACATACTTTAAGGTAACATCTGCAAAAGGTGAGTCTGCTGGAATTAGACTTGCATACTTCTCAGAGCAAAATATAATCGCATGGACAGAGAAGGTAAAGAAAGTTCGGTTTCGATAAATCCTGCTGTATCAGAACATAAATTATGACCTACAGTCTTTTCAAGGCCTGCTTTTTTTAAGGACAGGATATACCTCTTTTTAAAAATAGCTTAGGGTAGTAGTAGGGAAAACGAGACATTTAATGACCTTGGAAGATTTTGACGGATATTTGAAATTGGTATGGTGCAAGTTCGCACCATATGGTAAATATGCTAATGGGAGTTATAAATGGCGCTGCCTAACCAGGGAAGCCTAAATTATGCGGAAATGATGTCTTTGAATACGAAATAACGGCAGACACAATGATGTTTATTTCCATTTCACTGACTATTTAGCTGGCGCGTCAGCATCGTCGCTTTCCTCTTTAACTTAGGGTAAACTGTCCCTCTTCACAATGATATTCATATTTCGTTAAACAGATTTCAAAATGGAAGAAGGAGAACACTGTCTGCTGTCACATTAGCATAAGATGTTATTTAATCGCTATAAAGGCACGACTAAAAAGTAAACTCAACCTTTGTATACTCGTTCATAACATTGAAATGAGTTTTCCAAATATGAGTTGAGGAAGCGATCCAGGTTTACTCAAGCAGTCTCAGCCAGAGTTATCACATAATATAATACTATTTATTATTAGATACCTTTTGTGCATTTTGAACGGAACTTTTAAGCAATTATTCTGATGAGTTTGGAATTCAGTACTTGGGTAACCGTCTCAAATTACGTCAAAATTTCTACGTGGACAATGATATTGATAAATATCTCCTCTGCACCTACTAACGTTTGTAATTTATTTATCTAGTATTTTTAAGTATTTGGTGTAGCCTTTAACATTAAAGAGGCACATGACTTACTATATTCTATTTTTTTACATATCTTTATGAGAAGTGGGAGTGGCGACAACTTAAGATGCCATTAGGCTGGCTAAGAGTGGTTCCCATTGGAAAGTTAGGTATGCATTTCTTGTAGTAAGTTTAATCCAAATCTTCACTTTTTATAATTATATTCAGCTGTGAAGAAAGAAAATATTTCATTCTACATCTTAATTTTGATGGTGATATCGTATAGCATATTTTTTCTGTTTATCTCTGCAGAAAAATATGTTAATATGAAAAGACAACACAGTAAACTGAGTATGATGAATTGAACTAGTCACGGTACATACCAAAGTAAGGGATAAATAACATGTGCCTCTAAGGTCATTTTTTCTCTTTCATATTAATCGTTCACTTTGAAGTGTTTTAATATGGATAACATCCATCCTTACTAATTGTAAACTAGGGAGGTGAAATGGTATGGTAACTCTGAAGTGGCAAAGATGATATATCTGAAAATTCATAGGCCTTCGGGAATTTTATTGAGTTATTTTAAGGTACTTCGGCGACAGTGCTAATTGTGAAGGTATGCAAACATAAACATAGGATAGTTTTTCCGGTAAAACGCTAAAATAAAGAAAATAATTATTCTAAAAAATTATAATTGATTTCCCAAAATCTTCCACCCGTGAATGACTGATTCAAAGCAGAAAAATTATCAATAAAACTTGTGTCGTTCGCCATAAAATAATAAAGCGGTAAAAAACATTACTGTTTTACATGTGAAAATTATTAAATGAAATTATTTTAAATTATATATATATATATATATATATATATATATATATATATTCAGCACTTTTGGCAAAAGATCTATTTATGGATTAGCATAGATTCATCAGTATAAGTGATGTCACAATTCCCTATCCTTCCCATGTCACATATCTGGCTTTACTTACTCACTAATTCTAACGAATGTGAAACGCTGAACCGCGACCGTTATAAGTGCATAACTTGCAAGGGAATTCACGGAAGGCTTAGGAACCTGAGTAAGTGGACAACTACGGAAAGGAAAATGCGCTACGCGGGATATGAGAGGGAGTGGAAAAGGGGAAGACCAATATTTTTATATTTTTTTGTATATATATATATATATATATATATATATATATATATATATATATATATATATATATATATATACAGGGTTCGTCCGGAAAATAAGTGTACTGAGCTCAGGAAAAAAAATTTATTACACTTTTACATATCTTAAGCTAATATTCCTCAAAATACGACCCTTGTGAGTCGATACACTTGTTCCAGCGGCGTTCCCATTCCTGGAACGCTCCCGCAAAGACATCATCGGGAACCTCTCGAAGACACGTCGTCACGGCCTCTTTGACGGCGTCCAAAGTCCCGTATTGCGTTCCTTTCAAACTCCTCTTTATCTTCGGGAACAGAAAGAAGTCCGGTGATGCCAAGTCCGGGCTGTAGGGCGGGTGCGGCAGCGTTGCCACGCCGTGCTTGGCCAAGAAGTCCGACACGACAAGCGCGGTGTGAGACGGCGCATTCTCGTGATGCAGCCACCAGATGTTTTTGGTCCCTAATAATCTCGTACACTATTGTTTTTGGCACATTAGACTGCTCTGCTATCATCCGAACACTAAGACGACGATCAGAGTTCAGTACATCGCGAACTTTTCTCACATTTTTGTCGGCGAGTGTCGTTGATGGGCGTCCAGGCCGTGGTTCGTCGTCGACCTTTTCTCTGCCCTCCACGAACATCTTGTGCCACCGAAAGATCATGTTTCTGGAAATGGCTGACTCCCCGTAAGCCTGGTTAATCATACCGACAGTTTCGGTAGACGATTTCCCAAGCTTTACCGCAAATTTGATGGAATAACGCTGCTCCAAAAACTTCGGCATCGCGTTCCGTGACGTGGGTCAATCGTGGAGGTTCGCGTTAACAGAGCTCCTCACTACACCACAGCTCAGAGACAACTGCCTTTTTCAGCATCGCTTGCCAACATATCCCCCTCCAATCGCAGCCCGTCAGAGCGGTGCTGGGCGCGCCTGGAGCGGCGAGAAAAAATCAGTACACTTATTTTCTGGACGAACCCTGTATATGATTGACCGGGACCGTACACTCAAATTTACGGTCCCGGTATTTTTTGTTTATATAGATTCAAGACCGTAGCTACGTTCCTTGTATATTTAAAATACTTCACGTTGATTGTCGTTTTAAATCAGGAAATTTTGCTTGCATAATGATAAATGTTCAAGAAGATTACCGAACTCTAGACTTTGAGGTCAGCCCGTGGGTACTTCGACCACAAAAGAGCTCTTAAATTTCTTGTAACTAATATATTTCGTCTTCAACACCCTTTCTCTTTTCCATAAGTTTCTCTATTCTTCCTGCCCCCCCCTCTCTTCTTCCTGGCTTAGTTCCAAACCTCTGATAAATCTCTCCATTTTGCCCTTCCATTCAATTTTCGAGACGTTCGTATCCCTTTAACTAATTGCCCAGGCGACGGACGCAATTCCATTTCCCTCGCATAATCCCCGACGACTTCGGTTATTAATTAGCGCCGGACTTTCCCTTTCTGTATGGCTGGAGTCCGCCGCTCCCAGCCCTCCATGCACCCCTTTCACCCTCTGTAGTCTCCCTAGTAGTGAAAGCCTTTCGAAGGCCGACTCCCCGAAAGCCCTCGGGCCACTTACCCTATACTTCAACCTCTCTCCTATCTTTCCGGAGGAATGGTTTCTCTCCCGCTCCACCCTCCACTCCGACTTTTTCGTTTCCACGGTGAGGAGAGGATTCCCTCCCTCGTCCGCTAGAATACTTTGTTCTCCGGGACGAACCGGGTGTATGACTAATGTTAGCGGGAGTCCACAACTAGTGTGGAAGGAAGAATGAGTTTTGGAATAGGAATGTTTCCACGTCGGGTAACTTTTAGCATCCCCGTGAAGTCACTTCTAAAGAGCACCACGCTTTCTGTTCCCCCGTGAAGTCTGGGAATTGGTCATTTTCCCGTTGTTTTAATCGCTATATGTGGGTTTTATTATCTTTAAAAGAAGGCTTGGCTTTTTCAATAAATTATTTGATACTACTCGCACAATAGCTTGAGTGATCAAAGCATTTTTTCATAAATATTTCCTGAGAATACAGTAATATAATAATGATTCTAATTTTCGATGACGCCCACATCTATTTTCTCTCGGGGATATATTTGCATTTGAAATCGTTCCAATTGAATCATGATTGAAGTCCGAAAAAATGTTTTTATTACTAATCACAGCCATTATATATGATAATAACTTCATATACTTTCACCGGAATTAAAATATTTACATTATATTAATAGCATTATATTTTAAATTAGTTTAAATATGAAGAAGAGATTTTCAATACGCAAAGCAAAAATAAAATCATCAAATACTTTGATGATTGAGAAGAGAGCGTGTGAAATTCCATCATCAGGATTGATGGACCAGTTCCTTTCCTTATGTCGTTTATAGTTTACCAGAAAGATCTGTTATCGAAATAATCATACAAATTTGGGGAAGGTGAGGCTGCCCAGAGACTTTACCGGGAATCAAACTCAGGCCCCAGTGCTACATATACCCGCTGGGCTACCATAACTTCAGAGGTTTTTCTATTTCTTTTTAATTTTTTTTACTAATTAAGTAGTTTTAGTGTAAAAATATTTCAATCCTTCAAAATACAAGTTTTCATTTTTTTCAGTATTTAAAAACAAGTTAAGTCCCATTGACACGAAGCTTGGCTCTTATAGTTGAACGACCTAAACTTCTTGAAACATTATGTTGTCACAAGCAGGTATATGCTATGATCCAAATATTCATTTTTCTTTTAAAGGATATTGCTTTAAAAGGCTGTAGTACAAATATGTAATAATTTTTATAAACAATAATAGATTTTTGTTTACGTATTCATCCGCACTTAGGGAGACGTTTAACTTTTATCAGGAGTTATACGTGTATATATTTAAATTCGTCAGCGTTAATTTAGATTTCCAATTTAATTTAGGGTCTGATATATATTTTCTAACAATTTTGTTTCGATCATGATATTTCAGGGAAAATATCTCTTTTGCAAGGAAAGGATATTTGATGAATTATAATGAAACCATTTCAGAGAGTAAAAATCATTCGCCTTGACCGGGATACAGTTTCTTGAAATTGATGAATTATATTTGTCTTCGCTGGGTTTTTTTTCAGCGTGGTCCAAAAATATAGTATTAAATATTTCTTTACTTGAATAGGCGTATGAGATTTATTTGATTTTCATTTTTATACAGAAACAAACACTTTAAATGCATTAAGTTAAATTGAATTTTCACTCAATATAATTAAAAATAGGTCCTTTTAAAAAGTTCCCAAATTTACTCAAAACCGTCACATGGCATTGGACTGTATAATAATTTAGTAGAGACAAATTTTTTGGATTAACCCCATCAATTAATCATTTGTTGAGACATCTCTCCGAAAGAATACTGGATTAATGCTCCACTGACCTCCGAAAAAAAGATAACCCCATGGAAAGCTTTCATTAAAGCAAGATTATGGGTGAGATTAACATAAAAACCTTTTTAATCTGCAAATATTATTTTGCAAATCCATTAATTAGAAATCACCAAGAATTAATATTTTTCCCTGTTCTGCGGAATCATATTTACTGCTCAATAGATATCCAAGTGCGGACGCCTGCCGGAAAAAGGTCTTCAAAGTGAACATGGTTTAATCAGTCAAAAATTTTCGATTTGTCCATTGATCACAATTCGTGTGTCTAACCACGTATGTGGGAACCAGTATGGAAAATCTTACCCATACATATCCTTTTTTACGTATTGGATATCCGTTAATGTAGTTTTGGAGAGTATTTAAGATTTTTCCAAAAACAAATTATGAGGCATTTTCACCAGGAAAATGGTGCGGCATTGATACTAGCGGCTTTTCTTAATCCAACCCAAGTGGATTAGAAACTTTGCGGGAAATTATGAAACATACTAAGATAATTTATCAGAATTATAGGACAGGCTTGTTTGGATTGTGGGAATAATGTTGGTAGAACTCATAAGTACTCTTGAGAAAGATTTATTGGAAGTCCAACGTAATAACCTTAATATCGGTGCATACGAATCATATATTTTTTTAATTAAAGAGAAGAGATATTAAAGTTTTTAAGTTGATTGCCTCAATTTTTTTAGCTAGGAAAACAGTTCATCGATAAAGTGCATAAAATATATATGCACGTATAAAATACTTCGAAAGTACACATATATATATTTTCTGCTAACCATGATGTATTTTGGAAAGACTTGAAGCAGGTTTGAAGAATATCAGTGTGAAAATTTATTGCAGAGTAAGAGGAGAAAGTTTTTAATACACATGTCAATTAATGTATTCATCAGCATAATACTTTGCGTAAATACGTAAATACGTTTGCGATAACTTTCATGATTTCCTATTATGATAAAATAACATTTTGCCCTATCTCAATATTTTACATACTCTATGATAAAATGGATACTTCTGCAAGAGGGTGAAGAGTCTAGTTTTCAGCGAATATTAACATTAATGCACTTGCCTCAGGAACAACAAAAATTTTCTCAAAAATAATCCGTAAAGGAAATCGTGTTATTACAGCGAAATTGCTGGGAAAATATTGGTGATTCGGTATCATAAATATTTCTTTTATTTAATGAATATTTGAATAAGTACATTGAATAGGTATAAGAATTATTTCCTCCCACAACTTCCTTTCAAGGAACGTCGTCTACATTGTCACGTCACGCCTCTGGCCCTATATTAAGAAATAGATTTCGTTTCCTTCCGCAGAAACGCATACTGCCTTTCCAAATAATCTCGCTTCGTTGTCCTTACTTTCTATTCTGTGTCCCATAAACGACTTTTCGATGGTTGTTTTCCCAATCCTCCCAAAAACCGCTAAAAAAAGAAAACGTTTGAACCTCCTTAGTCAAATGCTGTTACCTCAGCAGTTTCCCCTGTACTCTCGCTTCCCGTTTCCTTACTTCTTTCCCGCTTGCGTTTAGCTCGGTTAGGTGGATGGTCTAAGCAAGCAAAGTCGAAAATATGGGCAATTGGGTTATTATCCTGCGATGATCTATTTATGTTTTTTGCGTGCCAGTGTTGTATCTTTAAGAACATTATGCAAAAGTAACTGTTATTCAATATGATTTCATAGTTCTACTTGGCTTAGAACATATTTCTAACACTAATTTTTCTCCACGAAGGTTCATTGCGTCATACACTGTTGAGACTTTGCTTCACACTGAATTTCATTGTTTCATTCACCTCTAACGTTTGATTGAACCTACAATATATCATGATCTTATGAGAGAAGTTTTCGGATTCGAAAAATAATTAAAATTAATTTGAAGAGAAAGAATTATTATCTCGAAAAACCTAATAGTCATCCAATTCAAAAGTTATAAATATACTTGTTAAATTCGTATAACAATCTTTCCGTTAAAATTTTCAAACCTAAATTGATTAAATTTGAACTTACTATCATGTGGTGTTCTTGGTAACACATACTTTTAAACTGAAAATATCTCATAATACAGGACATAATATATTTGCATGATCTGCTCTGTACCATATCAGGATTATTTTTTGTCCGCTGACACTTAGTAAATAATTTTCATGCCAAATTATTTATGCAAAGTATAAAGTAAATAAACTTTAAAATGAATTAATGTTTATTTATTTTAAACGTTTTTTTCCGACCTCAGTGGCGGCGAGGTAACGTCTGATAATCCAGGTTATGGACTCGATTCCCGCAAAAGGGCATTATCCCATAACTAGGGATTGGATTTTTATTGTTTTACTTGTTGTTTTTTCTTGTTTATAGTCTGATGTAAAAGGCCAACACTTTCTCGTTTTCGGATATGTACGAAATAAATAAATAATAAACATGATTTAAGTGAATTGTATCTAACTAAGGTGGTCAGAGTGTAAAACTTAATTTGTTTGTAAAACTTATTTTGTAGTAAAATGTAATATTAACAATAATTAGTTGCCGAGGCATAAACTTTTATTTGATCATGTTGTTATAAATTCAGCGCCCTCACTAGATTTTTCGCTAAGTATGCTTTTAGCGATTAACAGTATTTCAGTGGGCGGTATGGTACAATGAAATATTGTTGCTCTTATATTTCAATGAATATTCAAAGTGAATCCTGAAGTGGCAAGGGTTTAGCATTAGTGTAATATTTACTATTGACAATTAGTAACTTCATAATGTACTATGCTCGAGTTCATTTTATTATTAAACACTGGAAAACGTTCCGTTCGGGTTCGATGTTGTTTAAAATTCAATTAAACATATTAGCACAGTGAAATTCACGTCTTTTAAAAAATGTGTAATCACAAGTACTTCAATTAAAAATTCCTACATTCTTTGAGTTTTCACTTCGTTTTATTCCCAAGTCGCACTAAAAGTTACCCTCTGAGGGAATTGAGGAAGAAAAGCTTATTAATGATGAACACGTAGCAGACTTCAAGGCATGTTATGATTTCTTACGGGATCTATTTTGCTGTACTGGAAAGTTTCTGCAATTACAAGTTTGCCCTCAAATTTTGGAACTAGTTGCTAACCTCTGCAGCTAACGGAGGAAGTTCCTCGTTGCCCTTAGCGAGCAAGTTCTGGAGTTCAAGATAGGATTACAACAAAGGATTTCAAACCATATTATGTTATATGACATCATTCCTTAATTACCTATTAGCGAGATCATTTAATTACCGAGAATTATCGATTTATGTTATTACAATTTCATCACCATATACTAGTATTTCTGCTTGATAAGAAGGAGCACATTCAATATTTATATTTTCACTTAATTATATTATCAAGAAATTTGAGAGAATAGGGGAGCTCAAGTAGATAGCGCTACGAATTGTTTGTATTGGGAAATGTGTCCGATGAATTTAATTTTCCCTGTAGGAGGAGCTGAAGTAGAAACGATTGAGCAACAGTCGTCTGCGGGTTTACCATTGCATCTGATCCTTTAATGACGCGTGACTCTTTGAATCTTACGCAAAAGTGTGCGCCTTTAGCTCCAGTTTCTTTGTCGACGAGAATAGTTCTCACTATTCGATATGATCGAAAAAAGTGACACTTTTAGACGGGGAATTTGAGTAACCCGCTATACATTTTTGCCGAACTATTCGCAAAAATCCCTGGGGATTTGATGGAAAACGTACATTGCCCTAGCAATAGAAAAGAATCGGGCCATTGTCCCACGAAATATCAAATTGAGAGGGCTTACGACGCTAACCATCACATTGACTATTTTGACTGAATTGGTAAACTAAATCATCTTACCAACGGTCTCGTATGGTGCACATGACTGGCCCTCTTCAGAGAGGGTTAGAGCCCAGATAATTCAAATCTCTAACAGGATAATGTTGAATGAGTTTTTTAAATAGTTTCCCGCGTACAAATTTTCAGGCCGCCAGGGTGGGAAGGACTAGCTGTCTATGATCTGGAGTCAATGTAATTTTACCAAACCATGACTCGAAATCCTCGGCGGGGTGGCGGGGTATTACGTGGTGGAGGTATTGAATAAAGTATTAACGTATTCCAGGCATAGGGCCTCCGTAAAACCTCTGTAGAAGCAATTATGAAAACGTAGGAAATGTCCAGGATTTTCCATTCAAACGATAAGCTCACGGCCAAATCCGCACACGTACTTGCGTGGAGCGAGAGAAAAAGGGTCTCCCTCCGCCGCCATCGAGTTGTCAAAATGAGAGAACTGGGCGAAGGAAACGTCAGGACCTCGGGAAAGGGACCTTTGAAATAATAGAAAAGCTAATCCTCACGGGAGTTGAAAATTACAAGTTAATCTCAATCCCTTTCCCCGTTTTCCCGTATGATCAACTGAAAACCAAGCAATCAAAGAGTTCAAATCGACCAGACACAAAATTAAACTTACTAAAACACTACCGATGATCTCAAACCAAATCAAATAAAAATTGATCTTCACACCCAAAAAATACATTAAAGAAGAAACATCAAGTTATAATCCCCCCCCCCCCAATTTCAAAATAATGCCAACTAAATTCATTAAAACAGCACATGAAGCCACTAAATGGGCCTTAAATAGCCATAAATGAAAAATAAATGTAGGCAATTCAAATAAAAAAGCAAGAATTAAAGAAAAATAAGCTTGGACCCCAAAATCAATAGGGGTTCTAGATAATGTACATACATGGGGACACATGTACACTCATTTTTAAAGCATCAATGAAAAAATAAACATTAAAAATAGATGGCAGCAAAGGTAAAGATCCAAATGAAGTATTTTTAAAACCTGTAAAAATGGTTTTAGGACCATTACACAAATGATTTTGCGTGCTAATTACTGTTCCCTCAATTTTGGAATGATTACATGTTTTTCTCAATACCCATGGAATAGGCACAACATCCTTTGAAGAGGTGGCGAATATCACTTCTTGTAAAACTGATATCCACTGTCCAACGTAGTTTGCTGTTTGATTAATACACAAAGATGAAACGTAGTTTAACTGTCTAATGCTATTGAGTGGCTACCGATGGATCCCGGTTCAAATACTTGAGATGCAGTGAAGAATTTGTCCCTTCATTCTGCCTAGAATGACTGATATTTTCCTCTCTTTATCCCCCTCACCCAATATTCAGCCTTCTATCGTGTAATTCAAATTCCACTGGCTCTCAGTCATCCACTTTTCCTGCATCCTTTGAATTTCTCTCAAAGACCTTCCCTCTCCCTCTACGATCCATAGCACTTCTTCCTTTGGATCAATTTTCATTCCTCCATGCTCCAAGTATTTCAAATGTCTACCACCTATATAATATTTCCTTAATGACCACCTATGTTTTTGTCAATATTTTCTTTAGGTGGTTACCTAAGATCCGTGAAATCGTTTCATTTCTCTATGTAAAACGTCTGTACGATCTTTCAATTTCTTTAACACGTTTTGCATTTTTTCGAAGAGGATTTCCAAAATGAATGAAGAGTTAGTTAGCCGCTATGATTCTTGTTTTACAACTTTCATGTTCAAATTACCCTTCGTGCTATTTAGGAGTTGAAAAATTAAAAACAAAATCCGATAGAGGTTTATTTCTCCCCGGCAACTTTCTTTTTCTCTCGACCCAGCACCTCTTTATCTTCCTGAGACATCACTTACGTATTTTATATAAATTGACGGGTCACATTTTGCTTTTGCATGAAGTAAAGTTAAAAAAAATGTTCACTGTGTACTTAATTTTATATTTTACTCAAAAAGAAAATGTTCTGGATTGGTAAACACCAATAAGTAGGGTTATTATGCGTAATTATACTCTTTACGACTGTTGTCAACCGTATCACATATTTTAGTCCATAATAACCTTACACTAGATACGCTAAGAGCTGATGTTACGATGAAACTTTTTTCAGCTTAACTTTTATTCTTCCATTTTCGCAATCCAAAATGACCCTTCTCCCTCAACGCTGCATACTCAAATTCCGCAAACATTCTTACCGCATAAATAGCAAAGCAGCACTTCAGTATTACGTGTGTTAACATCGTGGCTACATGTATGGCACACACAAACACTCGGAGCATCCACACTCATCGAATGCACGCATGAGTAGTGGCGATATTCCATGCTGAGCCCAGGTTGCCGCACCATCGGTTTATTATCCTTTACTTTACGTGACGCTTCCCCTCCGGACTCTCCGGTACCATTCAACGGAACGAATGTTCTCGAGGAACACTTTGATCGGATTAAACGTAATCCATCTATTATAACGTTTGAGGTCGAGTCGATTCCGGAAGTTGAAATTCCACCATGGGGAAAGGGGATACACGCTGTGTGCGGTCACGCTGAATACTGAAATCGCACAAGAAAATAGTTTCATCGTAACCGATTGGATTAGTTGAGCTAATGCAGATTAATGACTAGTTGAAAATCTGAGGTTGCTTTCACCAGTTTTCCAAATCATTTGTACCGTATATGGATTACGGAACTCAGTTTTTGCAATTCAGTTCGTGATTATACTTTAGTTATTCCCAATCATGAATCATTCGGCTGCAGATATGATAAAAATCATAGGTTCACAAATATAAGAAAGTATCTTGTTGCCTTGATTCATATCTTCAGCTACTTCCACTCCAAACTAAATTTTCGATGATCTTCCTCGTCTGCCATTACCTTATTTTCATTTATCTTCATTTGCCTTTAGTACCTGGATATTTACAAAAATATCTATTGAAATACTATATTATTTGATGCACACATTCGAAAAGAGTAAACACGAAATTAAGATGTCATTTAGATGTAATTATGTTGTCATGTATGTTAAAATCTGTTATATTTGGTTTAATTTAATTTGAAGACCATAATAACTTCCTTAACTCTCATTTCTTTCATTCACTCTCATCGTACATTTCTTGTAATCATCCTGTCGCTAGAAAACCTAAGTCTCACGAGAGTATTTTTCTAAACGGCAACCTGTTTCAACTATGTTTTCGTCCACATTTTATCATTCAGAAAGACGTGTTTTACTTTTAAAATCAAACCGTTTATCTCCATTTCTAGTTCCTTTTTTTTTAATATACCTTGATATCCTATACTGCAGCAATAGTTTGATCCTTCTTTATTACCTAGAAAGCTATAGTAGAATAATATAGTTAATTATTATGGGAATGTAAATCGTCGATCGAATAAAATTGTTTAAAAAACTCGAGATGGAAAATGTGATTGATGGCCGAAACAACGGTTTATTACCGACAGCCATCGGAATAACCGAAAAGGAATAATATTACCTCGATATTAATAAGAATCAGTAGAGTAATGGAAAAGCACGCCATTAACTTTGGGGTGAACTCAAAAAAATTACTTCAGGTGGATAACTTACCGATGTGTTTGTTTCTTCCCAATTTCCCATCCCACATGATTGACTATAATTTGAGTAGGCCCTTCAATATACTAGTTAGTGGATATAACATTGGAAAAACCTCGCCGGAAGTCTCCATTACTCCAGGACTAAAAATAAAGAAATGTAAAATGTATTTTATCTTGAAGTAAAATGTAAAAGTTTCGGCATGTAGTCGGGACTATGAAAATGCTCCTGGGTGGAAGATACTCTGGATAAAACAATCTGTAATCTTCCCTTTTCATTTGCATGGATTTAGAAACCAAATACACTCGCACTGAATTGGGTCATCTGTATTTTCACCTTCCGGCTCATCGACGACATTATTCACATAGGGGTTCCTTTTCCTTTGAAAATACATTAATTTTTACCAGAAGATGATGAAGTTACATTGAAACCGGTCGTATTAATAAAATTTGTTTTTGTGGAAAATTGCCAATTTTAATTAATCATGATATTCCGCCATATCACACCTGAAACGTCTCTTTTTAGAAATGTTCAAGTACGATATGATCCATATTACCAAAATATAAATGGGAAATTATACAGTAAGAATAGATATAACTGAAATTTTGAGAGTAATTCACCATTTGCACATTTCGCACAGTTTCCTCCTTTCCGCCGATAGGTCAAGCAGTCAACCGTCGTTAGCGGACGATCTCGATGGTAAACATGACGTGACATCGCACCACAAGCGAAATGTATTCAGCCCCATCCTCTCGTCCTCCGTTGAGTTGAAACCAAGTTATGTCTACCTGCACTATCCATTCTCTTTAGTTTTTATCTAATGTATTATTAATAATGCATTGATTTAAAATTTGACCTTGTGGTTACAGCAAAACTAGGTTTAAATTAAAAACCAGAATGTACACACTTAATTTAACATGAGCACATGAAATAATAATTCATTACAAAAAACCCTAGTTCATAAGATAATCGCATACCTAACTGGTTATTCAATCATAAAGCACCTGATTTTTTTTGGAAATGGCTCTCAACAATTTTCTGCATATCTATCCTAGTCTTCCACCCTTCTACTGAAAAAGGAGAGTTGCTACCCCAGTTAATTCTCTTCTTCAGAGGCTCAAATTTGTCAGTGATTCTCCTTTCTTGATGTAGATGGTGTTTCTTTTATCCTCTCAGAAATACCTATCCAAGGCTCTTTCTCCCAAATAACATTAAATGTAATTTTTAGCTTCCTTTGCTTTAGAGATTTCATTCTACCTTTACATCATCTCATCTACTCTTATTTTTTTTAAATTACCCATCAGAAAACTTTCCAATTTCCTTTGTGCCTTTTCAATTTTTTTTAGCCTGACAAGACAATCATGAATTTTACATTGCTCAACCATGTTCTATTAAGTATGAATTAATGAAAAGTTTCGTTTGACTGTCTGAACTTCACCTTTTTTTTTAACCTAATACACCGCTCTTACACAACGTTAGTCTCTCTATTCCATGGTCGAAATCACCCCATCATAAGGCAATTGCCCAAAACTCATCGATTCTCTCCTAAGGGTAAGCTATCTCTTCCCAGGTTGCTCATCACCAATCCAACAGTTTTAATCGATGAATATCAGTCGTTATTTGCTGAAAACCTAAATTATTCCATTAATTATGCAGTCAATGCTTTGTTAATTTCATTTTTATCTCCAAAATATCACTCTAGATGATTTGAGCAGGATTAAACTTCTTTCTAGATGTCTTGCATCAACCCCAAGTAATATCGACCACATGATCATTTGATTTTGTTATGTTTTCATCATTTGTCACACCGTTAACCAGTGCTAAATACACGTAATACCCCGCAAGCCGTCGTAAGAACGTGTGGGAGGGGGTGGTAGGTCACCAGCCATTCTAAATATATCCCCTCTATTTACTCATGCACCTGGTACCCCGCAATCCACCAAAAACCGCGTGGGAATACGGCGACCGAACATCAATCATGCAATATGCGAGCGAGAGCATGCAACATATATTATGAATTTTCCATGGTTAGCAGCTACTTCTATGCCTACACAAAGAGGACAAGGTAGTGCATTAAAAGAGGGCAAGCACACATGCAATTCAGACATTTATTACCGGTTAGTATTCTACACATTCCAGATGGACAATTCACAAATACAAAAGACTTTTATACACATTCACATACACCCCACCTGGCATTAGGGCGCACGGCGTCGGGGGGGTTAGTACGCCAGACCTTGAGTGTTTTGTGGGAATTTTATCTTGTGTATGTGGGTTTGGAGAAGAATTGAGAAGGTAAAATGGACCGAAAGGAAAACAAATGAGGAAGTACTGGAGAT
This sequence comes from Hetaerina titia, assembly GCA_037158775.1. Classification (NCBI taxonomy): domain Eukaryota; kingdom Metazoa; phylum Arthropoda; class Insecta; order Odonata; family Calopterygidae; genus Hetaerina; species Hetaerina titia. Next base: position 33,144,711 of record CM073771.1, on the reverse strand, counting down.
GGTGGGTGAGGAGAGGGGTTTGTTGAGAGAAATCCTATGGAGGCAGGAAAAATGGATGAAAGGCGTATTGAGCGGTAGTGGAATGTTGAAGAAGGTAATAGAGGGGAGAATGTTGGGCAAGCGAGGAAAGGGTAGGAATAGGATAGGAATGTTTGATGGGATGAAGGGAGGAAAGAAGTACACCGAGATGAAGAGGGACCTGATGTAGTTTAGGTTGCTGGATTGGGTTTTGTTTGGAGTTACAAAATATGTATTTGATAGTTGTGTCCATCCAAAAACTTACCTTAACCGGTAGATTACCTAATAATAATCCCTATTTCCACATCTTTTATTTTCTTAGGTGCCACCCCTTTTATTATTGTTGCGAATGGTGTGCGGGAAAAAATATGTGGCTAGGAAGTTGAAAAAATAATGCATCGGCCGGCAATCGAACCCGGGCCGCCCGCGTGGCAGGCGAGCATTCTACCACTGAACCACCGATGCTTCCATGCTCATGTATTTAGAATTATAAAGTTTCTTCCTGACAGCTCATAACTGGCAGAAGTTCAATTATCCCACATTTTCCAACTCGCACATCACCAGTATATCCCTGCAGGGAATCATCCAAAGTCATTCAAGTTAATGCTCTAGTAATTGACTGAATATTCTCAATCCACGAATTAAGACAGTCGTAATCGGTCGCTTGGAATAACCATGACGTTTGAAAGACAGGAAAATATTCTCCTCTATAGTGGTGACTGACTGATCATGTTCAATACACTCGATGGTGTCAGACTTGACACCGTGGCAGTTCGTCTTGAATGACAGAGGAATACCAGGTAGTCTCCACACACTTTTGGTAAAGAATTTCTTTGTATTATTTCTCAAAAGAGTGTAGAAAATACTTTACATACATATAATACTTCTTTCAATCAAGACTTCTTAAATTTGAGGCAAAATGTAATATCCATGAAAAATGAAACAAGGTCCTTCGTCATAAAGATAGTTTTATTGTAAATACGGGTAATCATACTACAAGAACAGCAGTAATTATTTGAGATGCCCCAGAACTAGGTTAATTTACGGAATACACACAAATTTTAAGTTATATAAAATAGAAAGACGGAATAGTATTAGCGTTAAGTACAATTGTTTTGATTGCAAACCACAAATCATTGAGATCTTGAATCAAGATTGCGTCAAAACTCCTCCAGTTGTTCCAGTGTAACGTTTCCTAGTCTAATCTGTATAATTCACTGCTGACCATTCCTTAGTTATCGAACTTTTTTATTTTGACGTTTTAATTCCGTTGTCATCTATATAAAAAGAAGTAATCAGTGAGGATTTCAGCTCTCGTCGCGGCAGAAATGATAAAAAATGAGGTTATTTGTTAATTTCAATGTTTCTCTTTGACTGATAGGGGTTTGTTTCATTAGCCAAACACTAAAATCATGAGCATAATTGAGAAATTTCTTTATAAACCATAAAGGAAAGCTTCATGTTGACCTAACACCACTGCGCTTACAAAGGGCTATATTTAAGTTACATTTCAATACGAGCGCTGAATAAATTATAGGTAAAGTTGACCGACACTTCAGAATTGAGCTCATCAGAATTATAAAATGCCATCACAGTAACCAGAAGTGACTGATTGTTATACAATTGCCAAGCGACTCCTCGAAGTTTCACACTGACATATTACACCTCAAAACTGTATCTCTAGCCGAGCGGGGTAGCATAGCTGTAAGAACATGAATTTAGTACTTCATGAGAATAATATTCCTCCCCATGTGGCTTGTGGAAAAATATTGAAGTTTATCATCCAAGAAAATGTGGAGTTTCTAGGCCCCGTCAAATTTTCTTCGTCTGTGATATCAGAGGAGTGGGTTCCGAAAAAACTCTAATTCTCACATTCCTTTGTCATACTATATCTCTCCCATTTCTTAGAACTTATCCAACTAACTAACGTTTTTGTGACACAGTATCGTGCATTACACTCCGAGCCGCGATAATGTCTCGTGTCTTGCTCCTTTGACGAACATTAGCATTCCTATTTCTCATATTTTTCCTTACTAGCACGATAAAAGGGTATTTATATTGTTTCAAAGATATTGTGTTAAGTGCATTATTCTGTTTATTCTTATCCTCCATTTATTGGAGTATTAGAATTCAAATGTTTACCTTTAGAGTCACAAATACCACTTATTTACTCTATTTACAATCCTTCTCAATTGACAACACCTCCAACATGGGGAAACTTTTTTGGACGCCTTGAGGCGGTAAAAGGCAAAATCATTTCATCCAACGTGCTATAACCCGTATTATGATTCACAAAAAATATTAATACAACCGGCAATGCTACCCATTGGACTGGGAAATGCGGCCACGTTGGTTCTTGAGGTTTAACTTCATGGAATTGATTCATTTTATTATGAAAAACTATAACTTTTTAATTTACACAATGTTTTCCTTCTTCACTCGATCTTGAACTTTTCAGCCAGTTTGCCCCACATGCACTTCATTACATTTTCACCGTAACTTGTAAACACCAATTTTCCCCGCTTGGCAAATTGCCTTTTGTGTGGCAAAGTAGGTCCGCAAGACTATTTATTATAGAAAGCTGTTTTGGTAGTTTATTTGAAATATTTGATGTAATATTATCTATATATTAGAATGTGCGCCATTTGGCAGTAGAGTCTTGTTGCTGTTGGGATTTATAAATGTTTTTGACTGCTAATTTATTTAATTTTTTGAGGTATATTTTGTCGATGATTTACCATTGTATCCTGTATATATTTAGCACATTATTTTTCGGAATTAGATTATGAAATCAGAATGCTCAGCAATCTGTGAATCATTGTGTCCAACGCGGGTAACTCCTGGGAAAAACAATTTCTTGAGCTGAAGTGAATGAATCACTTGGTTGGAACTCTTTCGAAAGATCGAGGTGGTTTTTGATTATAGAAATGTTTAAATCATGGAAGCTTAGTGTGTTACTTTCTTCTGTTTTACAAGTAAATTTCAAGTTGGAATTCTGTGAATTTAGATGGGCTAAAAACATTTAAAGTTTCCTATTGGAACTATTCAATACGTAAAACGCTGCGTCTACACATCGATATCAACACAAAAATTCTGCGATATTAGAAAATTATACTTTTTCATTATTACTAAAGCCAAATTAAATATTAATGATAAATTAAATCATCACATGGCTTTCAATTTCTTTTCAATATTTTGAACAAGAAAGTGTGTTAATCATATTAATTGTTAGTATTCCACGTTTTATTATTTTTATCCTAATTGAAATCCCAGATATTATTTTTAATAATTCGTCAATGAAATACCTAAACATGTACTATGAATGCTTGATTCGTCCTAAAACATTAGACCTCATAATAGTGTTTTTAATCCAGTTTTAATACATGACCCTTCATCATAAAATATTGCTTCTTGTTGATTGGACCATACATTTTAGCTGTATTCGTAAACATTGCAAATCCCCATTAGTAGAATAATAAATTAATTATTGTAGTTATTAATTTAAAGTAAATAAATATATATGAACTAATGAGAAATGCAATAATCGATAAACATTCATATTTAAGAATCTGAAATATGAAACCTAAATTACAAATAATCCATTCAAATTTCTGTGCTTTTATAGTATGTCACAGCAAAGGTAACGTCACAGTAATTTGCAAGTTTAACTATAACATATCAAATCGAAAACATTAATTCGATACCCTAAATTAGTTTATATTTAACATAAATGCATTATAAATCCTGACCTCAGTTCAAATACGATATTCAGCATACCCAAAATTATGGAATTACTGAGGGCATTACTACTATGCACATAAATAAATACGCATGCAAATCAAGTAATTGTGTACACACAAAAACGTATTATTTATAAAAGCTGATAATGTCAATTATTGCTGATGGCACGCTTATAAACATTTTAACGACAGATTAATACAAGAGAACAGAAAAAGCCTTTAATTATAGCTATTTTCTTCGAATATACGGGAGCAAAATTGTTGTGAACAATAAATAAATAATAAAGTTGAATATTTGACGTTTTATAAAATTTAAGTCATTGCTCAACGGTTTTACCAAAACAAGCTACCTATAGGTTTCCATCATCTGAATTCAGCAGTCCAAAGTCTTTGGTATAATAGTTAAATAGTGTGACTTACAAATAATGCTTTAAAAATACTTAATAGATATTTTTACAACTTATTATAGGTAAGTGAAATAATACATAAACTCACTCTTGGCCCTGGCCATTAAATTCCATGGGAGAAATGTCTTTCTCAGTGATTAGTTGGCTGGTAAAAAGACATCAAGTCCTATACTTAGCTACTAAAGGAGAATGTTTCGTGATGGTCGCTAGGGGCGAGATTTTTCCGTAGGAGGAACTAGAAACTAAACTAGAGGAGGAAACCCAATTAGAAAGCGATTTTGGCCGCATTAGCCTTTTTTTTTGGTTAGCATTTCGTGACAATAAGTCAATATTGAAGAGTTTTGACGCTCCGATTTTTACACTTGTTCCCATACGAAACAGGTATTGAAGCACGATAGCGTTATGGTCATTATTCGTTGCTGGATACCTCACAGGTAACAAGACCAAGATTCAGAACAAACATAAAACCTTTTCAAAGGTGAAGGTTTGTAAGTCAATACGCTATTAATAAAAATGATTTCATGACGTCCTCAACTATTTCAAAGGTTTTGCATTGTTGATATTATTCGTGTGTTTTACAGTTCCCATATATTGCGGCTGCGTACTGTTAGCTAGGAAGTTAGCGGTTTATCAAAGGACAGGTTTCGTCCAAATACTTGCCGGTTTCGTTTGCGAGAGGGTGACCTATGCATAAATGCTATGTAGTCAAATACCGCGTTTACGAGGAAAGAGTGGTTGGATATGAAAGGGAGCAAACATATGAGAGGAATTAGGAAAAAATTGTGAATAGACATTGCTCCATTAAAATTATATATAAAATTCTCACTCCAAGTGATTAATTATAGCGTTTCATCGTAAACTTTAACAGTTGTATCATTTCTACAATCCCCATTACCACTTTGGAAAAGGACAGGGTGGAATAGCGAGAGCGCTTGAACAGTAATTAATAGGTATTAATTATTCTTTAATATTTGCATGTATATGCTCGTACGTCATCATAAATTAGGATTTGGCAAGGTATTTGCTATTTCATTGGTTCCCAAAATGAAACCGTAGTGGTCATGACCATTATTAATTTAGCGTTGGAAATCATTTTCCTTTTATATTGGACTAGTTTTTCAATTTCAATCACGAAAGTCACCTTTATGTTTAATACCAATAGTTATCATACTGAATTGTTCACTGAGAGGCAAGAAAGTACGCCTTTACTAACATTGTTGCTGACGTTTTGAGCAATGCGAGTAAAGTAGGCTTGCAAAGCTATTAACAATCTTAATAAATATTTATGGATTCCATTGAATCTAAACCCTCAATTCCTCTATTCCCACAGCATTTAATTTATCTTATGCTCAGAATGCATTCCCAAGAATCTCTTCCATTCATTGATGTGGCACCTAATATTTATTCTTTATTCAGTGCCATATTTCTAGCCTGAGACAAGCATTGATGTTTTTGCATAGATGATCATGCTACCAAAATCTTTCTGCCATCATTCGCATGTTTTTCAATCTCTCTACCTATCCCTCCAGCTTTCAAAAACATTCCGTCAGTACCTGGAAAGTTATCGAAAATTTATCGCTGCGAGGATAGGAAAAAATCTTTTGCGGAAGATAGAAACTTCTCCCATACGGGAGCAGATTCGAAGGAAAGCAGCGATTTGATAAAATATTGCAGAGGAAAAAGTACTGAGGGGTGTGGCGAACTGTCCGAAGCACGCTTTGGGTGCATCCGTAGGAGGGGGAAACAAGTCAGATGGTGGAAGAATTGGAAGGAGGGGGTAGGAGAGGTCAACCGAAGAAAGGTAGTGGGAGGGGGTGTGATTCGGAGGATGGGGGAAATGGAGCGAGGGGGAGAGAAAATGAAGGAAGGTGGAGTTGGGTCAACGGTGCGCCCTCTTGACCCCGTTGTTCTGCTATAACGGAGTTAGATGCTCTGTGGTTGAGAAGAGAGTGGACGGACTGCAAATGGGGTGCGCCGAAATGAGTCCCATCTCTTCTTATCTCTAAATCCCTCTTTCCATCTATGAAACCAAAATTTATCTGAAGCTTCTCAGTTATTTGATATCGTTTCTTTCCTTCTTTGTTCACAAAATAAGAACGCCATATCCATACGTTTCTAATGTTTTTTTTCAATATACCAACATCATTTCTAATATTTACTCACTTTAGATCATCTCTTATATTTATCAAATCCAGCTACAGGCATCAAACCTAAGTTTGATTTGATAGGTTATGACAAAGGTCTGCATTAACGATATTATGAGGTGAACACGTACTAAATCCTGGTGTAGGTGAAATTCTCATATTTTAAGGACCAGTTTCCTCCTGCGAGCCGCCTGCGGTTCCCGATAATGTAAAAAAAACAACAGAAAGTTACGCAATTTTCATGCAACAAAATATTTTTTAGCCGTTTTTTCTCTTGGGATATCAAAGGGTTTTTGATGTTGTGCTTTTTGGATGCTTTTCTTTGTGAATTTTTTTGGGGTCATCAGATACAGATCACCACGGTTATTTCCACAATGCTCGAACAATTTTCCCTCTTGCAGCTTCGATTACCAACTTTATATTTCTTTATTCCTATCATTTTTAAGCATAACAGGAAAAAATTGAAGGTTTCGGTGCTTTCTCAGTGTATGATGCTAACGGAGTTTCCTCCAGTAGTCCACCATGTAAGGTGGTACTGCTGTCTGCCGGTTTCAAACTAACTTCTATCTATGTACTATCGTGTTCCAGGAAAATTTCATTCTTTGATGGTGAGAACTATACGTATTTTCCATGTGGAATAAGTTCAGGGTAAAGTCCAGAATTTTTATGATAACGTAAGGTTTCGGTGGACGAGAAAAAAACGGAAAAATGGTCGAGGAAGGAGTCTTTGAGTTCAAAGAGAAATATCTGGTGCGATAGCGTCCTCAGTGAGCAAAATGTCATTGGTTAGGTACGCGACCAACAAATATAAGTGTCTTCCATATTGACTCCTAAAGCGTTTATTTATTATGGGGTCCCGTGTTTGGTTCACGGGGATCTCCGTGAGTTTTATAGCAACACCTTCTCGTCTGCATGAGATCTTCCGCGATATTTCACCGCGGTAACCCCATACACAGCCATAGACGCACGATATGACATTGGAGATTTGGAACACGAAAAATGTTTTATATCTCAGTAAAATATCAGCTAGAAGAAAAGTTATGTTATGATTGTTTGGTGGAGGAATTATAATTGCACATACAGTGAAGATTATAGGACCTGGGATTTAAGTATGGAAAATTGAATTTTAATACCTGAAGCGGGTTCAATCTGAATCTATTATTTTGCTCGAGTGAAATGGATTTTTAACTTTAACATGCTGTGTCCTCATTGACAGTACAGAGTTTGGGGGGATACGGATAATGTGAGTTATCGAGTATGGATTGAGCGTGTAATTGAATTATTCGACTATGTGGTGAACTTCGACCAGCAGATGAAGGAATGTAGTAGCACGTGTATACGAGAAAAAATTTGGTGGATGATTTACTGACATCGCCAAGAGATATTTTCAGCGAGTTAGTTAAACTCATGTCATGTGTAAAAATTAAGGCAGAGAAGTGTAGACTATGATTAAAGGAATATACTTATAGTGAATACTTGAGTTTCCAACTTCAGGAGGAATTGAGTAACTAAAAAATTGAATTACTTACTACCACTGTAATAATTTGGTTGTTGACAAAGAATCTTCCTAAATAAAGTCAAATTTTACACTTTAGGGCATCTGTAGAGGCCGATTTGTTTTGTGGGATGTTGTTTTAAGAACGCTTGGAAGTTTCCACACAGATTTATTGCAATACTGACAGGTTCCAAGGCTTAAATGTGAAACTGTTGAAACTGGCGAGTGTTACAATAAAGAAGTGTGAAAAATTTCCAAGCATTTTTCAATCAGCAAGAGTAAATTTGTATGTATTTTCATTTAAATTCTGATTGAGTTTTGAGTTAGGATGTTTCTTTTATGGTCCTGAAAATGATGCAACTCCTCTATCGCCAGTTTTTTGGTACCTACCGACACAATTTCCTATCTGTCTCCCACCCTTAGATATATGAGTGGGAAAGTGTCGTGGAGGGATAACTTTTGTGTTTTTACTCAACCTTATTTTGCCTGGCACAGAGGTTTTTTACCTATAATTTAAAAAAATGCCTTTATTACATTTTACGAAGGAATTATTTTGAATTAATAGCCTACCCTATCTTCTTCTTAAAACTCATTGATTTATAAAAGAAAAATTGTTTGGCAATCTGCTGATGTATGTGTACATCCTCATTGTGGAGCGGGTTCTCGGTCCTTTCATTCCTAACGACCCATTTTAATTTTATGTTCCCTTGTAGTCGAAATTCTTTGGCCTCCAATGGAAAAACCCCTCCATTTATTACTTTTAGCCAAGCATTAATCTTTCAAACAATAATGAAACCCTGATAAAGTTTATCAATTCAGAAGTTACTTTAGTAGACTTTTTAATCATCAACTTCTAACTTCTTTGACTGCGAGCAGTTTAAGCACGAATAAAAAAGAAAATGAGAACACTGAAATGATAATTGATTTTTTTAAGAGAATTTTGCATGAGAACGTTTTTTTATTATAGTTTTTCACAATAGACGCTGGTTGCTTTTGGATACAGTTGTTTTACCATCCCATTAATGACGAACTAAAATAGTCCTCATGGAAAGTGCTTAATTATAGACCACGTTTAAGCATCACTCCTTTTGGTATGCTAGCAACATCGAGTTACTCTGTAGTCATAATGGATTCTGGCAGTAAGCTGAAGAGAGTATATACTAGGTTCGTCTTCCGCAAGCACGCTCGAATACTACGAATGCCGTTGGCATACTTGACCAGACTGTACGCTCACTACTTCCACTGAGGGGAAGTAGTGGGCTTGTGGGCAGAAATACTGGAGTCACAGCTTATCAAACATTTTTGGAAAACTGTCATGAAGGTCCAAGTCGGACTCGTATTCTGGTCACGAACTTGTCTGCATTTATCTTTATCCTTTCCATCCTGTCAACTGGTTCACTCCCGTTGCTCTAACTTTGCCTTGTATATCCATCTCCTGTCATTCTTCCTCCATTTTGATTAAAGGAACTTCTGCATCGCCGTCGTCCGGCAATGCTTGGGGGCAGGCTGCATGCGAATCTTCGTGTCTCTAGAAATTCGCCCTTCGTGCAAGGGACTTCTCTTGTCATTTCCGCCATATGAGAATACAGCACTTGGGGGGCAATCTAATTTCTCATCTTTCAATTTCCGATTTTGATAGATTGGATCTCAAAAAGTGATTCAGGCTAAAACTTGATGTTTTGTTAGTTTACGTGAACACCAGATTGATGAATAGTTCCTGGGCATGATGGTAATCTGTTGGAATTCGGTGAATTTCGGTTCGTAAATACTCAACAAAAAAATCCCGGGCATTCATTTTTTTATTGAATTGAAATAAAAGCTCTTCTATGGCTTCTACAATAAGAAATGAATCGAAAAGAAGAAATAGTGAACATTTTTCAAGAGGTCTTGCTCTTCAAGGATCGATTATAGTTCCCATTCGGTATCCCTCGTATATAGTATAACAATTAAGTAAGTTGATGTAATAATATTTCAAGTACTTTTAAAAGTTTATTTAAAAATACATACCACTCCGGTATGTATTTTTAATAGTTACATCTAACTTACACAATTAAATACTTTTAGCTAGTGTTAAAATGAAGATATTGTGTTCTCATTCAGCATAATATGCTTGGTTTATAATGGCCATTGAAATCTCCAGGAAACATCGGCGTCTTGACTTACCAATAAGAGCTTTCTTGTGTTTCATTTATCTACACCTCGTTTTTTAACTATGTCAAAAACTTAATTTTTTTCTGCCATCTTTCATGGGGCACTGAGTTTATGAAATGAAATTTTCTCGGAAAGTTGAGATGTGTATTATGAACTCTGCCGAATTTTCGTTGGACTTGTATTTCATACCGTCCCAAATTTACAAGTTGCATTTTCCAAGGATATCAATCAAAATCAAAATCTAAATACCGATGTTTATGCTAATCTGTTAGAAGCGCTCCTTATTTGAAAATTTCCGTCCTCCCGTATTCAATTCATGCTCTGACAGACCATTATTTGCACGTCACTGCGCCGCTAGCTCGGTGGATATCGCTAAGCAATTATCGCTGATTGACGTCTTCATAGTAATTATTTTGTCAAAGTGGGAGGAAGGAAGTCAATAACTCATTTGAGTCCAGGAAACCGATTGCATCTAACTGGACTTTAACAGTGGCGTGGAAGCGATGGGTAAGTCTGGGCCATTAAATGCCTTCCTCTTATTCATTCTCTCAGCGATTCAACTTGATCTACGTCACAGGTTCACCTCCAGCGTAAGAGAATATCAGCAATGAAGTCCACATCACCGTCCCTTTATCTTTATTGCTTTTGCGAAATTTGCCTTTCTCGTTCGCCTGCTTTCACTCCATTTTTCATGGCCTCAGCTCCCTTGATAGACGTCTTTTCTATTCCGTATTGTGCCTTTGAACTGGTTGCTCCATGTAAGAGGAAACTGAGGCCGGGTCAGCGTGATTATCTATGCGAGGCGTTAGTTCCTGTGACCTGGGAGGCGGTGTCAGTGACGGGAGAGAGGTTAGAGGAGGCAGGGAGCAAAGCGGCGGCGAGGGGACCGAAAGATCAAGCCGGACGGACAATGGGAAAGGGGATGACAGAGGAATGGAGTCGGGGTTGAATGGGGTTGGGAGAGGGTGGGCAGTGCATCCGTGGCGACCGAGTTTAGCACGAGCGACTGAGAGAGACAGTGACGAAAAAAAGGACGGTACTCATTTGTCACGTTCGGTCGATTAAGGGCCGCAGAGGAGAGAGAGAGAGAGAGAGACAGAATTGGTGTGGTGGATTCGGGGAGAGGTGTGGGGTCGTCACGGTGCACTGGCCGCGGGCGTTTGTCTAGCCTCGCCCCTCCTCTTTCTCTCCCCTCTCACCATTCCTCCAGAGCGATAATCTCTCCTTCCGTGCCTCATTTCTACCCTCTCATCGTCATCCTCCCTCACTCTGAGCATTCCCTCTTCGTGGAGCCTCCGTAACGGAGGAATAAACGACGACCGAGATGCGGAGTCATTGAAAAATTTTTAAGTCAATGGATTCGGCGTCATTTTCTCTCAAGGCTTTAAGTCTCTCGATGAGACAAAAATATGAGCAATTGAAGAAAGACGGGTCAAGTTCTTTTATGATTCTCAGCTCTCTTAAAATTTAATGGTGTTTTTTGTTTCATCCCATTCCAAAGGGTTTCATTGACAAAGTAGGCTTTGAATGTCGAAAAATGTATAAGAATCAGTTTTCCTATATATATATATATATATATATATATATATATATATATATATATATATATATATATATATATATATATATATATATTCATTCAAATTGAAATAGAGATAAGGAAAATGGTAAAGGAACACATATAAAGGACAAACACAAAAGAGGTGGGGATGGCGGACGTGAGCAGATCACGAATGTAAAAATATCTTCCTCGACCGGGACTTGAACACCGGATCTCTCCACTTGCCGGGCGGATGCTCTAAACCACCTGAGCTATCGAGGAAGAGTACTTTTACATTGAAATCTGCGATCTTATAAAGCGCCAAAGTGCTCCGAATCATTGCCCAGAAGATGGCGTTAGGGAGCTGTTACACCCACCAAAGGAGAAATTGACAAACACAAGAGGAGAATGGACAGTAGGTTAGCAAGCATACAACATCATAAAGGATAGGAACGGTGCGTTTCATGGCACGCATAGCCAGAAGAAGAGACGAGCCACATTTTTACATGTGTATTTGGCCAATGTGGCTCGTCTCTTCTTCTGGCTATGCGTGCCATGAAACGCACCGTTCCTATCCTTTATGATGTTGTATGCTTGCTAACCTACTGTCCATTCTCCTCTTGTGTTTGTCAATTTCTCCTTTGGTGGGTGTAACAGCTCCCTAACGCCATCTTCTGGGCAATGATTCGGAGCACTTTGGCGCTTTATAAGATCGCAGATTTCAATGTAAAAGTACTCTTCCTCGATAGCTCAGGTGGTTTAGAGCATCCGCCCGGCAAGTGGAGAGATCCGGTGTTCAAGTCCCGGTCGAGGAAGATATTTTTACATTCGTGATCTGCTCACGTCCGCCATCCCCACCTCTTTTGTGTTTGTCCTTTATATGTGTTCCTTTACCATTTTCCTTATCTCTATTTCAATTTGAATGAATATTTATTCGCCATATGGCGGTATTTCGTGTTTGTATGTGTATATATATATATATATGTATATATGTATATATATATATGTGTGTGTGTATATATATGTATATCTACATATGCATATCAAAACTCGAAATCCCGCCATATGGCGAACAAATATTCAATCGCATGGAAAAAGATATAAGGAAAAGGGATAGGAACACATGTAAGAGACGAACACAGGAGATGCAGGGAAGGTGGAATCGAGCAGATCACAAGCGCAGAAATATTTTCTTGGCCGGGATTTGATCACCGGATCTTTCGAATTGTTCGTCCTCTGTATGTGTTCCTATTCGTATTCCTTATAGCTATCTCAATGTGAATATATGTATATATAATAATGTGAATATATATATATATATATATAGATGATGCGGAAGTACTCACGAGAGCAATATAACTTTTGGACGGCACAATAGAACAGAATAAAACAGACCGAGTCTGACCTGAAGAAGGCCTCGGAGCAGGCCGAAAGCTCAAATAATCTACAATGTGAGTGTTCTTTTACGTATTATCTGTTTTATTATGTGTATATATATACACACGAGTATATGATTTCCTGTCAAGGTGAATAAGTGGGTTCGCGAAGTGATACACACAGAATTGCAAAATTACATTCGAAATGTAATTTCAAGTGTCCGTGAACTCCTAAACGTGTCGGAAGTGCTCATCAATAGGCATACAAATGAACTCTAAGAGAATATAGGGTAATTTTCTTATTAGAAAACAAATATACTCAATCATGATTCCAACTTCTACAGCGCGATCAATGATTTGCGTGTGACATTTTTTAAGATCATGGCATTCCAAATTTAAAAGGGCATAGAATTTTCCTCTATTTGCTCGCTTACAGCTTGGTTGATTAGAATTTTTTTAAGCATACTTCCTCGATGGAATCTTATATTTTTTGGGTTGGGAGAAGGAGCAATGAAAGTAGAGGGATAGAAAGATGGATAGATAGAGTATGGGAAGCTGTCTATGGTAATTCTTCTTTCAACCATGAAACTTAATGAACGACGCAGCAGGAAATCCCGGAGGTCTCACCAAGATTCGTGTATGTGATTGGTCTCACATTCCCTGAGGTTCTCTTGAGCAAAAAATCGGTCCGTGAAGCTATTCAGAGGGAATCTGAGCAAGAGAGAGAGAGTTCGCGACGAAGTGGAAGGGGTTCCTGAATGCTTTCTTCACTCTTTTTTCTCTGGCTCGAACATCGATCAGACACGCACTCTTTTCCGATAATGGATTCTGGGAGGCACTGAGAAGTGTTCCACTTCTAGGTTAAGAATAAAAATAAAAGGCGTGAAGGCAGTCACGACGCTTCGAAATTTTCCAATCTTACACTATTGAGAGAGATGGGTTTCAGTTCCTAGGAAATGGATTCCAGGCTGAGTAGAAAGCGAAAAAATTGATACCAGAGTGAAGATAATAACCTTAAAGTATTTGATAAATCATGCAAATAGCCTATTTAAATATTTCTGGCATAATTTACCCTATATACTGGGCAGCATTAAGAATGACTTCTTTGACAAATTATGTGGCTATGAAAATCACATCATTAATTAGCTTGATCAATTGAAAACGTCAGCCTAGCTTAATTTGAAGCCCTTCAATGTATGTGGTCGAAGGTATACTATATGGAATGTTCTCTTGGGGTGGCTGAAAATGATACGACAAATCGATATCAGGAGTTGACAAGAATGCCTTTCTCCGAAAAGAATTGAGCGTTGAATTTGAAATAAAATTATTTTGTGAAACATAAATCATAAACAAATTGCCAATATCAACAATAGGTATTTTTAATGATCATATTGGTTGTATCACTGGATTTAATAAACCGTAAATTAGGAAATTATCACACGTTGAGCCACCGTTTTCTTTATAATGAATGTGAAATACGAGATAAGTTTTAATGAGCTACTGTAATAAACAAATAATTGGATTTTTTGATTCATTATACTCTGCATGAACCATTTCTCTTCTTTAAACTATTTTTTATGCAGTCACTCTTTTGTGAAGCTGAAAATGAGAAACCTTGAATATCAAATTTTGATAGAAAATTTTCAAAGATATCGTTTTTGTTTTTAATACGTAGTTCAAAGCACTTTAATCTTACAAAGTGGTGACCTAGTAAAAAATAAAATCTTTTTTTTAGAATCAATATAAAATGTGTGAAAGATATTTCTTTCGAAATCAGTTAATCAAGGCATCCTTTCAAACAAATTTATAACGCATGCTTTGATTTTTCCTTACTTATTCATTGAATCATAGTCATCAAATGTTTTAGTTTCTTGAAATACGTATTTCAAGAATACTTATAAAACTACCTGGTGTTCCATTCTTTTTGGTGAAGAATTTTGGTTGGTGACGACGTTTTAATTTCGAGATGCAAATTGAAAATTCGGAAATGATTTGTACTTTGTGCCTTAAAGTACCTTCTGCTAAAAAAAATCAAGATTCTTCCATTAAAACTTACATTATTACATATATTCGTGTATTTTTACATTAACTACAAGTCGAAAAAATAACCAATTTGATTGGCAACTCTAAATATATATTTTTAAATTTCTTTAACTTTACTTTATCAATCCTACTGGGACTCCAAAAGTTTTGTTTCTTAAGCATTTAACTAAAAAGTTGCGATGAAACTATTCTCATGAGTAACACACACTAGGATGGCTTTATAGCAGCTTCTTAAACTTCTTTGTTTCCCGTTGACCTCTTGACGTCTGAGAAATTTATTTCCCTCTTATAATGTCATCAAAAAACTTTCAAGTCACTGGTCTAAACTATTACATATTATCTTCCATCATTTGTAGTCTATTTGTGACCTATTTGAAATGGGATTCAGTATTTTATTGGTACCCATCATGCATCCCATCTATCATTTTCTGAAGAAACCTCAATAAAACCTTCGTCGTATTTGGCTCTGAATGGTAAAACAGCCACGCACCCAAAACTTCTGTTTCCTTGAATAATATTGATTGATGATTAAATATACATTTCGAGAAATGCAGTTCACTTTTAGGTTTTGTTGTGTTTTTCCCTTAAAATATTTCCTTAGGAATTCGTTTAATATCATGAAAAGATTTGAAGTAAACCATTCATTATTATAAAATAATTTTTAATAAACATTCATTATTATAATAGCCTTGGATAAGTAAATAAATTTTCTAATAGCTGTTATTGCCTAGATATACTATAATAGGTACAATTTTGAGTGAGAATATTATTTACGAACTTTTCCTTGCTCGGTGTTTAGTTGTGGAAAGAGATAGAAAGTCTGTTGCCCGTGGCCAGAAAAATAAATAAACGCAGAACCTCATCCTTGGGGGTAAAAACATGACTGAATGACAAATTTCTCCCACGCCCGCCGGATTTCACCAATTCCATCACCCCTCAGCTCACCCGTACAACAGGAGTTATCCAGAGGACGGAGGGGGATTTTTCATTTTTGTTGAGGAAGGATATATTAATGGTGCTGGCGAAGAACCGGGAGACGGTACTCGGTGTAGGACGATGGAGACTCAGGGAGAGAGAGACTGGGATGAGGGGAGGGGACGCAGGATGGAAGAATGATAAAGGAAAGGTGCGGAGGAGGAAAACAACGGAGTGGCTTGAAGATGGATCGGGAAAGTCTATGGTTAGGGGAGACGGGGGAGGCGAAGCGGAGAAACTTTTGTGTTGACCCAAGTAGAACGTTGGAAATCTTTTGCCTGGCTCCTTGTGGAAGAGAGAGAAAGATGGGACTAAACAAAGAAAGGAAAATGGCCGAGAATGTGGGGCTCGAGAAGATTTAAAAGGGGAAGAGGAAAAGACTAGAATGTGGATATGGAGGAAACATGTACTTTTTGGAGAAAGTGATCATACATAGAGGATGAGTAGAACTTTACTAAGAGAAAAGTGCTGGAAAGGTTGTCTGAAAAGGTTTGGCGGTTGGAATAGCACGAGAATAGATGGAATGAGCAATTAAATGTATTGATTTAGTACGTCAATTAGCAAGTACACAATTGAAGCAACCTTGAAACCTCTGAGGTAATTTTTAATCATGAATGCATATTGACTGAATAATGCATAAGTGACGTTTAATAAACTAGAGATAGGAAGCTTACCAGTAAGAGATATTTTAAACAGCCAATAAACTCACTTACCTATACATTATCTTTTCGAAGAAACTTATCCTTTCCGATAACAAACAGTGCCTCCGGACTCCGGATATATTGTTGAATTATATCTGAACTTTATCGTCAGTGTCGGCCGAGGAAATTCCTTGTTTAATTCTGGATTTCCCTGCCGCCGAGCAGTCTATTCAAAACTCTATCAGCAAATGTATGCTATCATTTTATTTTCAGAGAGCACTCAAGTTCATTGGGTAAAATTTCAATCCTATTTTTCAAACTATTTTTCCTCTTTATTTATTGATAATTTCCTTTCGTTTTGGTGTCGGCCACTATCCAGCAAAATGAATTCTATCCTTCTGCTATCTCTGCATGCCCTTTGTCATAAATTAATATATATTCCAATGCTTTCTGAAAGGGTTTTCTGTTAAATAATATTGAAGTGAAACTCTCCAAAACAGCTTTTTAAAAAGTTTCTCTAGTCTTTTTCCCGAGTTTTATCTCAAAATTGACTTTTAGCCAAGCGTTTTTAATTTTTACCCTATCCTTCTTCAACTTTATCATAAAAGCATCTTTTTGCACTCTTTAACAAGTCTCCTGCACTTTGATAGGGAGCAAACTCTCATTTATAATTTTATTAATAATTATAAGGATGCTAATAGCTTCTCGCATTCAGTTTCTTATTCGAATCACGTACAGCACTTAACGTATTGCGCAGTCAAACATGTGTTAAACATAAAGGACAGACATTCTTTTCCCTTAAAATTGAAAAATGAACGACTTGGCTTTTCCACATAGAAAATTTTTATTTACTATCTAAATTTCGTTATGGCATTACGTTATACCAAAACGAAACCTAATAAATAAAAAGTTTCTATGCGGAAAAGCCATGTTGTTTATTTTTCAATTTCCACATAAAGATATTCCCCGAAGTCTCGCCAGAAACATTTTTATTTATTCTTTTCCCTTACTCAGCTGGTACGGTCATCAAAATATTCATTTCTTCCACTTTCTTCAACATGTCGTTTGCAATCCACATTCTCCTTATACTTTTGGACTTCTTTCAAAACCAATTTCTCTCTGAATAGCTTCGTTATAAGTTATCTTCTATTAATATTCTATGTTCATTGATTTATTCAACTCTTTCCTTTCTGCCAAACTTTTCATGTGTGTCTCCTATATGTTTTTACCTTTCCTTTGTCTGATATTACATCCGTGTCTATAATTTTCTCATTCTTCCATGTAACGCTTTCTTCGATGAAATCGGAGTCTGCCACGACAAGGTTTTAATCATACTTTATATTCTTTACATTTTTTATCTCACAAACAATGTTTGATAGTCTTATATATGTTTTATTTGAAAAGTAAACCATTTTATTTCTTGTTTCCTTTGACCAGTCCAAATATTTTCATTGTTTCTTCTCTCCCTAAGATTTTGTTCCAGCTTATTACGAGTATATGTACTAAACACTTTCTCTTTAATGTCTCCACGACCTTTTCCATTTTGCCATAATGCTCAACGTCATTCTTATTTCTTGTAGCCTGCGTTGCATGCAAATTTTAATTATTCGGATATCTCTCTTGTATTCTTTCAATAATGTCAAGATAATTCTACTAAAATAAAAATATATTATGCCTGCTTCAATCTGCTCTAAAATTCAAAATCCGGAATTAATCTCAGTAAAAACTCTCTATTGATCATTCGTTTTCAATATAAGTAAAAATATGCACAAATTCGGCTCTCATCTCAGCATTTCGGCCCTGGATGCATTGCACTTCCAAAATTCATCCTCTTTATTCGGCTTCATTTTACTTTGACGTTTTCTAAGTCATCCTCTTAAAGGCAATGTTGTATCCTCTTATAGAATTTATTCTATTCCCTCCCATACTCGTAGCTTCATCTCCGCATTATTAAGCACATATGTGTATACTTGTGCTATGGCGTTCCACGGGGAACTTCTGCGGCTTTACGAGGAAAATCGCCCTTATTTGTAGAATTTAGTTTTCCTTAAGGGCTAAAAACTAATTTCTTATTTGCTTACAATTGGCTCTTCGTTCCATGCTTTTTAAGGCCGTTGGTACTTATATTATTAGGAGAAGTCCTACTTATACTGGAAGCTACTTGATATCTGTTTGCCAATCACTTTTAAATGAATGTTGCCCCCCTTCCTATAAAAAGAAGAGAGCGTCAGTATATTCTCAACATTAAGTATAGGCTATAAATACATTCCTTAGCTCTGACTTATTGTACTGATTTTGTATGTGAGCAAATAATTTCTTTATTTGCTCGAAACTCTTATTTGCTTCAAGGTGTCATACAGATATTAATAGGACGAGTTATTATTTATTTCCATTAGTAATATTATGAAGAAAGAAATGATTTAGTGAGAGAAAATCTTGGAAATAGCTCTCAAAGTGGGAAATCCTGATAAGAACTCAAAAATGAAAGAAGTTAGTTCATTATATGTTCCTAATCATTTCCCTTCATATAAGTAAGAAAATGTTACTAGATTTAGAAATTTAATTTCGCCAGCGTGGAAAAATAAAATACCCCAGGGGAAACTATCAATGGGACCACCGTAAAATAAAATTTGTCATAGGATCACAAATTTAATGTATGCTGGGCATTAATGTGAATAACAAAATTTTGGTAATCTAAAAATAATGAATATGCGTTGAAAAACGACATTCGTTAGGGGATAATCTCTTCAAAATGTTCAACTGTGAGAAGCATTAAAATTGTCTTCCTTTCGTTTTTCCAACTAAGTAGAAGGTATACAAAATTATTTTCTTTATTGTGAACCGTTCGGATTATCCCTGAGATTGTTCAAATAACATTCAATTTAATGGTGATGAAAGATCTATTAAAGGTCCCAAGTGAAAAGGTTTATTCAGTAAGAGCTAAAGGACCGTTTTAAATTTTATTTTAATGGATTCTGCATTGACTAACTGACTTATCAGCAAGAATTCATAAAGAAGTCAACAGAAAGGAATATTTTCTTTCAATTTCTGGAGGCAATATCATTGTCAGATAGGAAGAAAGGTTGTCAAGCCTTTGAAAACGCTCGCAACGCAGCAGAAATGGCACGAATCTTTATTTCTTTCTGTGAACAGCTTAAAAATAATGAGGTAAACTTCATTTATAGTTATTAAATAAGGTAGATGTGTGATGGGTAATAGGATGTAGTGGCATAAGTCAAGGAATGTACACTGCTAATCATGAATCATTCAAACCAAGAAAGTGTAGGTGTCCGGCATACAGTTTGGAGAGAGTGAATTGTGAGACGAAATACTCTAATTAGGTGATTAGGAAAAATGAAAGGAGGGTGGCTAAAAAATAAGCTAATTATGAGGTAGTTTTTTCTGGATGTAAGGGGAAGCAATCAGCGGGTGGCATAAAAAGTATCGGGAAAGATTTCGGAAAAACCAATTTATTTCAAAATATCGCTACAGTGCCTCAAAATTCTTCAAAGTATATCCTTTGGGCGTCGACACACTTTGGCCAACGGTTTTTTCACGACTGGAAGGTGGATTCCGGAAGGTCCTTAAGGGTACGCGCGCAAGCTTCTTTGACGCCACTTAGGGTTCCATGGTGAAGTGTTCTTGACTTGTGGAGTCTTCCAGAGTTCTTGACTCTGCTTTAGGTGTTCCATAAAGACCTTCGGGACGAGTTTAGCGCAGATCTTTCGCATTGGGAAAAATTTTCAGTGGTAATGGTGTGCACTGCCATCTTATCAGTGCCAATACAATCTGCGATTATGCGCACGCTTGACCGACAGTCTGAATTCAGGACTTTATGAACACGTTGCACGTTGTCGTCGGTTCTTAACGTCAATGGCCGTCCAGCGCTGGGCTCGCCCTCCTCAGTCTCTCGTCTATCTATGAAGAGCTTGTGCCACTTAAAGACTAAACTTTACGACATTTTCATCCTTTAACGCTTAGCGAATCATACTTAACGTCTCTGTACCCGATTTACCAGTCCAACACAAAATTTGATGGTGTACTGTTCACTGTTCGTTGAATTTTGCACTTGCACCGAGTCACAGGAGTCCGCTATACGTGCACACGATCTACCCTGAACGAACGCTCGCAGGGACTTGGCGCGAGTTAAAGGTCAGACCACCGAGCCTGGGCGCTGCGACGTGCTGTTACGTTAGGAAAAAAATATTCCCGATACTTTTTCACAAACCTTGTATTTTATTTCTCTTTGAGAAAGTTGAGGGTGGATACGTACGAAGAAACTGATCGGTGCACATGTCTTGTCAGTGATGCCATAATTGATTCATCAAATAACTTTTATATAACTGATAAAGATGTCATTCAAATGTCTCATGGAATATTGAAAAGGTCATATTTAGTTGTTTGGAGTTTGATATTTGTCAATCGAAATTCGTTGCAGAATTATTGGCTAATTGGGAAATGGTGTTCTCCTTTCCTTATTTGGTATTATGGCCATTGTTACCTCTGAAGGAACATAATGAATTTAAAATGAAACATCTTCACGAAGTAATTTTGGAAATTAAGGATTTGTAGTCACACTGTTTGATATCTCTGATTGCTTCTTCTTCGTTGAAACAAAGTGCAATAAATAGTGCGTTTAAGTCTTTGAATTGGGCGAAAGATAATTGAAACTCATTGGAAAGACTATTGAACGTAACTAAATTATATTTATCCACTCTTCTGAACCTATGAGATACAATATACTTCTACTGTGCAAAGATTCCAATTATTCTAGTGGATAGAGTATTATTCCATTAGCAGCTCAAAGAGCACTATTCTCAGAAATCTCCTAAGAGTAACTTCGCTGTATTCGTTCAGACTGGGATAATGATGAACGTGGAGAAGAATCAGACGTGATGATTGAAGCGACTTGAAAAACAAACAAAATATATTCATCGGAAAGTTTTAAATAATTTCTCCAATTAAAAGTTAATTCAATCTGTGAATGTGTAATTGTGTACTATTGCATGTTTATTAGAAATATTTATATAGAAAATTCGAAATAACAAATAATTAATCTGCTCAAATTATCATTTATGTGGAATATGCATTAAATAGATATTTTAAAAAATGCAATAGTCATACGTACAAATTGAGTCCAAGATGGCGTCAGCTATCTTGAAATAGCTTGTTTTTAGCTGATTTGATTTTAGTTTAAAAATTTGCGACGCCATGAAAATTGGTATTCCAGGGTATGCAGGACTCTTTTTTATTCATTTTTGAAGTTTTTCATCCAATTTATAATATGCAAAATCAGAAACCCGTGGAAACGGTTTTGTTACATTTCAAATGTAATTTTTTACCTAAACGACGACCTGTTTGGTCCAAACTTGAATTGAAGTCATTTTGTAAAACTTTTCCTCACTCAATTTACCTCGATTGCTTTAAAATTTGTTTCCGTGGGAATTCCGTATAAATTCGAATAATGATTTGGCATTGACGTATTTGGACCGTCAACTTTCGATGTGTTTTACCGACGGACGTTGTGAAAAAAACTTTGAAACTCGAAAACGGATCCGTGAGTGCTCCCAAAAAAAGATCCGTTGTCTCGAACTTGAAGACGTTATTTGCTTCACTAATGCACGAAGTTTATGTGGGCGACAAAGGGACGGCCGCGGAAATAAAAACGGAAAGGAATGGGAGTGGTGGGTAGGAGGGAAGGACGAAGACGGGTTGGTGCCCAGTAGATACCCAGGGGTAGGGTTGGGTTTGGTTTTAGGGAGGAAGTGAAGATGTCTCACTGTTTATGATAGAGGAAGAGGAACTAGCGGTCAGGAGAAGGGCGGTTGACGGACGGACAAAAAAGTAGAATTTCGGAAGAGGGCGTGTCCAGCAAAAGGTCCGTTTCCACATTTCCGGGGACCAATCCACTTGTCTTCCAGGGAGGGGGGAACTGAGGGACTGTGAAAGAGGAGGAAGAGAGAGAGAGAGTTGAATAAGAAAGGGGGAATAAAGAGACATAAAAGGAACGGCCCCCCCACTGCCCCCAAACCTTTAGTGGGTGGGAATAAGGGAGGAAGACTTGCTTATCTTTACGCTACATTGGACAATGAGTTGGTTGGATGATATAAAAAAAAAAGGGAACACTTTCCGAATCCCAACCGAAATACGAACGAAGCTATTTGGAAATGTTGAGAATCGGAGTTTTTCGCCGCTAAAAGGAATTTTTTTTGCAAAAATCCTGTCCACTTGTTATCCTTTCTTGCCGCTTTGCCATAGGGATCGAGTGGGAAGGGAAGCGGGAACGACATGAGGCCTAGAGTTAGAAGATCCATCTCTCGGCCCCGCTTTTACGTCCTGTGAGGTGATTTCATTTCGCGGTGATTTATGCTCGTTGGACGAACTTTTTCTTGCTTCTCTCTCACTCTCACTCATTGGACAACTTTAGTGACGTGAGTTAACTGCAAGTCACACCATCTTTGTTTTTCGTAAATGGCAACAGAAACTGCAAGGTTATTATATTATTTAATAATGGACGGGAAATGATACGTTGAGAGGACCGTGGGTAATGTTTTTTTCGCAGAGGTACTCTAATGGTGATTTTTTAATTCAATATTGCTCCGTTTTTCCATTGGCTGTTGCGAGTTTTAAACTGAGCACCTAGGTGTTTTGAAGAGTCTTTTCTCGTCTAGAATTAAACATTGCAAAATAAAATAAAATATTGCAAAGTTATTAGTGGTATCTGTAGGTGCATGTGTATGTTAGGTAGTAGTTAGTGTGTTTGCATGTGTGGGATGTAAGAGTTTTTGCATGCATGCATGTATGCATGCAATGCATACCATGTTTTGTTTGTGGAATGTATAAATTTGTGGCTTCTGTATGCGTTTTTTCTTAATTACGGGTGGTGTCCTAACACCTCCTGCCACACGCTCTTGCGGCGGCTTGCGGGGTATTAAGTAGATGTAAATGAATCGTTTCTAAATTACCTCCTCATCATGAAGCGTAAAAACATATGACGCAAAAAATCGATGTAATCGAGGAGTAATCGAAGTGGAATTTCTCAAGGGATTTGTTGAGCCTGTTTATATTTTCTTTTTACACTTATATTGGCTTCCGAAGCTTCGGCTCGGGATCGTCTTATTATTGCTGTCAACTGTTCAAACATTCATCGTCCTCTTGGAATAATATAAAGTATATTACCATAATTCCAATAATCCGCGACTCATATTGCTCTCCCATTTTGTTTTCGAGGTTATTTACTTCTTCCTTCCCCACTCCTCTTACCCTGAATTACCAATCCCACACTATACCGAAAGCGTCCTCTGTTGCATTGAGCTCAGTCAGTAGAAACTCGTGAATTCCTTAAATCAAATTATGCTATAATAAAGATAAATAGGATAGATTTACATTGCTTTATATTTCACCTTTTGACATTTCATTCCTCTCTCGCAATAAAGGGAAATACCGAAAGTACTTAAAGTGTCCCTAAGATTATTTGCCCTTCTGTTTCCATTTCCTTAGAAGGTTGAAACAGTTTCACTAGGAATTTCATGAAGAAGAAAAAGAATTCTTTTACGAACTCGACGGAAATTTAATCTTTCACTTTATCTCTCTTGCATTGATTTTCTCGCAAACATTTTTTTCAGAAGTCGATATTCATACTTCGTCAGGGTCATGTGAGCAGGAGGTAAAATTTGGTTTTCACTATCTTTGATTTTCTTCAAAATTATTACAGCTGTAAACTATATGTGCCCGCAAAAAACGCTGGAAATAGTTTTTTTTTGGCCAGCGTAAACTCAATTGAAACAAGATGTTACGTCCTTTCTCTGAGTTTAACGCCTCCAGTAAATCACGTAATTTGTTGTGTCTTGATCTTGATTTGTTAGTTTTAAAATATATGAAGCAATATGTTTACAATGAGAATTTTATTCCTTACAATCCGATTTATAACCAAATTTACTTTATCTATATACTATTTTTTTGTGAAAGCTAATGGACACATATGAATCTCCATCGTACAAGAAAATCAGATTCGGCTGTGGATGAAAAAAACATTTTAGCCATTGTCTAGGAAGTGAATACTTGTAGGACTAAATAGACTTTTGAAAATTTTAATTAAATGTGCACAGTAACATTAGTATGAATAAAATATAACAGTTAATTATTTTACACCGTTTTCGTCTCTTCTTAATTTTATTGAACTAGTTTTCAAGGCAATTTTTGACAAAGGAGTCAACATTGGAATGATCTAGTTCATTCAATCAGGTGCTTGCTGCAATCTAAGTTGAGTAGGTGATGTTATTGAGTAAAATATTTGAAGTCTTTTATTGTTATAAAATCGAGAGGCGATTCTTTATTTAGTTCATAAAGTTCTGTGCATGTTGCTACTTTATTTTAAATATTCACTGAATTTCCCATTTAATCATTCACTCATCCATAAATTCATTTTTGTAATGAATGACTCTTCTATTTGTATTTGTGATTCTTTTTGCAATTCAGTGATAGACGTGAATTTTTTACCTTCCCCTCTCCCAGTGGTGGTACTTAATTTCTTTTATATGCACTCATATCACTTCTTCCCCTAACGACTAGGAAGGAATGAAATGATATCGCGATTCATTCCTCCCTATTAGATAGAGGATTTATACATGTATTACTTCTGTATGAATGGTTCTTCCATTTCTTCATCTTTTCTAATTGATATTATTCAGTTGTTCATTAAGGGGATCCGACCCGGTTTTAGCAAATATTTGGTCCATAATACCAAAAAAATATATTTAAAACAATTTTTTCTTTTCGTATACCTACCCTCACTTGTTTTGTGGTAATTTATTCTGTTTTTGTTTTTTGATGGACTCTAAATTCGTCGTATTGGCAATTTATTACATTTCCCCGAGAGTATTGCGTTAGCTTTGGACGACTTGCAGCAAATAGCGGTCTTTTTCCCAACACGTTTCATCACAGGCGAAAGTCGACGGTAGCTAGTGGGTATTTAAATATATTAAATGTTTCTTTATCTTGAAATAACAATGCTTTCTACGAATACATTCCCTTTAAGGAGGATAAAAAAAGAGTTTCTTTCGACGGTGCATCATTGTAATACGGCCGTTTTTCGCCAAGCTGCTTTATTTTTCTCACTTCGATGCCGTTGACCTTTCCTCTTCACCCCTTCCCTTCACCGGCCAACTTCCTCGTCGCCCATATAGTTGTCACATTAATCTTGAATTTTTACCTCTACCCCAAATAATGCAAAGCACTCTATCATATCTCACATTTTACCTCGTCTGCTACCGCCCATCCTGCTTTTCCTCGTCCCCGCCACCACCCACACCGCCCACGCCTCTCTCTCCCTCTCCCCCCCCCTCGTCGCCATCCGCAAGCAAGCGATCCCCTTTTGTCTTCTTCAACTCAATTTTACACGTCTAACCATGTTTTTCTCCATCATCGTTTTTCCCTACCCATTAACTCCATCCCCTTTCGTTTCCTTCCCGCTTCAGTTCTCGCCTTCTCTCCCCATCTCTCCATCCCTCTCTCTCTCCTTCTACCTTACAAGGTACCCATTCGACTCCGAAAACATTCTCCTCCTCTGTGTGTGCAAACTTGGCTAATAAGAGAACCTAAAATTGACTTGCCCGACCTCGTGTTAAGGCCTTTCCTTTCCCACCAACCCTTGGTAACGGCAGCAGTCTCCTTTTACGACGCTCCCCCTCACTTCTTTCCTCCTTTGCTTCACATTTTTCTATTTCCCTCCATGCCTACTTCGAACACCGAATTTCCACTCATTTCTTCTCTCCGCGCCATCTTGATTTCTCTCCTCCATCTTATTCCTCCCCTTCTCTCTCACTGCCGCGTCCGATGTCCTCCGTCTTGTTTCCTTTTCTCAAAATTCTCGTCTTCTCCCCTTTACCGCTCATTTGCATGTTCCAGACATTTCTTCTTCTTTCGCTGACGGTCGAATTCCGATTTGGTTTTCATTCCGATCTGACTCCCGTCGTCGCACTATTAAGTACCTTTTCAATCTTCACCATCCTCTTCCATTCAATGGTTCAAGTATTCTGGCCACGTATCGTCGTGTACAATTGGATATTTTCCCTACTTTTCCGTTCACCTCAATCTTAAGGTTTTCTCGTAGGAATTGAGTTAACAGCTTGAGCGTCCCGTTACCTCCTTCAGATGGGTTTTGTCTTTTTAAGAGAAGGGTGGGATTGAAATGTGAGCTCGTGTGTTGAACGTTTTAAATTGCATTAATTCAGATTAAAAGTCAACGAGATAATTTTAGAAAACTCGTTAAAAACTCGATTGATCTCATTAGTGATGTCGGTATCCATGTTCGAATATGGACTAAGGATTAAGCGATCCAATTTGAAGTACGCAATATACGTTTCTCCTCCGTAGCGTTTATTTGGAAAATGTCTCAACAATTATAAAATATTATATAAACAATTATTATTGTATAATGGATTCGAAATTTTCTTTGAAAAACAATTCAAAGAATATTGAAAGAATTTGAAAATGTTATTTCAGGTCAAATATTGGGATGATGGCCAGGCTGATGATGTCATAAGGTCGTATTTCCAATTCTGTATTTAAAGTAATTAATTGGAATTTTACAATTTAAATTTTCCTTTCTTAGAAACACCTAAGGTGAATGCCAATCACAATGGGAATGCCTAATTTCATTAATGCCATATTTTATATTTTGTTTGAAATCAACCGTTATGCCGACGAAGTAAGAGTATTTCTATGTATGGAAATGAATTAAAATAAAGGGGGAACATTTTATTTCTGTAATATTCTAGATATTCAAACAGATAATCGTGTGTAGCTATCTTTTATTTATTGATAAATATGTCACTGTAAAGACCTGAATATCTTAAATATATAAAATTAAATTCGATTATTTTTAGATACACGTAAGCAACTCCGTAAGCAAAAGTAATTTACTTTGAATTCAAGAATAAAATATAATGACGTTTTTACTCAATATCGTACATCGTACCATATCTAGTATGCGGGGAAAGTGTTAGGTTTTTCCTCTTTGGTGCCTTTGTGTAATATTCCAAAATAACGCAACAAGTAAATTGAAAACTTGTACTTTTCTGTCAGAACTCCTCTTAGTTTATTGTTGCGGAGTAATGCTATGTAATGTAAAATCATTCCGAAATTCATGATTTGGCAACAAAATAAATATGACCAGAAACAAGAATAGTTTTAGACTTTTTCAAAATTGTCTCCTTAATATGATCACCAAACTTATACTCTAATATAAACAAGTTTTTTATTCTTAATAAGCAATTTCTATGCTCCAAGCAAATATTTCTTTGGATCTGAGAATCTCTGGGGAAAAATGGATTTATCTGTATCATTAAGCTCTCCTTTGAAGTATTGTCAACGAAGTAAAATAGAATTTACAAAGTTTCTCTAAACTGGAGTAGTAAATGAATGCATTTATCCCAACTGCCGCCTCATGCAAGTACTGCTTTCGCGCGAACAAGGAGAGACCTCTCTTACTCTCTCCCACAGTATATTTTGCACATTCCATTTGCCATCCTTTGGCTTCCTCGATCTTTGCTTTCTGCTAATACACCTTTGCCCCCTCATACTTTGTGTCTCTTTTTATACCTCTGTTCTATTTAACCTCACGTGACTCCTTTCTTTTCTTCAAAATTCCCTCATCGTTTCCTTTCCACTAACTCTCACTCTATCCGTTGCAATCTTCATTCTCCCCCTTCCCCAAGATATACATTAACGTGTTTTATTCCCCTGTACATCCCTTCCACCCTCACACTCACGTTGGAGACTCCCCTTCCCTCCCTTCGTCATTTTCCCTTCCCCATCTCAGGAAAACCCTCCACCCTGCTTCCCTCCCTAACCCTCATTTTCTATTCTCCACCAGCCTCAGTTTTCATCCCACCTCATTCCTTCTCGCTCCTCGAACACCCTCATTCGCATCCTCGTGGCGAGTCTCATCCGTTTCGGGACGCTTCCACACCCGTCCCCTTTCTGTTTCACCCCTCTCCCCCTGTCCTCAAACCCCTCCTTCGCCCTTTTGCACCCCCATCTCTTTCTTCTTCTAGCTGTAAGCACTCGCCCTTCTCGTCATCGCATTCCCCTCTCCACCGAAGCACGCACAACGCAGAAAAAAACGGACGGAACCACGCTGGGGTTTGTTTAAAATCGTTATGACGGAGTGGCAAAGCCTTATCGTCGTTATCGGTGGGTGGACTGAGGTTTTGAGTCTTCGGTGTGGGGGAGGGGGGGATGGCGAGGGAAGAGATGAGGGGAGGGCAAACTTGTGGTAGAGGGACTGGTGTAAATCGGGTTCTCCTTCTTTTTTACCTCTCGCAAGAGGTGAGCGGGAGGAAGAAGAGGCTGATAAATTGACTGCGGGAGTTGGATAAATTATTCACGACCAAAACTTTATCCAAGGGTTGTACGTGCATCGCTCGGAGAAATAGGCTTATTACGCATTTCTAAAATTTTCCCCGAGTTGTAAGAGCTATAACTTCCTCTGGGTTGCATCGAAAAAAACAGGTATTTCCCTAAAAATGTCACACTCCTCCCGTTAATGTTATGTGTAGATTCTTTAAAAAAAATATTGAGGAGGTAAACTATGACCAACTCTACAATAATACTGTAGAAAACTGGAAATAATGGAGTTAACCAGAAATGGAAATGAAGCATGTACACATGATTTTCGATATTTATTTAGCTTATCATCTCAATGTTTGCATGAAAACTGGTTTTCGACTTTCTTTAGTTGAATTTCTACCATTAATTCAGCCGCTAGTTGTAGTTAATCAAGGGATAGTTTATGGTGACAAAGAGAAGCTTCTGTTCGGATTTATTTTCTCTTGAACTTTTATCAAAGGAAGTTATGGGCTTATTTTTTTGCTGGGAAAAAGGCCCACGGACGGATTCAGTTTCAAGGGCACTCCTGGTGAGTAGGTCTTTTAGGAGTCGGGAGAATAGACGGATGAGGGTCATGACAAATGCTTTTGGAGTAGTTTGTCGAGATCCTTTCATGTGGGCGAGCCATGGTATTGGGCCGCCCACCTGAGCAGTCGACTTCGCTCGATCATTCTTCCCCCGGCCTAGGGAAGGCAGTATAGAGAGATGGAGATTAGAGAGGTTGTGGTGAAAGTATAATCCGCGGTCTGTTATATAAAAATCAAAACAAAACTGGGTTGCGGGAAATAGGATCTTCAATTCCTTTAAAAAGAAACGAAGTCCGTAGAAGATAACCTTTGCTTTTTATCTATCTTCGCCCTCATTTTGGTGAAATTTGGAGGTAGTTGAATACAAGCTAACTGCACTGTAATTGTATTCTAAATTTGGTTTTATATTTTGTCCAAGATCATAGTTTCACCGTGCTGGGATAACTGGAGTAATTAGAGATGTCATCTTACTTTCAGATTCATTCCAATTTTCTTTCAATTAGTATCTTTTCTCCGGTAATACCCCATTATTTTAAATATTATTTATTTTTTCATCCGTAACATCCTTTTATACGGATTTCTTTGATGTGGTCTTTTATAGTAATGTATCCGGATTAAACGATTCTCTTTTGAAAAATCGTGCATTTATTTTCATTAATTCTTCTCTGCATTTTTTTTATACTCCGAACAATTATATTTATGATTATTATCTATCTATACTTAAAATTCCTCTAATTGCGTTCATAATTTTTATTAAATTACATCCTTTGAAAACTTCTCTTCTTGTTTTTTTCGAGTCTTTCAAACTACCCGATAATTTCTCAATAGAAACTTGTGATTAATGTGACTGTTCTCTCCAACGCTGATGATGCCAGATCATTAATTTTCTTACAAAATACGTTTCACAAGAATAAAATTAATGTGAGAACCCTTCCTTTTACTTGCATTTTTTTGTTTGAGGTTTTTTTTAAATAAGGCTTGACATGCATGGTATAAAGTGTTCAGCACTTTTTAGCCTCTTTTGTCTCACCTGTAGAGTACTTATTTTACTACTGCGAGTACCTGTACTGTATCCCTCCGACAAACTCGGTCCTAGGATTAATTTTTTTTCCTTTGGTATTCTTTCGTTCGGACTTTTGCACTGGAGGTTAGTGAAATAATCTACAAAATCCTGATCGCTATTTGATTGTAACAAAATATTCTTAATAAAAAGGCAGTTTAATTCAATTACAGATGAGAAAATGGACGTAATTGGGTGAACTTCTGGCGTGGTTGTTCTAAATGTTGTTTACTCGAAGACCCTTAACCTTGTTATTGTAATCGCGCAATATATTTAGCCTTTGGCTGATATTTTGTTGTTGTTGTTGGATGGTGCTCAATAATTTTACCTTAAGACGCTCCTTTCTGCCTTTACGTAATGAATAGCAAAAATATTTATGCAAAGAAGGACAGTTTACTGTAGTGTGATGTGTCTGCCTGTATCTCGCTAGGTGTGGCTAAGGAGATTAGGTGTCTAAGTTGATGCTCATCCAAAACCTGCCTTGAACGGCAGACTATCTACTGTCAAATAAAGTAAATTCAAAATTGCTTGTTTTCCGATTGTCTGAGCTTTTTGTATAAGACCTTACGCGAACAAACCAGTTTTCTCTTCTTTTCTTGTTGGCTGAGTAGGTATAATGGGCATTATAACTCTTTAATCGACATGATTATATTTTCTTACTACCATGTCGATAATTTTCACTCTTACGCTTGTTTAATTATATGTATTTCCATAATTTTGTGAATTATCCTTCCTTAACCCTTTGGCTTACAAACTTGTAATTAATATGGTAAATTCTAAAGATTTGTCAATATCCTTTTGATAAATGATGCCACAGCGGTGGAGGAAAACCATATCAATTTGTCTCCTACGCATAGCTTTTCTTTTCCTATTAGTTCTAAGAATAGCACATGAGGACAATCAGTTCATTTCAATGACATGCATCTACCTGGAATACTTGCTCATACTCCCTCAATGCTACTTTAACTCGTTTTCCAGATGCCCGTGTGCTGTGTGTAAAGTAATGTATTTAGTGATTATTTCTATGAAAAACATGTTATTGGTCCAAAATTCAATCCAACTTAGAAGAGGCTAACATGCCCTCAAGTCACGAAGCGTGCAGGGTTTGACCGAATTTCCGAAAGGCCATGGCACGCCTACCAAGAAGAGCCGATTGGCAACCTTCGCTCCAGTTCCCTTCCTCCTCGACACGTCACAATCTTTCTCGTGGAATGCTGGCCGCGCGGGAAGGAAAAAAAAGGCGAAGTTTGTTTGGCGTTCACACGTCTCAACATTCCTGCCAACCTTTCTCATTGCCTCCCACCTTTCCCCAGCTCATACTCCGCCCTCTTTCTTTGACCTTTTCTTTCCCCCTCACTTTCCATTCATTCCTGCCTTTCATCCTTCTTCCGTCCCGATGTCAACTCTCCCTTTTTCGTCCTTTCTACCGCCGCGAACCTTTCGCTTTCTTATCGTGTTCCCGCGAGCCTCACGGCATGCCAGTCACGTATCCTGGCTTCGCCAAGCGAGGGAGCGTGCAGGGAAGGGAGTGAAAGAGGGTCGACGATGGGGGCCGGTGGGGTTGGGTGGAAGAGGTACAGTTCGCGGATGAAGGAGAGAGAGATAAGGGAGGTTGAGAGAAGGAGGGTGCAAGGAATTTTAGTGAATCCCTCAGAGGGTTTTCGAAGGATACCGAGGAGGATGGGCTAAATGGGAGTCGAGAGGATGGGAAAGTAAGATGGATTGGGTACAATTGGAAGGGGGTTAGAGAGGATAGGGATAGGTCTTCGAGAAGAGGGAAAAACGAAAACATGGAGTGAAGTAGTTGAACGGGTGCAAATTTGGTGAAATAGGTAAGGAAATGAATGCTTCCATATATTTTGTGTGTACATAGAAAAGGCAGTATGTTAAAAGCAGGATGTGGGACTTGATATCGGAAAAAAGTTGGGTTTAAGAATGATTTTCGTGCACATAGTCTAAATTTTATATTTAAGTTGCTTTCATTTTTTTTATTGAAAAAATAACAATTATGTTGCCATGGCGAATTTTACTTGACAATCGCTCATTACCTGAGTATTCAGAAAGTTCGAATTTTGTTCAATTAGATTAGCAATTAACCAGCAATAACTTAACTAATCATTTGTGAGCAACCCGACGAGTATTTGCTATTTATTCATGAAGTGTTGTGTTCATTACCTCTGTTCTGCTTTTCTGGTTTCGTGTTCATTTATCCAAAATAGTGGTTTAAACTTTACTTCTTGGAAGAGATACGCAATAATATTGCTGAAAAGGGAATGATTTACGTGAGCTCTCGAATGGTAAAGTAAGCAGAAAAATATAAAAAAATTGCCGGAACAGCACTTGCCATATTTTGGGTTTTATCGTAAAGATGATTGAGATGACAGGGGATGCAATGTTGAATGTGACGAATTAAAGTTAATAAATTTCAAATTGGTATTGCAAAGGACCCATCCCTCTTTTTTGTTAGTGAGGTAGGAAAAATTAAGACTTGCCCAAGCCATTTAAATGCGAGAATCACAAAACGTTGGAGTAAACGAAGCGGCATGATCCATGGAGCTCTTGGAAGGGAGTGTAACCGCAAGAATTGGGAGATAGAAATCGTTAAGGCGCCAGATCCTTTTGGATAGGCACTAAGCACGTTCTCACATGTGCTACTGTATACCCGACCGCGAGGCAGACAGAGTTAAGGAGGTGTTGGGAAGATATAGGGATAGGGTAGTAAGGAAGGGAGGTGTGAAGAAGGATAGAGAAGCAGGAGGGTTAGAGAAGAGGCTTTCGGGGATGGGAAAAAAGGTGAGATTATCCTTGTTTCTCCGTTAGTGGTAGAATACACACGTGACTGGAACACGAACGGAGAGCCGACCAAGATTTAATTTTACGTATTCTCCGTTTCGCCCTTAAGAAAGAGGTGGTTAACATATCACGTCTTTGTGTGATGAATATGACATATTATTGAAAACTAAGGCATTATATTTTTTTCTTGCCCTAAAAAAGTGGCCAAAACAATTCATTCCCTTGTTCGAGGCTTAAAAATCCGTAATTCTCTTGGGAAAATAAGGGGTCTTAATTTATTTTTCGAAATCTTGCTTGCATCAGATCAGTCAATTATTTCAAAGGGGTACCTTTGAAGGGCATGAAAAATTTCGTTATAAGTTTATTTTACGTAGATACTTCTGAATCCTGTGCTTTTTCAAGTTAATAAAAATTTCTTATTAAATACTTTATAACAAAGCTTGCCAAAAACTGCAGATGAAACCTTCATATGTAACAAAAATTAATCATTTATATTTTTTGAAGTACTAGGGTAGGTTCCACACAGCTTGCATACTATGAAAATTAAAAATTTTTGAGGGAGAAATGTATTCTATTACGGATACCAATTGGTACCTGACTCGTTTTTTGTCCCTGACGGGTAAAGTTGCTGTAAGGGGGGTAATGGGATAGGGTTTGACAGACCGGATAAAACGGATGGCAGGGGGTTGGACTGGGGGGAAGTGGGGAAGGTTGGTGAAACAAAAGGAAGGAGAAGGAGGGGAAGCTGGAGACCGAAGTTACAATAAAAGGCGCGTGAAAACAAGGGAAACTGCCCAAAGCCCCCTTCCCCAATGTAATTCGATTTGGTCCTTCGCCCTTCGCCCTACAGGGTTCTCGTTTCGTGCCCCGCTTTTATCTCAAAGCTCGCTTTCTCTCTCTCCTTCATCACTCCCTTTGCTTTTTCCATCTCGCCGTTTCGTATATTCACTCCCCTCATTCACTACGACAGCCAAAGGGATATCCTTCGGAGGTGGGAGGGAGGCGAAGAGGAGGGATGAATAAAGAATGATGGCTGGAGGTAGGAATCCAAACGCGCAGGAGGGCCTCGCGGTTGTGCCATGTATAATCTTGCTCTCATGCGCCGATGATTCAATTAAAAATAAAAACGGTTAAAAAAAAAAGATCGCGGCAAAAGGAGAGCGAGTAACTCCTCAATTGGATAGATCCATTTTCCTGCTCAACCGCTGTGGAACTTTCTAGTTTTCAAGTTAAGATTTTAATGCCTATACCCACTGAAAGGAGGGAGAGTCCATCTCAATGAGTTGGCCATCCCTTTTTCCTTTCACTTCTCCCGCGGAGGCTCTAGCGGCCATTTTTCTCGACGGATAACCTTTTTATCGAAGTCCCAAAACGAACCTCAGCCGCAATAAATGTCCTGTATATATGTAATGGGGAAACACTGTGTTTTTGCGACACTCCCCAGTAGTTAATTTACTGGCGGTAAACTTACTGAAGCACTTTGGAGTACGTGGCGAGGCATAGTGACGATGTATTCTATTTTTGATAACATTTGCAAAAGGGATAGTGTGAGGGAAATACTTGAAGAACGAGGTGAAATTAGGCAGGTGATAATACGTATATTTATTACGCCCATATTCTTTACAATAAATGAATGCTGTATTATATTTATTTAAACGCTATTTTCTAAAAAAATAATAAAATAAGATTCTCAATTCAGTCGGAATGGTAATTTTTCAAATTTAAGCTCATGCTTATACGATATTCATATCATTTTTTTCATTTTTACCATAATCAAGACTACATTTATTCTAAAAGACCACGAGACTCGTAAAAACATTCTTTTGCTCTTTGTTATGATCTCAAATAGTGTGAACCTGACCTTGATGTTTTAATAATAGGTTTAGAGTGTAGGAATATTAATTTTCAATTTTATGAATGAAGTTTTACCGCTGTACACACTCTGAAATGTGTTGACTTTTATCCGATGAGTTTGTGTGTGATCGTAATTGCGCAGAATCCAGTATTAATTGCCTATGATTTACTGCATACGAATACCTTTGAAAATGTAACCATTGACCTATTGCGGAAATCACTGAAGTGAATAGTTCGTGGACCAAAATGTCTAATGCATTTAATTTCCTTGCCTCCATTTCTGTGTGGCTATCTGAATTTATGGATTTCCGAGCACCGGAGAATCTAATTTCAAGTATCTGCTGTGTTCAATAAAAGAGTTTTCTCTGTTGTATGTAGTACTCTTTGAGAGAATTTTAATGTTATATTTTCAACCTACAATATGATTATTTATACATTAGAATTTCCCATTAATATGAAGTAAAGTCGTACATTTTAAATATTATTTTTATGTCATGATCAATTTTGCCCCATCAAGAGCTTTTTGACATTATTTTGCCTTTTGATTGAAGAATATGTACGTTCCCACTTCATTTTTTGTCGTACCTGAACATGAAAGTAAGCAAATATTTTAAAGTTAATTACACATTTTGTCTAATTCAGCACAATTTTCTTTGGTTA
This sequence comes from Hetaerina titia, assembly GCA_037158775.1. Lineage (NCBI taxonomy): Eukaryota > Metazoa > Arthropoda > Insecta > Odonata > Calopterygidae > Hetaerina > Hetaerina titia. The sequence goes on along the minus strand of CM073771.1, from coordinate 33,108,897 downwards.
TACCCAATTGAAACAATTAATAATGTTCATTAATATTTTACAATATGAAATAGATGACGAGTGAACATACTGCTGTTTTCTTGTGATAAAATATCATGAATTCTATGGTTTCGGGCTCAACTTTGTGGAGGTTCATTTTCGTTTTAAATGAATACACTTTGTAACTTCCACACAATTTTTATTCGTACTACCGGTTTCAAAGCTTCGGCGTCATCAACCTGATGATGACGCCGAAGCGTTGAAACCGGTAATACGAATAAAAATTGTGTGGAAGTTACAAAGTGTATTCATTTAAAACGATAAAGTATCATCTTCACTCGTTCATGTAAACACTCCCATTATCCTTTCCTTTTAAAATATGGGTACTCTCGTGTCTGACTTGGAACATTGTCGATCCAAAAAAAAGTTTGAAAATGTAGGAACTATTAAAAATGAGATTTCTAAGACCCAGCCCCTTGATGTACCGCAAATGAAATTGTAATTTATTACCAGACAGAAAACCTTTTTGTTGAATTATTAATGAGTCATAAAATATATTAATAAACAAGAAGTTAAAATGCATAAATTGATTAGTAGAGGATTAAAAAAATTAATTGGTGGAATAAAAAAGCATGTTTGTAATCCTATTTTGATGCAGCCGACCCTTACTGTATCATTCTGTTTTGACGTAAAGATAAGTCATGACGCAGGAAAAGTTAAATTTTCTCTTTTGAGCCCCATGACAATGTAACAATGGCGATCTTAAGAGCAAAAATTATTTATAATGCAAGCGATTCTTGAATTTTGACTTATTATTATGAATATATACTTCGAGAATAATTATATAATCTCTAATTTTCGGATGCATAGATGGATTACTAGTGTAGCCAATTATATTTTAGTTAACTTTGGGAGATTTAATTCGACGTTCATCACAATTACATGTACGTGTATGTTCTATTTTATGCAAGGCAAAAAAAGTTTAATGCTTCTACATGAATCGTTCAAAAAACCCAACCATTTGATTGTCAAATAATTAAAAGTATTTTAAGTGTTGGTGGATTAATAAAATTATACATGTAAGCAATCCATTTTGAATTAGTACTTCAACTTGGAATTTTGATATGTGGTAATAGAAAGATATTTTCCCGGAAAGAAAAGCATCATCACAACAGTAATCAGCCCAAAAAGCAGGTTTGTGATAGGTGAGTGTATAATTCATCCCAAACTAAACCTTTGAATGTATGAAATTTACACAGTCAAGGAAAAGGAAACCATTTCCTTTCTCTGTGTCTCTATTTGGAGATTTACAGAATTTTAGTAGCCAGAAAATCAAAACCCTCAAAGGTTTAAGATTGGTTCTTCCAAACGCAAGTAACCAAATTCTCGAATGCAACATTCATTTAAATGAAATATGCCGATAATAATAAACAGTGGTGATAGATATCCCCTTAATATTTTTCTATTCATCCTGCGGTAAAAACATGCTACGTATAAATCTTGCCTCCCTATAGAAATTCTCCCAATATTCTTGGCTGGGTAACGCTCAGAATTTTTATTAGAAATACATTTTTTGTAGATATGAGAAAAACTCGCGTGTAATGCATTATAAAAATGTCACCTTTAAATCTTATTTTACTCCACGACCTGCACTGGTGTCGTAATCATTATACTTCCCCTAAACGTTGAATTTTTCCACTTCAATTCAACCAAAGGTGACTTATGTGTCAAAGTTGTATAAATTATAGTTGATAATTGTGCATGGTTTGTCGAAATAAGGTGAATGATTTTTACTCTCTGAAATTGTTGCATTATAATACTTTCATCATGATTTTTGTTGCAACGAGACATCTGTGGATTTATAAGTGCGAAAGAAACATCAGAATATTGCTTCTGTAGCATATTTTCATGGGATTTTTCCGACAGGATAACTCTTATAATATCCCTATAAATATAAATATATACATATACTTATATATATATATATATATATATATATATATATATATATATATATAGGGATATATAATATCCCTATAAATATAAATATATATATATATATGTGTGTGTGTATACGTATGTACGTTTAATCTTTTCAACCTTGAGAATTGGAGAAGCAGCCTTGAGGGAATTCAACAAGTATTCGTATTGATATATAGACTTCTTTCCCGAGCACTCTTTTGGCTTCCGGTCGATTGCGATAGTAAATAATGGGAGTTACAGTTTCAAGCAGTATCGCTTTCACGTTCGATCGCCATATGCCGTCCGTCAATTCTTCCCCGACTAGCTACCATTTCGGCCACGCACCATGCACCGTGCCTTTGCCGTATCCGATCACCTCGATCAAAGCAATATGTGCGCGTGAACAAGCATGCAAACCAAAAGACCCAATTGCGTGTGCAAATACACACACACACTGACCCACACAAACCCACTCTCTTTCTTTCCCGAAGAGTCCCATCCCTCCCGCTCATAGCTGCCAAAATTATAAGAAGGATAACGGCGTTTGCGTCACGCAAGGAAGGTCAAACTTCGAGTCACGTGACGCAGCCGGTACCCGCATCAATAACGCGAGACACCTACGCAACACGAAAGCACACCCACCACTCCCTCCCTCCAACCGCCGCCACTCCCCCAGCGCAATTTTTTTCGCTCCTCCCCTCCAACGCACACCTCGTTCTCCTGCCCAAGCCCGGAAAGTCTTGCTCGCCGTACTTCCTACACCACCGCGCCCCGCCCTTTTGCGCCTCCACCTGCCCCGTGCACCTCCACCGGGGCATGGGACCCTACCATGCATGATGCACGGACCAGGCCGCCTCCTCATCCATAATGAAAATCTCTCTCTCCTGCATGGCGACTTGTCATCGAAACCGCGCGTGTAGCGTACGCCGCATTAACGTCCATTAACGCTGCCGAGGCTGCGCCCTCTTACCCACCCTTCTTGGTCATTTCGGCGGGGACATGTGCGCTACGTGTGAACTGAAATCTTTAGGTCACATCGGCAAGCCTTGAGGAAATGAATAGCATAATATTTGTCGTGTGCATATTTCAATTTGGTGAGAGTTTATTTTGGCGCTCTAATAAATGAGAATGTGTACCCCAAGAGGGTAAAAAAACTAATATGAAAAAAGTACCACAGCACAATAGCCATGTTCGTTGTCTAAGTTCTCTCGTTTTCCCAAAAAAAAATGACTCCCGCGACCTTTCGACCCTTTCCTGTCATGTGCCTAACCAGCCCGCAAGGTACATAATTTCTTATGCAGATGCAGCGTTCTTTTTTACTTTGGCTGCTGCATTTATGCTTTAGATTTTATGAATATTAAATAAACCTTTTCTTTCTCCAGAGAAATCATTGCATGTATTGATAATTATAATATTTTTCACGTTTAAAATTCCAATTAAATTTTATGTAAATAACTACTCAGAATGCTCTTTATTTTTATATTTAATCAGCCACTAATGTCTGAACCTCCAGAAAAATAGGTTTGAGTTAATTCTAAGAGTTTCCAAATTAGTTCAAACAGTTTCCAAATTAGTTCATATTTAATAAATAAGATTTTAAAGAAACATATTTTTTCCTGCATTTCACATGAAATGTAAGTAGGAGGTTGAACATCTGACATCTTCGCTTGAAAGTCTGAATATATATTTTTCTCGTACAAAATGAACAATTTTACAGATTTGAACTGAAGTTTACACAATTTCATTTCAAAGCCCTTAGTAACACTGACAGTACGAGATGCGCTCTAATCCTAATCCTCTAATCCTCGGATGAAGTATGAGTTAGATACCAAAAAATGATGAAATGCAAAAGTTATGTTATAGCACTGGACGGAGCCCATTTTAAGTGCAAGAGACAAAACTCAAGGGTCTCTATGGGACTACAAGCCCACGTTTTATGGCCCTGGGTCTCACCAATTCCTAGCAATTTTCACCGCGTCAGTGATCCACCCGTCCCAAAGCAAGCAATCATATTTTTGAAGCTTACCGCCACTACTATCCTTCTTTATTTAGTAAAAAATTAGTGTGATGAAATTCTAAAAAAGGTACGTATTTCTAAATATAGACTAAGGATTTATTAAAATGAGGAAATTTAATGCAGCTCACAGCAAAAAAAAATAACTGTTACGTATCCCTCCGAAGCAAAACGGAATTTGTAAGTAATATCTTGTATATAAAACCTCAAATTTACAAACAAATATTCATATGAGAACATTGACCTGTGGATTAAAAATAAATATCTATTGATGGAAGATTATTCGTTACATTTCGTAGTTTTTGACAAAAAATTGCAAAAACAGATCCATTAGAGTTTTTTATCAGTTGCATATTTCTTGATTTTGCTTTAATGGCGTTATTCAGTAATAATGCTTAAACTATTATGCCTTTATGTTGGATATTTAAAAGCGCTCAGTGTCATGTTTTCCAGTTTTACTGAAAAAATTATTTGTAAGTTTCCTTCAGTTTTTTTATTTTAACGCCCTAGATTTCACTATATTTCATCATCATCAGGCACTGGTGATGTTGTTTTGGTATTGTTAAGCTGGAGTTAAAAACATTAATAAGTCATTATTGAATTAGTTCAATCAAGTAACTTCGAAAGCCATTTCTGTTGAATACCTTTTTTCCCTTTGCTGTAGAGGAATTACTATAAAATATAACCTTATCTGTATATATAATGCGGTGTCGTTATATCGTTATTAATATCATGCGAACCACAATTATTCTGCATAGTTCGATTCTATTCTTTTTTAATCAACTCAAAAACGTCCATTATGTCAATGTTTGAGGTCCCTTTTATTGGAAGTTTATGATCACAATAGTAAGTGATATTTCCATGATCAAAATATCTCTCCGCCTATTTCTAGCTCCATTGTATCTGCCTAGAGTCTTTTTCTTTAACCCTGCCTCTGGTATTCCGGAAATTAATTGCGAAAATTAATTATCCTGGTTTTTTTACCATGGTTGCCCTTGTAAATGTCAAGGGGAACTCTCTTAACTAATATTTTCCCTTTAATTGACTGCTAAAGAAAAAAATTCATTCCTTAGGTCATGACTTGCGACAGGGTTCCCCATAACGTAACGCACATAATGTTCCGCGAAACTCTGTTGTTCCACAAAAAGTTACTAGCTGTTCGCAAAAACCTAGAATCGTTTTATATCGTTCATTAGAAAAAAGAAATTTATATATTTTTAAAGGATTATTTTTATAAAATATCGAAAACAATTAAGTGAATACAATAGCATTGTTTAAAAATGTCAGTGTCCGTACCTTACATTAAACCATCAAATTAATAAACATTCTGTATTAATATAAACGTGTATATATATACATATATATTATAAAGAAATGACGAATTAACAAACCTTATGATGAAGGAGGTCACTCTCCGATCCAAACAAATATCTCGTATTCTCTGGGTGCGCGTGAAAGGGACGGCGTACATTTCTTTTGTTCTGCTGCTTGATCCTGACCAAAAACGGCAACTGACTATCATTTGTCGGTATTTGCCAAAATTGTGAATACGATTGGCCGTGGCAAAATGTATTAATCCTAACTCTGATTTCAAATAATAAAAGAAAGAGCTTTAAAATGCGAGTTGAATATTCAGCATACCGTCTAATTAATTTTGGAGGGAACAAGTCAGTGCAAATAATATTTATTCTATTAGAAGTATTAGTCTCGTATGTTCATGTTGTTTTAACAATTAATATTTAATCAAATTCAAGTCACAATGATAATAATTATCCACATTTCATTAGACATACATACTTTTGCAGATATAAACTGTTTAAATTGGAGAAGGTTATCCAGAGGAAAGCCACCATAGAGACTATGACATTCGTAAAACTTTTTCAAGGCGAAAATTAATTCAGCATAAAGTTTTATAAACTTTTAAACAGATCATTTATTGTTGATACATTTCACATTCAGGTGGCAGATAATTTTACAAAGAGCTATGAACTGAACTTATAATGAAAAGGAAAAAGATTTACATTTTTTAACACAAGTGATAACATTGCACCTTTTCAGAGAAAATTACAGATGAGCAGAAACTTTTATGATTTTCCAATTTAAATGAAAGTTTAAAGAATTCAATTTTAAAATATATAAAGATTTTTATAGATTAATTTAGAACAGATAACTTAAAGAAACTCTTTTGCAATGTTTTTTAAAAATTTTCTGAGTTTGGCATCCTTTTCTGTGACAGATAAGCGATCAGGCATAAGTGCTAGGGATTATGAAAATCTAATTTATTTGTATGAAAAATGACTAGTACGAGCTTTCTAATTCCAAATAAGTACTTCCCTTTGCAAGCGAGTCATTCCAGAAATTATCCTTGAGTTTAGCGTTGCGGGTAGAGCTGAGCGATGACCTAATTCGAGCATCGCAGTACGATGAAAATCGATAATCACAAAAAAATCTCCGTTGGCATTTCAGGCTAAATGGATCACATTACATTAAGGATAAAGATGTATGGATTGTCATCTCTCAAATCCTTCGGCGCCATATGGACGAGATACGGTATCGACGAAATTTTTTTATGAACAATATTCCTCATCGTTTTCTTATCTGTAATATCGGGTGAAAGGTAATTTGTTTGTTATACCATATTTTCATGGATACATCTAATTAACGTCGTATTATACGGTGAGTCGACAGGTAATATGGTATGACTACTCACTAACAACCTTGCAATGCAGAATACGCTAGGCGAGTGTATGAGATATTTCCGGGTGCGCAAATTCTCGTTAATTGTTCTCGCCAACGCCATGTCGCCTGAGGTACCTCGTTTCGGAACCCACGCTACATATCAAAACGCCTGGTTGCGTACATCCACGGGGCAGGACTCTTTTTCGTTCATGCGGAAAAGGTGGTCTCGCGGAGGGAGAAGGGGTCTCTCTGTGGACGACAAGCACCGGGAAACGAGGCAGGGCGGAAGATGGAGGAGCGAGAACAAGGGGTTGTAGAAACAGAGAGGCATTTGCGAAATGAAAGATAGTGGAAGAAGCCAACACGTAAAACCTGAACTTGATGATAAACTTTAAAGGTGAACTAAGAGTATTTCCTAAAATTTTTATACTTTCTCTGAACAGTCATAACCATTCTCCTTTACTTATTCCAGTTCTTTTTAGTACGTCTCTTATTTCACGCAGACTATGACGATTACTATTTGACTTTAGCTTTATCACAGTTTCAGAATTATTATATTTATTAGCGCGTGATAAGCATAGTTATATATAAAATATCTTTCCAAACAATTAACGTCTGTTAAAAGAATTTTTATTTTAAATTTCATTCAAATATATCTGATGTACATTAACCTAATGGTACGTAACCGGAAAGTTATTTATCATTTTCACGACCGATCATAGAGAACATTCGAGTTTCCAGAACATTCGCCGAAAAATGCCCCCACTTCACGAGCATTTCGAGTTTTTTAGTGGTCGTCATATTCCAAAACTAAAGGGATTTCTACTTAATCAGCAGGGAAAATCATTTAATATTCCATAATGAGAAGTAATCTTTTGACTGACCACAACAGCTCGCGTGTTTCATTTGCTCTCCGAATGAAGATGGATCCACATAGGGAATTTAGCCTTTTCAAAGGAATTATCTTTGTTAACGTTGCGTCCAGAGTGTTTCTGCGTCCGCTTTTGAACTCAAATCTTTTCCTCTTTGCTCAACAAAAGGATGATGCATTTGCGACGAATAGAACTCCGAGCGTGTAATTGTTTTTCAATTATGTGCCCTCCAATTTCAGATCAAAGCAGATACACGGTCTGAATCTATCTCCTTTTCAGAGGAAACGCAGAAATAGACGTACATCTCCCCCTCCACTGTTCCATATACAAGCTCAACGTCCATCGTAGAAGGGATTCCAGCTGAGGAGATCCAAATTACCAATTTCCCTGGCAGGAGTGAGTGAAAGTGGGACGCCGGAATTTTGAGGCGGTAGGAGAGATTTTAGGGACAAAATTGAAGAGAGGGCGGAATATAGTATAGCGCAAAGAGATGAGCGTTTGTACGCTCTCTACCGCAGGTTTTCATATTTTTTGGCACGATCTTTACCGCAGGCAAGAATATATTATTGATCAGAGAAACTTGAAACCTGTATAATTTATTATGTTTGTATATATAAGATACAAATTATAATTGAATGTTGTTTTACATTAATAAAAGTATAATTATATTTAGACGAATTAAACAAATCAACGGACAATTTTATCACTTCTGTTTTGACAGATATTTTTTCTTAATATCATAAAAGTTTTTGAAAGATTAATCTTTTTTCCAGTTTAGGCTAAATATGAAACCTACTGGGATTATCCTCCAGGCAATGTTTTACGGTTGTCGACCTTGGAGCGTTGAGTCCAATGGCCTGAGGACGATGACACGATTAGCATTTGAAACATCGACCTGACCAAAAATGCGGTTAGTCTTCATAAAAAGTAATTCTGTTGAACGTGAAGAAATGAACTGATGGTACGGTGTGCTGTGTAATTACTGATAGTCATATAATATGTATTAATCTATTCTTAATGAATATTTTGATCATGATTTTTAAAAACTCTTAAACCCTAAATCCGAAAAGGCTCGAGACGATATTAAAGCCGTTCATTACTTGGTCGGTTCTCTCCTGCGATTCTACTATTAATCTCGTATGTTCTGATATATTTCTGCATTTCTGCGTGCCTTTCGACTAAATTGGTGGTCAGGATGTTTAATTCATCACAATAATTTTTTGAAGCGATTGATTCACATGTGCATTTCGTATGAATAGGTTAATATTACAGGCGGTGTCCTGTCATTTTTTATTTTATAGTTTGGGACTTTGATATTTAAATTTCAAACTCTTCCTCAACAGTGCGGGTGAACTTGTCCATTTCATCTCTCCATTAAATCTTCTGCGGAGCTCTCTCCCGTCTATCAATTTTTATTGAAAAATTTCCTTTCACTCGAAGAACAGGGACATCATTTTATTCATCCCGAAAAAAAATCGCAATTTTTTCATGAAACAAGACATACGTCCCGCATGTAGCACAAACAGTGGCGTTCGATTTTGCGCTGCCATCAAAGTGTTTTCAAACTGCTCTGCGTTGGAGGATGTTAGCGACGACTTTATTCTTCTCTCTACCAATCCGCCATCTACTTTGTGCCCTGCTTCTATCTCCTCTTGTCTCTCAGTCCGCTAGTTTGTCCATCACCACCACCAAGGCTTCCTCCCTGCTTCCTAACCCTCCCTTTCTTTGTCCACTCCTATTTTCCTGAACCACTCTCTTCTTTCACTTCCCAGTTCATCTCGCCACCGACCTTCCGCCTCCACTGCCCGCATCTCTATTCACGACGACAGAAACCCGTGAAACTACTCCCTTTTTTCCCTCCCTCTCTCAGTCTCTCTCTTTCCTCTGAACCGTGCGAGAATGGATTTTCAGAAGGGAACGGTGGGAAGGGAGCGTTGAAGAGATATAGAGTTCCCAGTCCCGTGGAGGCAAACTCGAGAAAGCCCCATAAGTCGTCTCGATTATGCCACCCGCTGCATCCCTCGACGTGCCCTCCGCCCTCCCTCCTGCCTCTTCTCATTGTCCCCGCGGTGTCTCCATCACAGTGTGCTTAGTAGTGGCCCTCCCTCGCTCTCTCTTCACTCCCTTTGCCGCGCGTACCGCCGTCAAAGCCATCCAAGCCTTGAACCCATCACTTGATCTTTGCTCACCTTCGCACCCTACTCCTATTCTAAGGATCACCGTTCCACCCCGTTCGGGCACACTCAGACGTTTTCTCTCCCGACTCTCTCGCTCGCTCTTGTTCTTTGACTCGCTCGCCGAAATTTTGAGAGGATAAAGTCCAACGGGAGCTCAAAGTAAATTGGGTGGAAACTTTTATTCTGGTATTTCCACGAGTATGCTTTCACAGCCACCGACCGTGTCCGCGGAGGATCACCTTTTTAGAGAATGCCGCGGGAATTATGAATTTTTTCCTTCCAGTGAATTATTCACGGAAGGACTTTAATGCGCCAGCCATCTGGCACCTCTGAAAGTTATTGCTAACAATTGTAGTGTGAAAATTAAGGTATTATTTTCTCACACTCTCCTTCAGGTCGCGAACAATGTAAGTGATAAACTAGTGTTTGAAGCGAGTGTTCTGTTGTCCATTTCTTGAAAACCTTCTTTACATGACCTAAGTGTCTAACCTGAGGGTGGTGCTCACAACAAAACTATCCCAAAACACTAAGTAGTCAACTAGCCAATTGTTTTACAATAACATTTTATTGCATCTCACTTGTACTCTTAAAATTCCATTGGAAGGTGCGTTCTGTAAGAAAATTGACCCTGGTGTAGAGGTAACTAAATATTAGTCGAAGAATGAAATTTTTTGGAATATATTGCGGGAGTTTGCTGAAATCAGACGGTTGTTTACATGCTAAAAAGCGTATACAATTAATTAATTAATTTAGATAAGGGATTTTTGGTTTGAGGTCAACCTTTTTTCACTTGATATACTCCAATTTAAAAAGCACATTAAAATTTGAATAGCAATCTCTGTAAGAAATACAATTTACCCATTCTTTAGTTCTAACGCTCAGCCTTTTTCGTTTTTTTATTCTTCAGCCTGCACCCGTTGTACTGGCCTCTTTCCGTTCTTCCCAAATTTAAACTATATCAATTTTGTCTGCTTCACTTCTTTTTCCATTTGTCATGTAAATAGAAATGTCATTGACCAGTTATTACTTAAAACTACAGAAGCTATGATGAAAACTTAGTAAAAGGACAACTCCCTTCAATGATAATGAAACAATTGTCGTGGGTAAAGAAAGACCCTGGAAAAATTTGGCGAAGGCTGAAGGTTGAGTGGACTGTTCGCAAGAAGTAATGAAGAAAGATAATAAAAGACAACAGATGAGAATAGAATAGCGGGAGTAAGCGGGGTGCGGGGACTAAGGAGTGAGGAAAATACAGAGGAAAATTAGAAGGGGGATAGGAGACAAAGGGGTAAGTTCGCGGAGATAGGGAAGAGGCGTTTTGGAGTAGGGAAGTTGAACGGACGAAGCGTAGCAAAGAGGAGGAAACTTAACTCCTCGTAATCTTTCCCGGGGGACGTGCGGCGCGCTCAGTCGTGGTTCCAGGAAGCGGCGCTGTCGGTAGTATGACGCCCCTATTGTTACCCGAGATATTGTCTCCCCCCCACTCATCTAACTGGGAAAATTAAGCTGTCTCAAGGGGGGGGAGTATACGGAGGGTAGCACCAGGGCGTCGCCTTCTTCTCAACCCCTCAAATATCGCTCAAAGACCTTGTGTAAGTGAGACGTAATCGATGTGACCGTGTCGTTTTTTTACGTACATTCTCTTAAATGTGTGGTCTAAGCGTGTAGATGTTTGAACGAGTTTAACTTTTTAAAAATTTTTCATCCAAATACGGTATAAAATATTTGCATAAGAGTTTTTAGCGTCATGAAATATTATTTATCAGCGATTCGGATCACCGAGTTTGGGACAAAATATTAATGAAATTCGTTGTGGTAACGAGATAACATTTTCATAAAATTCCTATGAGGTATTAGAGCAAAAATGAACACGTGAAAATTATTAGTTTAAAACCACGGTTTCCACCGTTTTAACGAAATTATTTGCCAATGACTCGCTTAAAAAATATTTTGGAAGTTGACGCAATGAATGATGAATGATAAAAAAATATCGTTTTGTAAAAAAAAACATTCACAGAAAATGCTCATAGTAGGCCTGCATCAAATCAAATATTTCTTTTCAAAAATCGTTATATTTTTATTTGAATAAAAAGTTTGTGATTAAGCGAATTAATATTCTAAATATTTTGTTGTTAATTCATAAAAATTGATATCCATCCTCTTTAAAATGATGAATATTCAGCAAAATAAGTGTGAATTATTGACGCCCAGGTTTAATCTAATTTATAATGAAATAAATTATATTAAAATTTTAATTTATCTCCATTTTGATAATATTTGGAACTTTAATTGTTGTTTGAAAAAAATTGCTATGATCCTAATGTAAATTTCAGCGCCGATGATTGAGAAAATTCTAATGGTTTGCAGAAAAATATTCACGCAATCAGGCGTCCATCATGCATCACTTCCACTTTTAATTTCCAGACTGAAGGAAGAGTCATAAAAATGGCTATATAACGTTGACATGCTTCGAGCATATGCATCAGTGGGATTCCGGTGAACTACGTAAATGGATCGGGTAGGGGTGTCGGGCCCGTCGACTGCCTGAAAGAAGCACTTCATTTCGCCCAATAACGAATGGCTTTCAGTACACATAAAATAATGCCATATCCGCTGGAAGCAGTTTCGAGCATTTTATGCGCCTCATCACAACCGATTCAGCCGCCGCGCCGTATTCATATTAATCGCGAACCGTCGAAATGAAACCCCTATCCCGTGCCAGGGGATATTCGTTTTCCACACGCCACCCATCGTCGTAAGCTTGCAAATTGGATTTCGTTTCCTTTTACTCGTCTCTCCGCCGCTGCACCTTTTCAGATTAATTCATGGACGTGGAGTAGTTAAGGTGGAGTTTGCCTGTTGGGCGAATGGTACCGGGAAAGGATTAGATCGCGGAGTAATTGCGCAAAGAGCGGAATGTGATATTCGAAACGAGGGGTTATGCGGTCTCGGGTTCGGCCGTTTGCAGATGGAAGTTTGAACGTGCCCCACTCGTTTATTTCTTCCTATTGCGCCTTCCGTATATCTCCATGCGTTATTATTGCTCGTGTCATCACTGAAGCTTATGCACTAGGCTGCTGAGAGAACAGTCAAAGAGTTAAACGAGGGATTTAATAATGAAAAATAGGAAAACCTGAGTAATTCGTTTAGTTTTCAAGTACTGTGAATGAAATGGTTGATATTTCCTTTAGTTCTAATAGTAATTTGTAAAAAAAATCCTTTATTCCGATTGTTTGGAATGCTATTTTCCGTAACTTATCATTTTCGTTCATGAGGTTTGAATTACTCTCTCGCTATGAGCGGTGAAATTAGTAATTTTGCATTTGGCCATTATATAAATAGAAATGAAGTCCACGCAGTTAGGTGAGTCGTCCAGAGTCGTCCAGGGTTCAGGGCTTATTATTCGCTTCTTTGCAAGTTTAAACCATTAGGGCGTAATTATTTTGCAAATTGTCACAGTTCTAAACAAATCCCTTCTTCTTTGGTTTACGAATTTGGAATTATATAGAAAATTTCGAAAAATAAATTAAAAATAATATTTTCCTTAAGCTGTCTTTGTAATGATTATACGTCAGTCGTTTGATTAAACAAAGCTTCTTCATTGTGGCTTCCCAGATGGGGTCTTGAGGTGAAGCCATTCCTACGAAAGATCCGTTGATAGAGGGACGCAAAATTGTTTCACTTTTATCTGAGCTTCATATCCGTTGCGAACATGCTACCTTCGTGTGCAATCCATTATTCCCTTCTGCAATTCTCTTTGCCCACCTGATACCCATTTCGTTTTTACCGTTTTGCTCTATTCCAATTAAGAGATTTTTCTTTCTTCTACAAATATAATATCTTTTTGAAAAATTTAAAGGTTAAAATGATCATTAAAGCCATTCAATGAGAATTCATTGACGGAATCAAAATTTGATATAGCCGTAAGTACAGGCATAATGTTTATTAAAGTTGCAACACGTTTAGCATTGATTTTCTCTTAATTTAGCGCTGCCAATTTCATTTTTCGATTTGTAGGTTAGCTCTCCGAATACCTCAATGTTTGTTAGTCTATCGTTATTTTGATGTGCGTTTCTCTTTTCTCCCGAGAGCGCTGAATGTTTCATTCTTCCAGTATCATATGTAGTTTAACCTCACCGGACTCATTCTTGGAAAATAATTTTATATTCTGGCCTCCTACCTCAAACTCACTTCTCAATTTTCCATCAAAAATATTTCTTTCCACCTTCTCATTCCTTTCTTCCCCTCGGGGCGCCCTGACCTCCCTCGTTTTCGCGTTTACCCATGCCGCTACCCCAGGACAACCGAACGCCCCCGCGGGAGTCACTACTCTCTCAGTGTTTGTGTGCGTGTGTTTGGCGGATGGAAATGATAAAAGGGATGGAGGGAAAGAGAATTACCCCAACCGTGACCTTTTCGGGTTGATTTTGCGTATCGATTCCGGCTCAAAGCCAGCCGGCGAGGCGGCGGCGTGCGAAGGCGGTGTTGCGGGGGTAGTGGATGTTATCCCTTCACCTCCCCTCCGGAAACCCCACCAACACTCCCTTGATCCACTCCCTCCCTGCTTTTTTTTAATGCCTCTCTCAAAGCTCTCGTCCTCGCTGCTAAGCCCGTTCCCTTTCCCAATCCCTCAGTTTTCGTCTCCATCGGCGCGTGCACCTAGTTCGAGTCCACTTTCTCTCTCTCCTCGTCCGGTTTAAAAATGCTTTACGAGTTTGACGTTCATTTTTTTATTCCTTGATGTGACGGTCCGAGGACTCACTCACTCTCTCTCTCTCTCGTAGGGGACAGGAAAATATTGACTCAGGAAGATATAAAATAAATTAGAATTGAAGGATTTAACGGTGAATATTTTCTTTTTGCCCTGATTAAAATTGCAGCAGCCATCGAATAGTGAGTATGCTTAGTAAAATTGATTTGTTTTTCGATGCCGTGAATTTAGGAGATAGTAAGGACTTTACTTGTTTTATTATGTACCTAATTTTTACATTTTCATGCAACACAAAATTAAAAATAATATGTATGCATAGAGACAATCCAGTTTAATGTATGAAGGTAGTGTCATATTTAAAGGCAGTAGTTTATTCTAATTTCTTGATTATTCTATTTATTTTTGAGCTTAATTTTCTTGTAAATATCATTGTTTGAACTTCCTTTGTGTGATTTTCATCGGAGATAATCTATGGAAATACGAAATTAATTAAGTTGACTATGCATATTCGAAATCACCTTAATTCTGGAAATTCTCTCAATTAATAAAGTTACGTGCTTAGATATGCGTCGGATATTGGACCAAGACTATGCCCGTAAATCCAAAGAATGTTTTCATTATTAAATGCATGACAGTTTTTAGTTCCACGTGTTTCTATGGATTTCTATGAGAAGGTTTGAATGGAAGAAGCGATTCATTTCTTTTAATGACGAAGTACAAAATCTCATCGCAATATTCATGTGAAAATTATGTGGTCAACTGCGCAAGCGTATAATCTAAGATTTAGTAAGGTATCTATGAAGGCATTTAAGAAAATAATGCATGAAAAATTTTAAATAGTTACTATCAAAGTATGCACTTTGATTGAAGGGAGTTCTTTTATTGAAGACAGAACACTGATTAAAGACAGTTCATTTATTTGACATCTTGGTGACAGAGATTTCGTAACACCAGAAATGCATTTAGATATTCACTTTAGGAATACGAAGATAAAGACGGTTTCGATTAGAATGGAACGTGACATTTCTGTATGTATTGTAGTGAGCATTACTGCAACATTATGACTCTTAAAAAAATTCAGATTCACTATTAAGGTTGACTTTGTGAATATTTGCTTATTTAAGATCTTAGTTGTTACACCTTTCCTTTTGACCTCTTAAATGTTAACGCCTATCATCCTCTATATTTTACATGCTTCTTCCAGTCAGCAATATTTATTCTTCATAAATCCTTTGTGACATTGTCTCTCCATGTTTTCAGAACTCTGCCTCTGGGCCTATAAACACCCTGGGTATTTTATATCTCCAGTAACAAGAATATCTGGTGAGCATTCTTCAATCTGCGAACAAGGGAGGCGTCCGATGAGAGATTCAAACGCCATTGGCTACTTAAGCACTAATGAAAAAAATTATCCTTAAATTTTCATCTTCTTTCATTTACCAAATACACTTTACACTCGGGGTTAATACTCATCAGTATTTTCAATCCTAGGATTGGTTTATTGCAGCCCTCCATTCGCCTCTATTTAATGTCAATTCCCTCAATCTCTGATACCTTTTCTGTTTTACGCCTTTCTTAATTTGTCCTATGTACATGTCTCTTGGTCTTCCTCGTGGAATCTTCCCTTCTATTTTTCCTTCTATTATATTCATAATCAATCCATTGTGCCTCAATGTGTGTCCAATCCATCTATTTATTCTTACTCGTACTTCTTCTTTGCCGTAGAGTTCTCCATATGGTTCTATCCTCTTCTGCTCTTCTATATACTTCCTTACTTTGTCTGTCCACACTCGGGGTTAACTGACATATATAGGTGATTATATCAATGTTTTTACGCAAATTGCTCATCGAATCGAGTTACCTTTTACTCTTTTATGGCGCTTTTCTCTGCAAAATAAAAATGATCAATAAATTTTTGGTATGATGTAGAGAAGCTGTTTGGTGAAACAATATTGTTATTAAGTATATCTTTCTATTGCAAGAGTTGCAACGTAAAAGACAATGTTTAAACAACCTTACGACTTAAAATAAATTATCTTTACCTGAGCAAATAGATTGAGTAAGTGATCAGAACATTGAATTACGTACGAGAGTGAATCAAGTGAAATCCTCGAAGGTGGAATAAAATTTCAAAATATTGTCCCACTCTCCCGTTTGTTGGCAATAGTGATAGTCATGCATTGATGAGTTTCCCACCACTAGCCATATGATACCAGAAAGAGAAGAAACATTGAACTTAATCAAGGATTGAAAGTTGATAAGATCTCTGTCAATTTAACAATTTTAAATGTAAGCTAGGAATTTCCCAAATAGCATAACTTCTCTAAGAGGCTCCACTTGACCAGGTCAGCCACATCAAGTATTGACAACAACGGTCTTTTTATCAGTTAAAGCTACCTTTCTACAAATACTTTTCTGTAGGTATCTTCAGCTTTCAAAGCACTGGAATATTTCTATTGCACACCATGGAGAGTATATATGAAAATAATACAACTGAGAATACTATGAATCAAAGAAATTACGAGGGTAAAAAGATATAATTTTCAAGGCTTTCATTTGACTCTCCCAAGTAATAAAATCAATTTCAGCTTATAGAAAAGATAATTATTTTGTAAAATGCATGTCACAAAAAAGAATAGAAAAGGAAAAATATTTGTCATTCATCCTTATAACCATCTTTATCTATGAATTTACCGTGTACGAGTTATATTTCATTTTTTCATTCGTCTAATTATGATATATATATATATATATATATATATATATATATATATATATATATATATATAACAATTCCTCCCTTATTGGTATGCTCCCAATCCCCAAACATGCCTCCGAACACAACGCTGCCTTTGACCAATGTTTTAAAGTATCCGTCTTAGCATCCCTCCCACACTCAGACCCTCCACTGAAACTCAAAACATTAGAGCTAGCTTTCATCTGGCTCTTGGATTCCTGGAATCGCCCAGGTATTAATATTAGACATTAATTGCCCCCTTTATGCATATAATTTCATCCCCCTCCGCCCCCAACAACTTCCATATCATCCCCACCTTTTTTAAAATTCCCGCGCCATACACTACCCCTCCAAACTCCTCACCTCGAATGCCTTCCCCCCCCTTTTTCCCCCCTTTTCCTTTCTTTTCCCCTCTTTTCCCCTCTTTTCCCCTCTTTTCCCCCATTTCCCCTTCTCCTTCCTACCACTGCTTTCGGGCCCTCCTCTGCCTCAGTTCTGTTCCTAATTCCTCTTGAGAAAGGTGGTTGGACCACCGAAAATTCGAGAACCAGTGAGTTTTCCCTCTTTTGTGTGTTTTGGTTTCTGTGTTTGTTATAACTATCAGTGAATTTATATATATATATATATATATATATATATATATATATATATATATATATATATATATATATATATATATATA
>CM073771.1:32282163-32429663 GCA_037158775.1 Hetaerina titia | reverse complement strand
ACTCATTATTTTGCTCAAAGTCTATTCTGAAAAACCTTCTCATGCTTAAAAGGCAAGTTTATGGATCACATATTGTAATTTAATCGTACCTTTTTGGGTTCCTTCAATATTAAAGAAATATCAGACAGTGTGTTTTTTATTGAAAGTGTAATTTCAGTCTGGTTTTCTCCTAATAATTGATTTCCAGCAGTACTAATCATTAGGTTGTGTTGATTTCTCTCAAAAATTTGTCACCTTCTTTTACCGGAATAGATGTTAACTAGTTTTCATTTCTCCTAATGGTTTCCCTACGACTAACTGGAGAATTGGTGCCAACGTTTGTTGAAAATAACGAACTCTTCTAAAGTTATTATTTTATTTTAGTGCAATCGGTATAAATATATAAGATATGCAAGATAATATTGATTGATAAAAAATTGTTTAAGGTCATTTTTAGGAGTTTAGAGTTATTTTTTTGGCACCCCATTGCGTTTTTTTTCAGATTATTCGAAAATATCAATGGATTGAAGATGTTCCTAATAATTTACTTCAAATTAAATAACACCTGCAGGCATAATAAAATATGAAGTTCAAGTTTTATAATTAAAAAATACATAGTTAAAATGAATTTTTGCCTTGTATTAAAGTCCACTTTGTTACGTTTTCTTTAATTGTACCGATTTTGTTCAAAACACAATAATATTTGCTTGCTGACTCAAATAATGATGAAAGGATATTGAATCCTACGTAGACCGCAGTATTCAATCTTATTTTCCCCATTTGTATTTCATTGTGTTTACAGTAACAAGATATTTTTCCTCAGAAAAATTTTAAAGAGCTATATAGTGTGTATACACAAGATATAGGGTTAGTTGGGTTAAGGGTTATAACTGTGCAAGATATTTAGTCGGACATCACAAAACGTGCTTCTCCATCATGAAGCGCATTTTTTCCTGCACTTACCAAATATTTAAATGACGAAATTTAACTTTAAGGATAGCCATTCCATACCATTGTAAATCACTTTAAAAATTGACCGTAATTCATCTAAACGTGGTTTCAGAACGACACTGGCTCAGTGAAGACCTTATGATTAGCTATCAGAAATCTATAATGCAGTTTGATAGCATACTTTTAACTTAACGGTTGGTGAATATGCCACTGGACTGTAAACAGTTCCATTTTGCACGCTACTACAACGGTGATGAAAGAGCCTTTGAGACGTGTTAGTGAACAAGTTGAGCGAACTGTTGATCTCGCATCGCAAGCTTCGAATCTCGTGGTTTTGCCTCAATATAAACGCACGAGGATATCAGCGTTAAATGATGGAAAGCATTTCAAAAGCTAAATTCAGCAGATCATAGTCACAAAATTTTTAGACGAGGCCAAGAAAAATAGATCTGCCTGCTTTCCTACGCCATACGCGATTTATGTAACTCTTCTCCGGCAACAATAAGACTCTCAGAAATGTTTAAAATCTCATTAATGCTCTTCCCACAAGTCTTCACATCTGAATGTGTTAAGCGATATTTTTTTATCTTTCGGATCATATTAAGGCATCCCCTTAAATAGTCCAGATGCACATCTCGCTACCCGCGATGCGAAACCAGCAAATTAAGGGATCGTTAATCCTAGATCACAGATAGAGATAATTGGGTGCGAAATTCACCACCTCTAATATTTTTTTTGTCATCAACAACTCCAAGCCTTCTTCGGAATGCCATAGGAAGACGCACGGCACCGTCAAATTTGAGAGTATAAATCATTCGGCCCGGCGGTGAATCCCTTTCTTCTGTGGGAGCCACCCTTATCCCCCAACCCACCCGTTCTCTCTCTCTCTCTCTCTCTCTCTCTCTCTCTCTCTCTCTCTCTCTCTCTATGTGCACCTCTCCCTTGTAATTTCAAGCGTGAGGTGTTTCACGTCGTCGGGCATCGCATCCCATAAATGAGCCTAGGAGGTATGTATCCGGGGGGGGGGGGATGCGGGAAGGGGAGGGGGCCAATTTCGGAGCGGCGCACCTTGTCCTCTTCGGACCGCTGGACGCCTCGTCCTCACGGATTGCTTCTCCCTTGCCCCGCCGACCGCACTTTTAATCCACGGCGTCCCGAAATTGAACACGCGCCACCGACTCGCCGAAGTAATTGCGTGCCTTCAGCCCTCCAGCTACCGGCCCTTCGTTGTGAAGGGAGGGGGGAGACGAGGGGGCGAGGGTACGAATTTGGTCGGGTGCGAAGAGGACAATTTCACGCCTGGTTCTTGCCGCTATGGGAACAGAACACACCGCGGGTGAAATGCCTCGAGGCAAATCGTCGTCATGGCCGATAAGCGTTGAGGGCATGAGGAGTTTTCACCGGGCGAAATATTTAATCGGCTCCTCGTTTTATTCCCAGGGGTTTTTTCCTCTCATAAGTCCTTAATGACGTGCTTGGCTATAGCATCGTTTCAGAAGAGCGATACCACGCGAAACTCGATTCATCATTTAATACCTAGGTCATTACATATCTCTGAAATCTTGCGACATCCTAAGTTGACCAAGGGAATTCGCGTGCCGCGTATCAAGGGAAATTATTTAATCGGTAGTACTCCCGATAAGTTTCATACCACCCATGTTTTTTTTTAATTTTCAATCCACATAACTTATTTTTATTTTGGATTACTTATCCTTGTTTGACATAATCGTATATCTAACCACAGAAATCATACCAAAGTTTGATTTGATAGGAGTATAGGATGCGTCACGTCCTATATGGTAAGGCGGCAGCAAGTAAAATTCGCGTTAGGGTAGAGGAATCTGTCCCGTTTTTCTGTGTCGCCTGCGGTTTCCCAGTAAGATCTGGCAGCCGAAAATCACTCAGCTTGGGTGAAGCTGAGAGTTCCCGGAGGCGTTACCTGGAATCGAACCCTTGCCCTCCGGTCAGTAGCCAATTCCATCTACCCACAGGACTGCCATATCATATGTAATTATGTTTCATCTCGTAACTCATGGTTAATCTTATTTTCTGTGATGACTTCATTTCGCAAATGGAATAAAGAATCTTATATAAACATGTCATTAGTTAGAGGTAATTACTCGCTCTCGTAATTTTTTTCACCAAAGAAACTGATGTCTTTTTCTCGCTGGAATGTGCTATTGGTAAAGGTGAATAACCAGATCTCTTCACCCCTCTGTTGCGTTGAGATTTTTCATCCCAGTGATAATACTTAAGGTGAAAGAAATTTAATGGCCAACACCTACGTACACGTATGATTACTTTAATTCCCTAACATTCCAAATTTCCAAAAGGAATGTAAACATTTAAACGTTCTTTTGAATGTTTAATTTATTTTTTTTAGGTAAATTTGAAAATTCTGTGTTTAAAATATATTTTATGCAAATAAATACATAAATAATAGGTGGCCTACTGTAAAAAATAATTTTGATCTGGAATTTCAAAACAAAAAAATGAAAAATACTTGAAATCAAATGTGTGTGACCTATCGCTCTACGGGAAAGTGCACTTTACACAATGCAGTCGCTGTTTTTTTTAATAATTTAGATTTCCTCGATTTTGTTTGTCGTGCGGTCTGTACTAAATGAAATTAACCAATTTGATCACTTTATATAATTAAACTGGACCAATGATGAAGGGTTATTAAATAATTAGGCATATTTTTTACATTTAGCATCCTTCATCCTATAAAAAAATAAGTTCATCCCAAGATTTCACACTCCTATAAAAGATTAATTGATTGAATAAACTCATCGTCTCAGTATAATGTTCCGATTGAAACTAAAATGGACAATATTATTCATCTAATTTTTTTTAAATATCGCATAAAAGGTAAAATTCTGCGAGTTTATTCAATTCTAATTTTTGTAGTAGCTTTGGCGAACGCGAAAAATAATTAAAATACTTCAGTCTTTTCCAAAAGTAATATGTTATCTCCATCAAATCTTTACCCATTTAAAACGCTATATTTGCATTGCTTTTATTCTTCCCTTCTGCCCATTCTTCTAGAGAGCTTGTTTCTGCGAAAAATCCTTCTCACTTATATATAAACCATAAACACAGTAATTAACCCGAAGGTCGGTTTAGTAGGTAATGGTACAGCTCACCCATGTACCAGGCCCGACGGCGCGGCGTGTGAATATTCACACATCAGGGTAGGGGGGCCAGTTCCTTTCCCTGTGCCGGTTATGGTTTCCCAGGAAGATCTGGTACCTGAAAAATCAACTAGCTTGGGTGGAGCTGCAGGTACCCAAAGTGCCTTGCCCGGGAATCGAACCCGGGACCCTCCAGTCAGTAGTCCAATGTAGTAGTCCTCTACCCACTAGACCACCGCGATCCGCCACTTATATATATATATATATATATATATATATATATATAGGGTCAGGAGAGGGGGTTGTTAAGAGAAATCCTATGGAGGCAGGAAAAATGGATGAAAGCCATATTGAGCGGTAGTGGAATGTTAAAGAAGGTAATAGAGGGGAGAATGTTGGGCAAGCGAGGAAATGGCAGGAACAGGACGGGACGAAGGGAGGAAGGAAGTACACAGAGATGAAGAGGGACCTGATGTAGATTAGGTTGCGGGATTGGGTTTTGTTTGGAGTTACAAAAATGTTTATTTGATAGTTGTGTCCATCCAAAAACCTACCTTAACCGGTAGATTACTTTAAATAAATAAATATATATATATATATATATATATATATATATATATGTTGAGGAGAGGCAAATTAGAAAATATTAAGCGAGAGATGGAAAGAGGTAACATAGATGTTTTAGGCCTCTGCGAGGTGAGATGGAAGGATAGCGGGGATTACTGGAGTGACAATTATAGAGTAATATACAGCGGCGGGGATGAGAGCCAACGAGGGGTTGCCGTAATTTTAAATAAAGGGGTAGGAAGAAGCGTAGTCAACATAGAGCAAGCGACAGATAGAATTTTACTCGTAGAGATTAAAGCAGAGCCGACGAACTTGGTCATTATTCAGGTATACATGCCACCGAGCAACCACAAGGAGGAAGAAGTCGATAGGATGTATGATGAGTTAGAGGATATCATCGTGAGTGTTCCTGCAGGGAAACATTTGATAGTGATGGGGGATTGGAATGCGACGGTAGGCGAAGGAAGAGATGGTGGTGAGGTGGGGGATTATGGGTTAGGCACGAGGAATGAACGCGGGGAGAAAGCAATTGAATTCTGCAGGAGACAGGGGTTAGTCATCACTAACACATGGTTTAGACACCACAAAAGGCGTAGGTATACATGGAAAATGCCAGGTGACTCAGAAAGGTATCAGTTAGATTATATTATGGTTAGGCACAGGTTTAGGAACAGTGTGATAAATTCGCACAGTTTCCCAGGAGCGGATGCGGACTCTGACCACAATTTAGTTGTTATGAAATGTAATGTTCGTTTCAAGAAGATAAGGCAAGGGCGGCGGGTTAGGAAATGGAATTTAGAAGCAGTAAATGGATTTACGAGGAAGGAGTATCAGCAGGCTGTAGAGAAAATGATGGATGACGGTAAAGAACTGAGTGCTATCGAAGAAAAATGGGAATGTATCAAGAAAGGGATATTGGAAGCCGCTAAAGACACTATAGGAACCGTTAACGGGAAAAGGATAAGGAAACCATGGGTAACGGATGAGATGATTGCAAAGATGGATGAGAGAAGAAGATGGAAAAATGTAAACACAGAGTTAGGCAAAATGAAGTACAAAGAGTTAAACAATAAATTGAGAAGGGCCACAAATAAAGCAAAGAAGAATGGTGGAAAACGCAATGCGAGGATATGGAAAGTTTACAGAAGAAGGGTGAAATTGGTGCTCTATACAGCAAGGTTAAGTTATTATCGGGAAGTAAGAAGGCAAGATCTGTGCTAACAGTTAAAGATAAATGGGGTAAGATAATAGTTGAACCAGGAAAAATCCAAGAGAGATGGAAGGAATATATAGAAACACTGTATGGTAAAGAACTTAGGCCGACAAGGTTAGACATAGAAAAGGAACATGACGTAGAAGAAGATAGATTAGGTCCAGGCATACTCGACGATGAAATAGAAAGGGCATTAAAGGAGATGAAAGCAAATAAGGCTGTGGGGGTGGACAATATTCCTGTAGAAATGTTGAAATGGTTAGGGAAAGGTGGGAAGAAGGCCATGTATGGACTGATTCGTAGTATCTATGAGGAAGGAATCTGGCCGGAAGATTTTGTGAGATCGGTGTTAGTTCCTATTCCAAAAAAGGCAAAGGCTTCGTCATGTGAGGATTACAGAACAATAAGTTTGATATCCCACGCAGCTAAAGTTATTCTCAGGATCATCAACAAAAGGATAGAGAGTAAGGCAAATGATTACTTAGGGGATGATCAGTTTGGGTTCAGGAAAGGAAGAGGTACGCATGATGCCATTGCAGTAATGAGATCACTAGTCGAGAGGAATATAGAATACAATCAGGACGTTTTTGCCTGTTTTGTAGATTTCGAAAAAGCGTTTGATAGAGTGAATTGGGAAAAATTAATGCGTGTATTGCAGAAAATAGGAATGGATTGGAGGGACAGGAGACTGATCCGCAACC
Organism: Hetaerina titia; assembly: GCA_037158775.1. Taxonomy (NCBI): domain Eukaryota; kingdom Metazoa; phylum Arthropoda; class Insecta; order Odonata; family Calopterygidae; genus Hetaerina; species Hetaerina titia. The sequence goes on along the minus strand of CM073771.1, from coordinate 32,423,118 downwards.
TGTACATGTCTCAGACTGCTCAGGTGCGAGTGGGGAACGGAGAGTCTGGATGGGCAGTGTTAGGAAGAGGTGTAAGGCAGGGTTGCCCATTGTCACCGGTACTGTTCAACGTATATGTAGAGGAAATGATTAAAGAGGCATGGGAAGAACTGGAGGTAGGAATGAAAGTCGGAGGGGAACTCGTAAAATCGGTTAGGTTTGCTGATGACCAAGCATTAGTTGCTCAGTCAGCCAAGGGGTTGCAAGCATTGTTGAGTGAATTGGAGGTTCAGTGCGATAAATATGGGATGAGAATCAATACTAATAAAACAAAGGTTATGCGATTTTCCAGAAAGAAAAAGGCTAAGCTAAATATTAAAATAGGCGGGGAAAGAATAGAGCAGTTAGAGCAGTTTACATATCTCGGAAGTGTTTTGGACCAATACGGTCAAAGTGGTAGGGACGTAAGGAGAAGAATTGCGCTAGGCAAGGAGGCTTTCTCAAGGAGGAGGGAGTTGATGACGGGGACGTTGAGTAGGGATGTTAAGACAAGACTCGTAAAAACTCTGATATGGAGCGTAGCTATGTACGGCGCGGAAACGTGGTCGCTGAAGCAGGAGGATAGACGTAGATTGGAGGCTTTTGAAATGTGGGTGTGGAGAAGAATGGAGAAGGTGAAATGGACCGAAAGGAAAACAAATGAGGAAGTACTGGAAATGGTGGGTGAGGAGAGGGGTTTGTTGAGAGAAATCCTATGGAGGCAGGAAAAATGGATGAAAGGCGTATTGAGCGGTAGTGGAATGTTGAAGAGGGTAATAGAGGGGAGAATGTTGGGCAAGCGAGGTAAGGGTAGGAACAGGATAGGGATGTTGGACGGGATGAAGGGAGGAAAGAAGTACACCGAGATGAAGAGGGACCTAATATAGATTAGTTTGCTAGGTGGGGAGTCACAAAATGATTATTTGATAGTTGTGTCCATCCAAAAACCTACCTTAACCGGTAGATTACCTAATAATAATATATATATATATATATATATATATCTTCTGATATCTTATCTTCCGAAGAAGACGGAGTTCGAGTCCGTCGAAATTATCAAGATATCATTGTGAGTGTTATTTTTATGTGTTCTCGTGCTGTGTGTTACTGTCTAAGTTTTATGTATAAAAATTTTTTTATGTATAATATATGTACAGGTATATATGTATATATATGTACCTGTATTTTTCTGTATATATTATAATATATGTACATTCAAACACGAAATCCCGCCATACGGCGAACAAATATTCATTCACATAGAAATAGAGAAAAGGAAATGGGAAAGGAATATGTGTACATATAATATGCCAGGTCTATTAATAGAAGAGATTTCATTTTCTAGGCCCATGGCAAAGGCACGCACATGTCCCTCATAAATGACCATCCTAATCCCATGCCCAGAGCTGAGGTTTGAGCGAGATGAAACCACGGCATCCCATCCGTCCATGCGCAGACCGCGACCCCTCCCACGTTATCAACCCGCGAGATGTAATTGTCCGCATTACACGGCGTTTGGATCACGGTGATTTTCTCCAGATGCGGTGGCACTCGTGGGTCGCTCGTTTCCCCGGACGGCCAGAGATGAGCGGACAGGCGTGCGATGGCGTCTGTCGGTGTTGGTCCTCTCTTCTCCATCCGAGGCCTTCATCTCACTCTCCCATCTCCCTCTTTCTCTCTCTCAACTCCTCCCACCTCCCTCAGCTCACCTTGCCCCGCCTCTCCGGCCGCCCTAAACCTTTGACCCCTTCTATCTTCTTCTTCTTCTTACTCTTCAGACCCTTCCACCGCCGGCCTGCCTCCCTCACCCCTTTCTCTCCTCCTCGACACTTGGAGAGGAGGAAAGAGGGCTTTGAACTCGTTTTTCCCTGAGCTAAAACTCCACGGAGCTACCGTTCACTTCGCGGATGGTACGTACCTACATACTGGTATGTGTACGAGTGTGTGTGTGTATAAATATATAGTACGCTTTATGTACGTACGTATACCGACCTGGGTATGCGAACTGAGGCGGTCGCACATTCGCTGCCGAGCACGTTGGGAGAGGGTAGTCTCGAAGGGCGTGCCTGGGGGAAGGAGGAGGAGTGGTAAAGGAGGGATGGGGAGAGGTTTGTGACGAGGAGGAAAGGGGAGTTCACGAGACGTGGGAGGATGGTGGGAAGGTGGCAGCAGTGTTGCCAAAACAAATTCATTAAGTATCGCAGGAAATCTTAAGGGAAACGTCCCTAGGTTTGCGTGCTATCCTATTCTTCTTAAGTTAAATCTCCAAGCTACCGCGGGGGAGTATCTATGCTGACGTCAAGTAGAGTGTGAGAGAATGGTCAAGGCAAGCGTCATTAATCTTGATTATTGCTACACTCAACGAATGCGGCTGAGATGGGAATTTTTATTAACAGCTATTCCTGGCCACTAGTAGATTTGGTGTATTTTTCTGTTCACTGAACTTGGTTATCTGAGCACATGCGAGGCAGCATTCCAACGGCAATGCCAAGATCATGCTGCGAAAAATGACCACCATAATCTAGTCCCTTAATATGCACACAGGAAACCTTTCAGGAACTTATTCTCGACAGTTGGCGTCCCTCTCACGTCCCCCAAACTGGTGCATTAAATATATTATTTCGCATGTATTTCGATGTGACCCAAATAAACAAAAAGTACATCATTATTTTAACTATCACGCGAATTAGGATCTCGGACGGTAGAAAATGCGCTTAAAGAATTAAATCTTTGCTGAAGCACGGTGTTTGATTTTTGTCAGAAAGTAAACGAGAAACGTAGCATTACTTACACAATAAGGATTGAATTAAATAACTCGAAACACGATAGATTATTCCTTGTCGCTAATCTTTTATGGGGAACATTCATTAAAAATAAATGTGGAAGCCTAAAAGTAAGGCAAAATGTTTTCGACACAATACAAGGATAGTGAGAAAACCGACTGTGAGGAAACTAAATAAGGGCGATAAATTTACGTAAGAAACAAAGAAAGTTTCAAATTACTTGTCAAATAAATGATGACAATTAATTGTAATCTTCCACAGAATTGATTCCACCCTACGCATTTCAATGTAATGCAAATTCATTGAAACGCTTCGGACGGAGCTGACTTTTATCATTACGGCACATTTCCACAAACTGGAGTTGACATCAACTACTTATATTTTATTTCACATTTTAAACATTGGGATCATTCAGATAAGGGTTTGATGATAAAGTTAAATTCAAATAACTTCCTCTGAATTTGTCAAATTATCAGAACAAAGGGGTGCTTCATTGTAATTAAATAAATTAGGATTGGGTTTTCCAGTGACAACGAGAGCCATGGCTTTTAGGATGGTATAGGATATTTCTGATAATGAGAGAATTATGAAGACCTTATTGGCAGATTATACCACCCGGAAAATATCAATAATTGATAGCTGCACTAATATAATTTTAAGTTATTTAGGAAAAACATATTTAAACGCCAACGCTTTTTGAATAAATACTTCGTAAAATCTCATAATCAGCGTCCTTGTGGCGATTTTATTTTATCTGAAATCATCATTTATAGAACGTACTTCAGTCGTACATCGACTGTGAGGAAACATTAGCTATATTGGCTCAACTTGGATCAATAGAAAAATCTCAGTTTTCCTTCGCTCGATGGAAAATAGCTTCAGCTATCCATACTTAATTATGATCAGTATTAATGAAGAAATTTGATATATTGGTTGCATGCTATGACATTGAATTTGAATTATGTCCCTCTGAGCAGCAAATTATGGCATTGGGATTAAGCAGCCACCGTTTTGCTAAAGTTTCCCTTTCTCTGATTTTTTTTCTTTTCACCATAATCTAAGTTCATATTTTCCGGTTGTTGACTTAAATTTAAATGTACGCATTTCTCTATTAATGGAAAATTGATGAGAATTTTCTCCACCTGAAAGTGTTATCATTCCCTGATTTTGACATAACTCATCTGGAGGATCGAATACCGAGCTTAACGTTTTCTCTCCTTCGCCATATTTGTTTTCTTAAATTTTTCTTTGAGTACCTCGTTTATTTATTGCCGTTTGATTAAACCGGTGTTGAAATGCTAGCGAACAACGCACACACGATTCTGCTAACCATGATTTCCTTTCGGTTACCTGGATTGCTTTTCTGCATTCAAGAATCCTGTTCATGGCATTTTGTTTCACTAGTCCCCCACTAGTTTCTCTGCCTCCCTCTGCTTTTTCTCCATGCTCATTGCAGATTATGGTAAATGCAATCAGTGGGAGGTCATTATTTGCATGAGATTATCCCGTAGACGTGGCGATAATGCATTTCAAGTCCTTCATTCTCGAGGAAAGAGGCGTTGGAAGTCAGCGCGAGGTGTCGCATTATCTTCATCTGATGTCGGATTGTGAATTTAATTCGTTTCAATCACTACTTACATCCCATAATAAAGGACTTGATTTAATGCTCCGAGTCCCTCTGTTTTTGCATGTTCATTTTATGAGATCACTGTGATTTTCCTGGCGGGAATGAATTTGCGTTTGTATTTGTTAGTGAGGGCAACTCAAAAAGTGAGGATTTGAAATCCATTTCAATCCCATTGCCCTTTTTAGTGACACAAGAGTGGGACTATGACCTTTCTTGTTCTAATAAAGAGATGCAACTTATAAACAAGATGTTTCATGATTGATTTGACACCTTTTATTTTCTTCTCTGACCGTCAATGTCATTTGTGCAAAGCATTAGGTTCTATCAAACTTAAGTTTCTCGCAAATTCATGTCCTTTCCCAGAATATTATACTACTTTCGATGCCATTTCTGAGACATGAGGCTTGGGTGCGGATCAATGAAGACAATTAACTAAAAAAAAGCATGGTAGTAATTTTCAACCGGTAGAGGTAATTTAGTGATGTAATAAATTAATAAAAGCCGATAGCTCAATCTTTTTAGACTCCAAAAAACGATAAAATTAAAACCTTCTCGATTCCGTAATGCTTTATTCTCCTTGCACGATTTTTCTAGAGTAATAGGAGTCGTTTTCCGGCCTTTCTTTTACTGCTTATGGGCGCCTTAAGAAGAAATCCCTCTTTTCCCTGCGGCAACGCAATTTTCTTTCTTTTGAACGCATGTACCTTTCCACCTCACACTCTTTCCCAACACAAGTGAACCCCACTTTGTCGAAGGTATAATAAAATCTTTCTTAGGGTTCAAATGGGCAATGAATACAAAATTAAAGACGATATTTTACGTTGTATCCAACCATTGTGCTTCTCATATCCGATGAAGGATAAATATGATCTTATATTGTATCTTCGTTGTTCAAGGGTTTACTTGGATACACGTATGAGCATTTTTTGAGATTTATTTGGCAAACAGTGAAATCTTATTTTCCTCGGTAGCCTTATTCTGAGGTACTCCTAAAATTGGCACGGTGGATACCACAACTGAAATGTGGGAGAGAGTACAGGGTTCGTCCGGAAAATAAGTTTATGATGCTCATTGTCTTTTTTTGCCAAAAGGGGAGTCGTCCACTACGAATTTGTACCTGAACGACAAACTGTAAATGCTGCATTTTACGTCCAAGTGCTCGACAGGCTACGAAAACGAGTCGCCCGCGTCCGGCCAGCGATCAAAAAAATCTGGCGGCTGCGTCACGACAATGCGCCGTCTCACACCGCGCTTGTCGTGTCGGACTTCTTGGCCAAGCACGGCGTGGCAACGCTGCCGCACCCGCCCTACAGCCCGGACTTGGCACCACCGGACTTCTTTCTGTTCCCGAAGATAAAGAGGAGTTTGAAAGGAACGCGATACGGGACTTTGGACGCCGTCAAAGAGGCCGTGATGACGTGTCTTCGAGAGGTTCCCGATGATGCCTTCGCGGGAGCGTTCCAGGAATGGGAACGCCGTTGGAACAAGTGTATCGACTCATAAGGGTCCTATTTTGAGGAATATTAGCTTAAGATATTTAAAAGTGTAATACATTTTTTTTCCTGAGCTCAGTACACTTATTTTCCGGACGAACCCTGTAAAGAGTGGAAAGAGGGAAATCGGTGTTTTTTTAAATTCAGCGCTTTTTCAGAGTTTCATTAAGGAAAACCAAATGCTCCCTTCTTCATCAATGATTTGTCCATTAAAATATATCACTTTATGCGTAATAACATAGGGTAGGAAAAAAATTAAGCTCGAATGATCCGGCAGTAAACATAAAAGTTTAAAACGAGAATAGGGAGATTGAAGCAAACATTCTTTTCAATCCCGGATAATGATCCAACCTTTGTCCACAAGAGATATACAGGGTTCGTCCGGAAAATAAGTGTACTGAGCTCAGGGAAAAAAAATTATTACACTTTTTACATATCTTAAGCTAATATTCCTCAAAATAGGACCCTTGTGAATCGATACACTTGTTCCAGCGGCGTTCCCATTCCTGGAACGCTCCCGCGAAGGCATCATCGGGAACCTCTCGAAGACACGTCGTCACGGCCTCTTTGACGGCGTCCAAAGTCCCGTATCGCGTTCCTTTCAAACTCCTCTTTATCTTCGGGAACAGAAAGAAGTCCGGTGGTGCCAAGTCCGGGCTGTAGGGCGGGTGCGGCAGCGTTGCCACGCCGTGCTTGGCCAAGAAGTCCGACACGACAAGCGCGGTGTGAGACGGCGCATTGTCGCTCAGGTTGTCAGTCATACGGTTGATCGCTGGTCGGACGCGGGCGACTCGTTTTCGAAGTCTGTCGAGCACTTGGACGTAAAATGCAGCGTTTACAGTTTGTCGTTCAGGTACAAATTCGTAGTGGTTCCCCTTTTGTCAAAAAAGACTTATTTGTCAAGACACTTATTTTCCGGACGAACCCTGTACGCCCTCAAGTCATACTTCTTTCACTTTTACTGTGATTTCCGATACCATAGTGGAAGTATTTTAATAGAATGTTGTTACTAAAAGTCATAATTAAATTTCTTTCACAAAAAATAAGTCATTCGGAAGTTTGGTAAAGTAGCAGAATAATCTTCCTGGCACCACCTAAATTCAACACAAATAAGATCTTTTTTGAAATGAATATAGCGATATGGAAAGTTGAATTCTGGAAGTAGCCTAATCTTTCTCATTGCAAAATAAATCATTTAAATCTCATCACCCATGCCAATAAAAATATGTAAACCTGCGTGAGAACTTTGATACATACCATAGTATTTAGAATTTGCTGACCCCTGATAATTAATTACAACTAATACTATTTCAATTATTTACAATTTGGGAAAAATATGTGAACGTAGCACTAAGATGGAAAACTATTCATCGAATCTCAACCAACTGTGAAAATACCATATTGCTTCTTTGTTATTTCAACACCCAACAGGCTGTCACAACGAGTTCCTTAGCTCTGCAAGTAAGTTCCGATTTGAGAGGACGACGGCGCGGACGGAGGGGAAGTAAGAATGAGCGGAGAATGGAAGAAAGGAGGGAGGAAGAGGGAGTCAGAATGCGGCTGGAAGAGGCAGGGCGTTATAAAAAAAAGAGGGGAGCCAGATACTCGTCTTTGATACCCGTTTCGAGGCGAAGCTGTTTTGTTCCCGCCGATCGGTCGACCGCTGCCCTGGGGCGAGGGTGGAGGTCGGTCATAGGCGGGAGCAGCCGATGGCCTGCCACTCTTTCTCCCCTCCCCGCCCTCCTCTTTCCCTCCCCCTGCACACCTGACCCCGTCTTAACCTCTTTCTCCTCCCCCACTCCATCTCTGCATGAATCCCCCTTCCAACTCCCCTTATCCTCGCAATCGAACGTCTTTCCAACCCTTTTCTCCCCGGGTAAAGCCTCCTCGCCCACCAAACCCTCCGTCTTGTCCCGTTTACTTTCCAAACCGATGCCCACGGTTAGTCAAACGGTTGGGCCTCCATGGTTGACTCCTCCCCCTGTGGGCTTCATTTGCTACTTGTGTAGCAGTGTGCGCTTGATTTATTATGCTATCCGGTCCAATCAAGGATATTTCGCACATTATTTTCTGAGGCATGCAATATCACGAAACTAAGCATGCATCCGTGCCCCATCCGGGGGTCGAACTTCTTGACCTTTTCGGGTAGTGAGTGAGTCAAGCTAACCTGGTCGGCTCAGTGCAATGTTCTGCAGATACTTGGCAGACGTTGACCCCTTAACTCCATGGGCACTATAGTCCGCGGGGTGAGCTGAAGCTCAAAACCTACTACCATTTTGCATCTCTATTCGTCAGACCATGCTCACTGGATATTCATTTTATGGCGACTGCTATACGATAAAAAAATTAAAGTACGTTTCCCATAGAACTACGACATACATTTTTTGCACTAATTCACTATCGTTATGACGCTATTTTATTGATGCGGATCACTTCTTAGTTCCATCAGTTCTTTCATTTAGCAAATATATTTTATTCATGATTTAACGTGACATTGTAAAAATATATACACGTGGTTTGGTTAACAATCTAATATAAAATTTACCGGATCCCACAATGGCTAATTGACGTATCATGCAACGAGGATTTAGACTTCAGTGCAAAGTGGATGAGTAACTCATCATGCCAAACATCTGCATTTCGATTCAGTTAAGTGGTCTTCTGGAAATGGTGGAAGCTTTTCTTTTTTTTCATATAGTTAACACAGCGAAGCCGAGGACATGTTAATAATGATTTACTCTAATGAGCACACCAGGGTGAAATGACGCAATGTTTTCTCCTCTGATAGTGATAATATATTTCTGTTCCCAGAATATCAGATAAATATTCGATGTTTGCAAAGGAAATTCAATTACCATAGCCTATTTACCTTGGGCTATTTGCATATACCTCGAGGATGATTGTTGTTATGGATAGTGTGTCATCATCCTGTCGCTTAGAGAATAATTGACATTGGAGAAAGGAGACAATTAAGAACACAAGTGTAAGAACATGACACCAAAGGAATTGTAATGGCCCCACACTACTTAGATAGATCAGACTACAAAGATGAAATAAGGGAGATAGATTCCAATACATTTAGATTTAAATTCTCATTCTCTCCCACAACAATCAGAAATCATAATGGTAAGAAACCAAAGTCACTTTATAAAAGGTAAAAAACATATAATTTACTCGTCGGAACAAAATTAAACATTGAAAAGACATCAGGCATATTTGCAGGTTTTTGTGTATGTTGGTTGGTAGATTTTGTGTTTCCATATGTGTGGGTTATGAGGGTTATGAGGGTTTTTGCATGGATGTATACAAAGGTTTGTTTGTGGCTTGTATAAAATTGTGGCTCTTGCATGCAGTTTTTTTTATTTCTTAATTACGGGTGGTGCCCTAACACACCCCCCGCCACACGCCCTTGCGGCGGCTTGCTGAGTATTAAGTAGATGTAGAAATATCTTTGGAATAGTTGGTAATTTTTAGGTAATTATTTAATTTTAATGGTTGATTGACGCTGGTCTCTGTTGACCACATAAGCACTTCAGGATATATATACTTCGTCACACATTGGTATTTCCTATACCCAGCTAAATGCATGTAATTATGACAGGTGAAATTATGAACTGGATGATTCCTTGATTTTCCTTAAATTCTTTGGTTTTATGAGAATGCGTTGATTAAAATTGATGAAATTACCTATTGTGATAGGCCGTGGAATTTATATAAATTTTCATTTTTTTCCGGTTAGGTCCTCCTACCACACTTCCTCTAGTCTTTACCGTAACATGTTAATGAATTTCACTAAACTCTTCCAGTTCTCGTGATTATTAGAAAGTGAACATTTCTGGTTACTGTACCGGTTCTTATCTTCCTACCTCGGTGTGCCTTCCCCAAAATCGTATCTCTGTCCGCATCTACCGTTGTTTACTCGGTGTATCTCTTAAAATATTTCACCCTGTCCTATTCAAAACGATTTATATAGCAGCTACACTTGTCGATACCCAATTAGGAATACAGGGAATGCGAAGAAATTTTCAGGAAGAGGGGTGATGCGAGAGTAAGCTGCCAGTAGGAGGAGAGCAATTCCCATGGACACAACACAGGGCGGATTGGAAGAATTATGGACCAATTTCTGTGAAAATGGAAAACGGAGTGTATTTTTTTTATATATATTATGGGAATCCAGAGCTGTAGAGTGCGAAATTAATGTGTTCTCTGTTCGATAGTGGAGGAAAGGTGGTGGAGAGTGCAATGAGGAGATGACATTAAAGCCGGATTGGTTGATAATAGTATACCGAAGGAAATGACAACAAGAAACTTTGCATAAATTTGTATTTCTTTTTATATACATACGTCTTCCAGAAGTTTTCCTCATAAACAGTTCAAGATTTCTAAATAAAATGGCAGAAAAGCATGGTTCAACGGCATGTACATGTATTTTTAACGAGGAATCCGTAAGTTCATGATAGCGAACCTCACTTCAAATATTGACCCCACGAATACTTCGTAAACATTGACGGAGTATTTCCAATTATCCTCTGTTTTTTCCAATGGGAATATTGTCGCATAGCAAATTCCTATTAGCTTTCTATTAAGTTTATTCTATCGTGGTTACTAGGATTCCATTTCTTAGCGGAAGACCTTCGTCCTCTCTTCAAACCCCTTCGTACAGTTTTGTTGGAATCGTCGTCCATGGCATAAACCATGTATTTTGATACACCAACACCCGCAAGTTTAAATGAGCGAATCCACATTTAGACCTAACGAATAACTGAAATAGTTGACACCAAAGGAGTAAACGCCTTTTCAAACTACCCTCGTAGTTACCCACATATTTATAAGTTCATTGGGTATACTTTTATTATTGTAACATTTTTGGTAGCATTCATTCTATGACATTATTTATGATGTTACATCTTGAATTTGGACCCTACTTTTCAAAATACATATGACTATATTAATATTTATTATTACGTAGAACGATTTGCTATAGATTACTGACACGTACTTAAATCACTTTTATATTTCAAATGAAGGATTCATTATTAACCTTTTTATCTCTATTAAATTTCCAGTAACTCTTTCACAATGCCTAATCTATACTATATCTTATGCTTATGAATCTATTCTCGTTTTAAGGTAATGTTCTCCATTTTTTATTTCCAGGTAAGGAGAGTTCTTCTTCTGCAAATTGAGCTCATTGAGACAACGTTCACCGTGGTAACGTATTTTCTTATATATCTTCCTGCCTACAATTGGCATTAGCATGGCAACTCTAATGGACATTATTACTGGATCACACTGCGTGCTCAGTAGTCAAATAGTTGCTCATTACCCTTCAAGCCGTCTCCCACTCGTACACCATACAACTTGAGGCGAAAAGGAATCAATAGTGAAGGGACGATTTGAAATATCGGCAGTTTTAAATGCTGATATGTAAGGAAGTTGGAGATAATTTTTCACAAGATTGCAATCGGTAGCTTTTATGATAGAGATAATTCCTATTTTTTAAAATTATCCATTGACTTTGAGTCTTAAAATAAACGATGGAAGCTCTAAAATTAGATAAAAAGATAGCCATCAAAAAAATTACTTGAGACGTATGAGTCACTTTATCTTTCGTGATTAAGGTTGTTGAAATACGCGTGTTGCTAACTTGAAAACATAGACTTTGTATTTATCACGAAGCTAATAATTTATGATTTTCCCACATATATGCCATTACTAAGGTTTTTTTGAGTGTTCTTTTGGTATTTGAATACACTGATTATTACGTGTCCTCATAAAATTGGACTAAATTTTGTGTTTATATCGCTACCGCCTATATACTTTAACGGCGAATAATTTTGAAAAATGTTATACTTGCTTAAAACACGTCATAAAATAGTGTACATATATTTTAGGTATTATTTTTCCTTGCCTGAATAACTTTTTTAATGAATACAAGTTACATGCCAATGCGTTTAGACTGCAATATTATTATTAGGAAAAACCCATCCACCCAGATGGTACTCGAAGCCACGGCGGGTTCCGTGACATTTGGCGCGATTATTTGCCGAATGCACGTGAACTTTAGAATTCGTGCTCTTTAGAATTTTAGAACGTGCTTTTAAGAATTCTTCTCAGGTGGAGTACACTGCCTGCTTTCTCAGATCTTCATCACCTGTAATATTATCAACCTCTATCATGTGTTCACATTCTTTAATCCTAATTCCCGAGAAGAAAAGGCGATGATGATCATCGTGGATACAACAAGAATACTAGTAGTTCTCTTATCTGGGAAAACGAGAAAGGAACGTTTGGAATGGTTGATGACGCGTTTCGTAATTAATTTATTACTCACCTTATTCAACTTTGTCCTCGGTCAAGTAGTGCGCTGCGCAACCACAGTCTTCTCTACATGTGGATAGCCTGTGCCATTTGATCTTCTGTAAGTTCGTGAAATTGGAGCAGCACAAATAACTGTTGACCGCGTTCGGTGTTCCGAACTTTAAAGTTAAATTCTTCCCACTTGCCCCGTCCCTTTATCTCCCTCCTTCTATCTGTCGTTTTATTCATTTCCTCACTCTGTTTATTGCCCCACCCCACCGCACGTGATGGGGGCGTGTTCTTGCCCTCTTGACACGGAATGGCTCCGCTTAGTGACTTGCGGGTCATCACGGTTAGGGGCACTGGAGATGACGGGGACAGGGGCATCTCTCTCTCCGAGGGAAACGAACGAGACGAGGAGCCGGTGTTGAAGCTGGCGCTCAAGTGCGTGCTCGAGGAAGGAGTAGCCTGCAGCCTCTTTTTCGTCTTGCCAAGTAAACAAAACCAAAGCAGATTTAATCAACTATAAATGCTCGGTGATGGACAGAAGAAATATTTCCATTTCTAATGGAAATGTATGCGATTTTCTGGGCACATTAACAATTTGCGCGCACAATACTTTTCATTATTTGTTCCGCCAATATTGAGTAAATATCATTTTCTAATAATTTAAAATATAATTCCTTTGTTTTTAAATATGTCAAGCCATTAATTTCACCAAGGTCGTCATTTTTATCAGACGATGTGAAATCATTCCACAAATCTGTAAAAATTCTACGGAAATTGTGTAAATTCGTAGCTACGTGGGTGGCCTGAAAAGTTTCCGACTCAGAAAATTTCAGAAAAAATGTTTTGTATCTTTTTTTAGGTCGGAAAATTTTCAGACCACCCTTGTATAACTTTTGATTTTTGCGTTTAAGTGGTCACGGGCTCCGAGGAGTTTAAGCGAGATAGATTGAGACATGCTGGATAGTTCAGTCATTCGAAAAATGATTCATTATGATTTCCAAATAAATTGGGATATGCTCTCTCTATTATACTCATATGTGTGCTCCGAGTCAGAGAGAAAACAGCTGTGACATCATTACATAAATTCTTCACGAGGCAATAAAATAACGAAAAATGTTTGCATTAGAACAATAGGAGGTGGAGAGCATTGTAAAATAAATATATCTGATGGGATATTCCGGAATGACTAGAAGCTAATGATTCTCTCTGGAATAAGACAAATTTTTCAATAAGTTCAGAGGTTGTGGCGTCAGGGCCTTTAGAAATCACGATTATTGTATAGAAAAATGTTCTATCGTAAATTAATATGTATTTTAATGATGTATCCAAACTCTTTCTTCTGGGATTATACCATATCAAAAAAAAAGTTGGATTCACCTCTGATACTACGCTTACCTGAATATTCGCTCCTCCTCACCACTCCTTCCTCTTTGCCCTCATCGATCACTCCTCGTCACTTCCACGACCTCAATCCTCCGCTATAGCCATCAACCCTTCTATCACTTATTTTTCCATCTCCTCATCCTAAACTCCTCGTCTTTGTTATTCCCTCCCAAATATCGCCATTACTTCCCTTACATTCTCCTTTCCCACCCGCAATCATTTATAGGGTCCACTTTTCTGACTTTTCGCGAGCAGAAATCGATGACATTCTAAGAAATTGAAAAATAAAAAAAATGGCTTTCCCACATAGAAAATTTTTATTTACGACCTAGGCTTTGTTATGGTATAACATCTTTAGGTCCTGAAGATGCTATACCATACCCGTAAATAAAGTTTAATATGTGGAAAAGCCAAGTTGTTTATTTTTCGATTTCAATATGAAGATTTTCCACCAAGTTACGCCAGAAACTGTTTTATTTTGATATTCTAAGAGATAAAAGAGGAAGTATAACTTCCATAGAGGGGTTGGTATAGTAAAAAGGATCGTAATTCTTGTTTCTCAACTATTAAATGTTTTTATGACGTATAGTTTTGGATGGAATAGTCCTTAACTTGATTGATGGCATGACTGAATCTAACTAACCAAGGAAGAAAAGAGAAAATTTGTGTGCTCAGGCTAAACGTTTAAATTTTTTTATTTTAACATTAAAATACTTTGTATTGAATATAATTTTTCTACCATTGCATTGATAAATCCAAATCCGCACCAGAAGCACCAACTTTACACGTTACACATAAATCTACTAACAGCTCGCTCTGCTTCAGTTTCGACTCAAATGAAAATGAGGGTTTGCATTTGATGTGTCAGCTGTACAAAATTTTCATACGCTCTTGAGGTAATAGGGTGTACGGTCCTTGAAGGTCTTCTTTCAGGGAATGGTCAAAAAAATCATTTTACTGCATTTATATTTGCTCAAACTTTCCAGTGTAATCGCTCCGTTAGGATATAGTGTGAGCTGATTTGTAACCCATTACACCGTGTGGCGAACATTCAGACAGTTACTCACAAGGGCTTTACGACATAGGATGTACCAAGTCTCATACTACTTCCTGAGATAAGTTAACGGAAATGTTTGTCTACCACAAATAGCCCTCTTCAGCTTTGTCTATGATTCTTCTATGTAGTATGTAAACACTATGAGGTTGATGAGCTGTGGAAATAGGATGTAAAAGACACGAATGGCGAAACGTAAGGGAAGGTGGAGCAGATTCGCGAAGATAAAAATGAGCAGACAGAAAGGGAAAGGGAGAGGACGGAGGAATGGCAAGTGGAGTCGGTGGGGAGAGGGAACGCAGAGGGAAGGGAGGTACGTGAAGGGATAGAGAGAGAGAGGGTCATGTATGTCGGGAGGTCAAGGAGGTGCTTTCCGGAGAGAGGAGAGCGAGGAAGGGAGGAGGGAGCGGAGGGGCAGGGTCAGAGGTCGCCAGTGGAGCGGGGCGAAGGAAAGAAGTGACTTATATGGAGACACGAATCTCGTGTAGAAGGAGTTCTGGGTCGTGTCACGACGTCTGTGTGCACGGAAATACAACATGCGTAGAAAAGCGAGCGGACGGTCTCGCTCTGACTGTTTTAGCGCATACTTTCCAAAGTCCCCGTCGATTTCTCAACGTTTCCATCACAATAAGCGTATTAGGCTCGAAATTCCTTGGTTCTGTGTAAAGAGAGAGGTTTTAGCCCCGAACCTATGAAGGTGTAGATGTAGATGTGTATTCTCTATCTGATGGATTTGGAATATTTCAAAATTAAACAATGCTCCTAAAATATTTCTTGCGGAACTGAAGGAAGGTTAAACTTTGTTCCATTTTATAAACTTTCAGCTATCCTAAATACGATTCTTACGAATAAATATAGTCACCATGTGCTTATTAGAGTTTAATTCACTTTCATAAGAAGTGTAATTTAAAATCTGCTCCCAGTTCTTGGATTGGTATCCTCCTTTTTGCCCAGGACTGAACTTCTAAATCTCTGGCGCATTAATCCTCTTAGTGGGTTCATCAAAGCAGTGTTCCTGAAAATGTGCATATCAAAGGATTTCTTGCAGCATTTGGTAACCTGGGTTTCCGTGCTCGGACGTAATTAATGGATATAGCGGTGGAGTAGTAGTAGATACTCCCAATCTAATGACCTTTACGCATTGTTAAGAGTTGACATCTATCAGCTGTCAACACCATTTGCCGAATTACACATTGAAGGTATTTTTTACGCTTAATGCTAATTATTTAATATATGTAATTAATTTCCAATGATCAATTCACTTTGCGTAATTTGAACGGGAAATCATTAGCACCGGAAATAATATATGAGGGTCATCCGGAAAGTAGTACCCGTTCGTGAAATAAAGACACAAAAGTAAATATTAACAAACATAAAAAATTTTATTTGAAAGAGGATACTTTAAACTACTTCTCAACATAATCTCCAAGCAAATTAAGGCATTTGTCATAACGTGTGACAAATTTCTGTATTCCTGCTGCATAGTCCTTCGCCGCCAGCTCATTGAGATACAGGGTCACTCCTTCTTTAAGTTCTTCATCGCTGTCAAATGTTTTTCCTGCCAAAAAGTCTTTAAGCTTTGTAAAGAGATGAAAATCTGAAAGGGCCAAGTCCGGGCTATACGGTGGATGGTCGAAAGTTTCCCATTTGAATTGCTGCAAAAGTTTTTGTGTTATCCCAGCTGCATGAGGCCTGGCATTGTCATGAACGAGAATGACACCAGTAGACAATAGACCTCGCCGCCGATTTTGTATTGCCCGCCGTAATTTCTTTAATGTTTCACAATACGCATTGGCATTAATAGTGTCTCCACGGGCCATAAAATCATTAAGCAATACACCTCGTCGATCCCAGAAAATGGTTGCCATGAGTTTCCTGGTGGACAGAACTGTCTTGAATTTTTTTGGTTTGTTTGGTGAATGAGCATGATGCCACTCCATTGACTGTCGTTTACTCTCAGGTGATGCATAACAAACCCATGTTTCGTCACCAGTAATTATGCGAGTCAAGAGAGAGTCTCCTTCATCAGAATAACGTCCCAAAAACGTCAGTGCTGTAGCCATACGCTTGGTTTTGTGCTCATCTGTAAGCATGCGAGGGACCCATCTTGCACAAATTTTTGCATAATGCAGATGGTGTTTAACAATTTCATGAACAATTGTTCGAGAAACATTGGGAAAATGCTCACAGATGTCATCAATTGTGACGCGCCGATCGTTCCTCACGAATTCGTCAACTGAGCTCACCAGTTGGTCTGTAATAACAGACGGTCTCCCCGAACGCTCATCGTCGTGTGTGTTCCCCCTCCCCATGTTGAAGTTGCGACACCACCGCCGAACAGACGACTCGTCCATTACATTGTCTCCATACACCTCCTTTAATTGGCGATGAATATCACATGGGCGAACGTTTCTTGCATTGAGGAATTTAATCACTGCCCTCACTTCACAACTGGCGGCGTTCTCAATTTTTTTAAACACTGTAAACAATCACAGAAACAACACAGGCAATGCTAGCGTCACGCAACTTGGCTCAGAGAAGGCAGACAAGCCACTGAAGCTATCTGACCTCGTCCAGCGGCTACTCGCGTCGTCAGCACTTCATGCGGCACGAACGGGTACTACTTTCCGGATGACCCTCGTATGATATATTTTTATATTAAATTAATTATAATAAATTACTCTTTGCTTATTATATTAAATAAAAGGACAGTTCAAAGTGCGTGCTACACTTATACTATGCCATTCCAATACGCCGGATATGGGTGCTTTAATATGCATGTACTCTTCTCAAAGTTCCCAATTTTTTGTTTAACATTAACTCCATGGCATCCCATGTCTAAAGACGAGTTTTATTATTTTTCTCTTATTTATTTACGTCCTATCTACAATGAAGAATTTGTAACGGTTCCTAATTTAGCCAAATCTATCTCGAAAATCACGAGTGAATTCAGTAACGTAGTGAAATTCATTTATATTTCATGAAAATTATTAAAAAACTGTTTTTTGAAAGTATCAATGGCACAATAATTATTATCCAATAGCATGTTAGAAATTGGGTTTAGGCTCAGCGATTGGTAGCGTTTCCTATTTTAGTTTTTCATAGCGGAAATATTGAGTACAACATATCGAAAATAAATGATGATGTTGACAGTTGAAAATATATTCAGTATTTTTCAGTTTTATATTTGTCGAACTGACTATGCAGTACAAAGTTTTTGTACTGCATAGTCTGCAAACTGCAAAGTGCAGTTTTTTTCGAATTCCTTATTCACGCAGTAACACGGAAGAAAGGTTTATCCTGTCGGATGTCAGGATGTGTTTTGTTAGGAGAGGTAAAGAAATGTTTCGTTGTCTCGTCCAATCCAAAATATACCTTCAATATTTGAATATCTAAAAAAAAGTCCTACAGGAAGTAAAACAAACCCAGAGAAACATGAGATAATTCCGCTCACCCTAATAGTTCTATACTGTGACGTTAAAGAAGCGGCTAATTGGAGCTGGTGCTTTATGGAATGCTTCGGAAGTACACAAGCCAAGTTCACACGTCGCGGAGCAGTTGTGGAAGAAATATTACTTGTCTTGCGCTACAGGATTTTTCATATTACCTTGTCATCAAATCTTAAGTTGTCAAATGAATTGAATTATTTAATCTAGCATTTGAAATTTTGCTATAATGGACGTTTATTGGCTCATATTTATTTATTGTAATCCTGTTTGTTTCTCGCGTCTAAGTTATGAGAAAAACGCAGCGCTCGAAGAAGTCGATGCGTTCCTAACTCCTGATCATTTTGAACATTTCAGGGTAATATATATTTTATTTTTTTTAATTTTAACTTTCGACTTTTTTGCCATGCAACCTACCAACATTCATATACGTACTATGAAGTTCATACTTACAAGTGAGAGATATTTTGATTGCACTGATGTCCATTGTTATACGCTCAACTATTCTATTCTCCTTCTGTAAGTATTCAATTGAAGTAGTTATGAAGCATTTTGCAATCTAGCTCGTAGCACCCAATGAAAGGTAATTTAGAATGAAACCATAAGTTCTTAAGTGTGCGCTAGCTAATATGGTAGTCAGTGCCGAACAACACTTTGCATTCGTCACTAGCCTTAACCTTAGAGCCAAAACAGGAGCTTCAGAAAATTGTTAGGAAAAACTAAAGAAACTATAAACGAAAACGCATAATTTTGTCTAGTTTTCTCGGTTAAGACCACCAACATTCCGATAAAGAAATTTCTGCATGGAAAACCATAAAGCATACGTTTTAGTATCCTATGTGAACCCAGTACATATCATCGATAGGAGAGCTTATTTTACAATCGAAATAAATTGAGTAACATCATGTTAATTCTAGCTAATAATAAGCAATTTGTTATATTTTCTAATTCTTTTATCAAAATTGTTTTATTAGTAAAATTTTAAGAAGGGTGAAGTAGGTTTCCATCGCTTATTTCTCCTTGGCTTGTGCTATTAAATTCATAATAGTGAGTGTAACGAGTACATACGCCGCCCACATATACGGAGCCAACAAAAACAATACATGTGATTTATAAGGCGCTAAAAATGTTAATTGCAGCATTGTTCGGGCAGCGGCGTTCTCACTCAGGAAACCACTGCCATCAGAGTTGTTAAATAGCAAGTATCCTTCAATTATTGCGACCGCAGCGTGATAGGTGTTACATCACCGTGATCGACATAGAGGTCGAGTGATCCCTGGCGTGACTCATGAACTTTTTGCAACTGTGGTTAGTATGAGAGGCAATAAACGTAAGGAATTCCTTAGATCATTGGAGAAGGCCCAAGGTTATGAAATGAGAGAGGCTTCGTAATCAGGTTTATCGGCCTTTGTCCCGTGAATGCCTTGAGAATTTTAACTATAGTCGCGGGAATAAAACACGTGTTCCTCTGTGCTATAAAATGCAACTGTTGTTGAATCTCAACAACTGTACGGTCGCATAGTTACATTTATAGAAGAAAGTATTTTATGAAATCAATCAACTATCTGCATAAATACTGCTTGGTTACAATGATATATTTAACATGAAAAAAGATCTCTTTTTTCTACTTTTAAAAGTATACGAAGGAATACTACATATGTATATATATATATATATATATATATATATATATATGCATATATATATATATATATATGCATATATATATATATATATATATATTCTTCTCTTACGGTGATGTAAGCTTGTTGTTTCTTTTGAGATAATTGAAATTAATATTAATTTCTTATTCGGAAAACATTTTATTGATCTAAAAATTTGTTTTTTTTACATTATTACTCATACCTTTCTCGTAGTAAATTTACATATTTAATCAAGCAATAATTTTAAATTAATTTAATTAAATTAGTCAATTGGAAATTAAAAACAGTGTAATTTTACTTATAGTACAAGATACTATTCTTACTAAAAGGCACTCTCAGTTGCCTTCCTATTTTAATATTAAGTATAAACTATGAGGCCCACAAGAGCATGGTACAGTGGTGATCAAGTAAATATAAATATTATTTCCGACAAGCCGACGCACATATCAATCAATGCATTTGCTTAAAATCTCCTGATGCAATTGGTTTAAATATGGGATTCCACTCTCCCCCAACCATCATTGAATAAAGAATAGTATCTATATTAACATCCTTCAAATCTGTTCGTCAAAATCTGTGTCATAATCGTGAAAATTTGACTCTAAGGATGGCAATCCAGGAAGAATTCATACTGTAAGAAGCTGGTTTTGGGCATATATGACTGACTCAAGCGGTGGACACAGTGAAATATAGTATGTCTTGGAGGCCAAGTTTCCGATTTTCCAAGTGATCTTATTAGCGTTTAAGTTGGCTCCCTTGTCTTTTATTTAACCCTTCCATGGCGCGCCCTCCCGACGGCCTCTCTTCCTCCCCCCTTCCATCCCTACCACCGTCACCCCTCCCAACCCCCTCCCTCCTTCCGCGGCGCAGTCGCCGCCTGTGCATGTGTGCCGTCCCTCTCTTACCGGGCAGGCAAAAGGTCATCCTCCGGAGGTTGAGGGTCAGAGGTGGCTTCGGGTGCCCTCCGCAGGCATCGGCGGCGGACGGGACGGGAAGGAAAGGAGTGGAGAGGGAGGAGGGAAGGGACGCTTACCCCTCACACGCCCTCCCCCATTTCCCTCCTTTTTATGCTCCCTGACCTCCCCGACTTCTCTTCACCAGTACCCCCTTGACCCCTTCCCCTCCCTCCAGCCCACGCGGCTCCCTCCCCCCACCCTATTCCTTCCGCCTAACCACCCCCCCCCTTTTTCCGTCCCCCTTACTCGTGGCGGAGAACATATAGTAAGTTTTGCTTCAAATCTGAGGATTAAGAGTCTCATCTGAAGCCTAAGTTTTATTTTTCGACCCTTCCCAGGGAATGTGTCCCCTATGGAGAACAGAGAGATTATTAACTTACGGAAAATATTTTAATCCAGCTTTGCAAAGGTTTATTGAATATATTTACTCTTCTAAACATTTAATTTTCTTAGGAATTTACTCGTTATGTCCAAGTTGTAACCGTCAGGGTAGCTTTTCATTACTCTTTTGTGCGGTGTGACTAAATGTGCTGTGAACCTTATCCCAGCACGACCATATTATAAATTGCCATTTTTTCCTTAGTTGCCACGGTGTTTTAATGATGAGTCACCAGTGTTTTCTGTTAGATTATTAAAATTTATATAAATACTCTTTCATACCATACAATCTGCCTTTGATGGCATATATCTTTCTCACAGTTTTTACTTTTTCGGATAACTTATCAGGATCACATAATCTGAATGATTTTTAATTCATGTTCTAGCCGAAAATTTACAACCATCGAAATCTTCAGTAAACATGAACTTCATAATAGACGCTCGTCTGTATTAAAGACTCGTTACACGTCCATGTATTCTCAGGAAGCGCTCGTCCCTGGAAAATAGATTCATATTCTTTCTCGTCTCACCACTCCCTCCGCCGTTCGGTGGAGAGGCGGTGGCCCCGCGACCCCTCGCCCCCGGACTGCCCCGTCTTCGTCACCCACCCCTTCCCCCCTTTATCCACACAGACTCCCCCCTCCCTCCTCCCTCCTTTCCACTTGCACCCCTCCACACTCCGCCTCTTGACTCGAGCCGACGGACTCAACAGTCGCACTCACACACACACAAACACCGCACGCACGCACACACCCGCACCCGCTATACGTCCTCGCGCACACTCGCACTCCGAGACGAAAACAAGCTCGCATCGCATCCCGCCTTCGTATAGACGGCGGCCGGGTAAGAGAGGACGCAATCTGTTTCGCCGGAGGGAGGCAGGGAAGAGGAGGAGGAGGAGGGAGAGGAGTCGACGGCACCACACGGCGGAAATATCCCCCCCCGATTCCCATCTTTAAACCGCGACTTATCTTCGAGGATCTCGCCATCTCACCCCGCCATCTCTCCTCCTCCACCGCCTGTCCGTTTCTTAGCTCCACGGTCACAAGTTTTCACTCCGATCCCTCTCTAAACCCTCTCTCCTTTCCCTTGGCATCCTCGCCCACCTACCCTTTCGATGATTTAGAATCATCCCCCTTTCCATTCGCTCATTACGCGCACATTAATTCTCGTCCGCCGTTTCACTTTCGAGCTTTCCGCGTGCGGGGTTTTTTATTTATTTATTTTTTTTAATTTTTTTTCCTCGTCGTCACTTTTTCCCTCGCGAAGTCCGTCCGCCCGAGAGCTCCGGTGCATCGCTCTTATCTCTCTGCTCGCATCCGAAACCCGTCAGCCTACTTTAATCCATTAAAGTATTTCCTCCCCTCCGTCTCATCAATCTTTAGGCGTCCCGCTTGCTCGAAAATTTGCGTTCCCTCCTCCGCGGACGTAATTGTATACAAATAACGTGGAATAATAGCCACTCACCCTATCTCTCTCCGTCTTACCCTTCGGAATCGTAGGTGTGTGTGTGTGTGTGTGTGTGTGTGTGTGGGTGTGTGTGTGTGTGTTCGGTTCTGCTTTTTGTTATCGTTGGGTCTCGCTTCTTTTGACGTCTCATCTCCTTTTACATCTCATCTCTCGGCTCCGTAAGTCATTTTCTAGCTTTTTGCTCCGCGGGGAGTATTTGTATTCCGCCAGAAAAACGCGAAATCTCTCGATCGCACTCCGGAGAAGCTAGCTTCTTTATTCATGTCCGATCGAATGGAACGTATCTTTGGAAATATCGTACCTCGTCATATCGTTTCCCGGAACGGAAAATGGGGGATAAGAATCCTCGTAAGTTCCGCCTGGAAGCTCCTCCACTTTCCGAACTGCCAATCATGGTACGTGAACGACCCGAATTTGTTGGTTTTGGACTTAAAACGCACCCAGCTTAGCCCTAAGAAACCCATCTCGTCGGTCATTCGATTGTCACTCTCTTATCCCCTCAGCGTTCAGCGGAAAGGTAAGCTGGACGACGGATTATGTCTCGGAAGGGTCATCGTAATTTTTGAAGCCCACCATGAGTCTCCAATCCGATGCCGTGGCGTGACCATGGCCCGTGAGGAAAAGGTGACGGCGGCGGGGGCGAGGTCACGGCGTTTTGCGCAATGTGGGCGTCGTGGCCATTCGAACATAAGGGGGAAAGGGCGGGCGTCAGAGAAATGAAGGAGGGATGTTGTCGGTTACCCGGGGGGATGACCGCGGGAGATCTGAAGCTGCCGGCGTCATCGGTCCCCCCTCATTCCCCCCCTCCACCCCCCAACCGACCCGACCCTTCTGAAAAGCGTGTTGCCCCTTGCTCCGATTTCTCCGATCCCTCGTTGAACTCTCTGTAACCCTCCTCCCTCTCCCCCCTTCTTCTTCCTCCGTTCTCTCTCCCTCCTCCTCGCCCCGACTGCTCCGACCCTTCCTCCTCCTTTCCTACGGCTTTCGACCGACCCGATGTTGCCCCAGTGACGCCACATCTAATTCGAGCAG
This sequence comes from Hetaerina titia, assembly GCA_037158775.1. Taxonomy (NCBI): domain Eukaryota; kingdom Metazoa; phylum Arthropoda; class Insecta; order Odonata; family Calopterygidae; genus Hetaerina; species Hetaerina titia. Next base: position 32,399,505 of record CM073771.1, on the reverse strand, counting down.
CGGAGAGCTAGACAGAGACCGTGAGGAAAAGGGAGTTATTTGGTTTGTGTGCGCATGTGTGCGGTACTGTACGTGTGTACGCGTGTGCCCATCTCTGTAAGAATGCTCCCGCGTCCAGCGGGCACGAAGAGTGTGAGTGGTCGGAGTGATCTCCCCCGCCCACCGTCGACTCCCCCCCCCGAGTCAGACAAAGGCACGGGATTCCTTGGAGGGCACGCCGTCGGAAGACGGCCAAAGCCGCGCCCGGCACGTAACCGGGGAGGAGCATTCCACCGTCCCGCGTTGACGTGTGTGCCACCACCTTCTCTTCTTCCCCCATTGCACCACCCGCTTGCCACGCTCCCATCCTAAACTCCGGAACGAACGGTTAGACGTCCATCCTTCTCTTCTTGTGTCTGGTGTATGTTTTTGTCCTTTCCTGGCATCCGTTACGTGGTGTCATCGACTAGTGACGTCAAAAGGCAATCCCAATGGCGAATGCCGAAAGCCACTCGCCACAGTGAAGTGCGGGGATAGTGTAGTCGGCATCAGTCGACTCTCGACATTTTTTCCCACCCATTTTTTTCCCCAAGGTCCCATTTCAATCGGCCAACTTGCTCGTCAGCTTGCGCCAACGCCCTCTTGATCCCGTTTTGCCTCTTCTCGCCGACCTGAGGGAAATGGTTTATTTGGAGGCGAGATGTGTGTCGTCTCGGCCCTGATGCCGTCTCCCGCATCGCCTCACCCCTGACGCAAAACGTAAGATTCTTGGTTTATTATCACCATGACCCTATCTGAGTTTCACCACCACGGCAGTGTCAAGCTCGGGTGGTTGCCATTTGCAAAAGTCACGGGCGTGATTGCACTAGTCGCTTGTTTTTACCCTTAAGAAATGATTTGGAGAAGAATGGGAGGAGTGGTAATTTAATTTTTTGGTGCCTCAACGACTGAGGTCATTTGCAGAGAAGACCGGTTCACGTAAAAAAATCAATCTCGTAGAATTGATTTATATGACATGCAATTACTTTTTTATTCATCCTTATTCATAATCTACTCTTTTTATAAATTTTTTCTGTTGTTGTGCATATTTGTTATTGCATTATTTTGGAGTTTTTTTACTACCTTGAAAGCTTAATCAATAGCAGAAAGAATATTTCTATAAATTACAGAAGTAAAAATCAATGCTTCGGGACGATTTTCCAGCAAGTAATTTTTTTCTAGAAATTGCCAACTCTCTCTTCTCTCATAATTACCACCGGTCCTATGTACACGCAATTTGGTAGCATGATAGCCCTATTTTCAACCAAAACTCTGATGTCTTGTAATACGGTTGGTTACGGACGAAACCCCTTTTTCAGAATAATAAATAAAATGCACTCAATTGGAAGCTTTTAATGTCATTGTTCTGGTAAATTATTTTGCGTATTCATTACATCTAAGGAAATCTGACGTAGTAGATTTGATATATTTATATTCTAATTTATATATATATATATATATATATATATATATATATATATATATATATATATATATATATATATAGAAATATGTATGTATATATATATATATATAAATGCATAAAAATATATAAATCTATATACATGTAAAAATATATAGAAATATATATATATATATTTATACCCTCGCAGACCTATTGAATATTTATTTTTTATTGACTGATTTTTATAGAAATTTAATATGATGCATAATCAGATTACGTAATCTCTTCAACGCTCTAGCCAATATAACGCTCTGGTAATTGATCATTCTTTTGGTTCGATCCTTTCCCTTCTCGATCGTTTCGAATATAGATACATTATTATTTTCAATTTATGTGAATTAAATGTAAAAAAATAGAAAGTTTATTAGGATTTATATGCGTTTTTAGCGGGTCGCGGTGGTCTAGCGGGTAGAGCGTTGAACTACTGACCGGAGGGTCCCAGGTTCGATTCCTGGGCCCACTTCTTTGGGCACCTGCAGCTCCACCCAAGCTAGTTGATTTTTCGGGTACCAGGTCTTCCTGGGAAACCATAACCGGCACAGGGAAAGGAATTGGCCCCCCTACCCTGATGTGTGAATATTCACACGCCGTCGGGCTTGGTACACGGGTGAGCTCTACCATCACCTACTAAACCGACCTTCGGGTTGATTACTGTGTTTATGGTTTTATGCGTTTTTAAGGTTCTGTTTTATTTTTTTGGTTGATAAAGCAGCATTTGGAGAGGGTATGTTTCTTGTATTGATTTAAGAATGATCAATTTCCTAGAGCATAATATGTATTTGTTTGGTGAGATGTGATCACCTAGTATAAAATCAAAAGCGGAAAATATTGACCTCTGGTTAATAATTGTTATTTTTTCAGCATATTTCTCGATTTCTGGTTTTAACTTATTTCTTGTCTTCACGACATCGACGTAAATAGACATTAATGTCCCCACGAACTCCCTTCCTCTTGGTGAGTGAAACAATGGATCAAATAACTCGGCTAATAATTCATGTTTCTTTCCTGAACTTAATCATATAACCTCAAGTTCAGCTGTAATGACGCGGGAATGGCATCAGTATAGCGCTTTGCTGGTGTTCTGGCATTTGTTTGCGGTCCAAAAAGACTTCCATGTCGTCACAGAATACAAATCTTCCTCAATACGACCCGTTTGGCAACCATCATGACCTGATCTGAACTCGAATTCACTTTTGCTCTTAGTGTCCTCGTGGAGCGCGAGACTAGCATTATTAGCAAGGAGAGCATTCCATGTGCGGTGGCCTTATTTAGGCAGAGAACAACCAACCATCGGAAAGCTCACCGTTTCTCCGGAACTATCCGGTTGCGGGGTTATTTATCGTTGCTCGGAGCTCCTCATCCACTACGGTGTATGTTGCACGGAGTAAAATACTTAAAATTGACGGCCGAAGTCACCGTATGTCTTAATGCCATTTCCCTGGACATCAGCACAAAAGGAACGACATTTAGGATTTATATCGCGGAAGATGGCCAATTAAGGAGCATACTCAATTGTCTTGCTAACTAAATATTTCTTGAGGAGATTATTTAATCCATTTCGAATGCTAGTTTCTACTTAAACAATGAGAAAAAAAGATTAATTTAAATAATATTTACCAAAAATGTATGTTTCCATAAATTGTTCTTAATAATTTGTGGAATTTTTATACTAATAAACGCACAAGAAACTGCTTTTACACTCGATTTCAAATTAACCTGAATTCAATTGTTCCATTGGATGACCTTTAACAGAATGATATTATATTTTTAAGGTCATGTCCTATTAGCACATTGGAGAACGTTATCGGGGAGTTCCTGGTAAATACGCGTTTTTAAATGGCTTAGATCCTAAGGAATTTACAGCCATACGTCACTCCCTGTAATATCCAAAAGTGCAGGATGCTAATGCCATGATACAATTTACTTAGGTCATATTTATTTAATTTCCATCTTCTGCTGAGAAAAAAAGGTCTCCGTTGAGGCCTTCTTTATGATCTGAGTTGTCGACATGAGTACCCCACGATCCAACTTAAAGGTGTGTGGCAGGGTTTTTATTGTCAGTAAAAGTTTCTACGGAATGTGTCTTAAGTCAACTGACGGGCTGATTGCATTTTCAAATCTTGTTTTCTGCATTAAAGTTAAATTTTAATTTTTTTCTTCGATTGTGTCAACTGTTTGAATTAACTTATAAAGCTTATCTTATGAGTAAATAAAAATAACGACTCAATATAAAAAATTGCTGGTAAAAAGCGTTACAATCAGTTGTAAAGCAAATATTCTTTTGAAAATAAAAAAAATCAAGATTTTCTCAGGATATATTTCAATTATCATATCTAAATTCAAAACTGTTACAGTTTTGTGATTCCTAGAATATTTAGCAATTTTCTTCAAAATCATAAAGAGTTTTCCAGAAATTGTAGCAAATAAACTCATAAAAAATATATAAAAATATTGTAAATATCACTGATATCGTATTTTTGATCCCTTCACTTTTGTGGAGCTGTCACATGCCAAATACCGCTTACTCAGTAAATCCTCACGCCTCATTTTCCAATAATCTGGTGTATGCTGAAGTTTGAAGAATTCGCTGCTTTAAAGTCTGCAAACCTCTACCCTAGCATCCTACCAAGCCTTTTAAAGCTTAAGAAAACTATAGCATTCGGATTAGTAGATTCCCCTTTTGCGCTTTAGTCAAAACCGTCTATTCATTCCGTATCGGGCTCTCTCCGTTAAGTGCAACTCCTGCTATCTAGAGGACCACCAGAGAGCCTCCAGCTTTCCACCAAAGAAACAATGGATCATTCCGTCGCCCGCTGTCCAATCTCCTGCAGACCACAGTTTCCTCCCTCCTCTTCCCGCCCCACCACACCCCTCGATTCCCTGTATCTCCTACCTCATCCTCGGCTGTGCTTTTGCGGTCCCCCGCAGGGAAGTCGAAAGAGATAGTAGTAGAGTCGAAACAATAAGGGCCAAAGGACCATCGTGTCCGATTCTCCAGAGATCTACACGAATGTGCATGCATGATATTAACAGTGTTAAACGTAAGTTGGCGTAGAAAACGAATGAAATTAGTGCGGATGATCCAGGATTGTAAAAGTTTAAGTTTAAATTTTTTTTCATCTGGACATGATTTGTTCAAAAAAAGCCCTTTTTTTATTAGTATCTAATTTTCCATGTTTCATCCAGACTCGTTTTAATGTCAGCGGTTATATAAATACAATAATAAAGGAAAGTATAAAAGAAACGAGATCTTCCACGTGTGGAAGACCACCACCTTATGGTAAACCCAAATACGAAGAACATAATCGAAAATCAAAATCACGTTCGAACTGTTTTATTGGTGTTTCTTCAATATATTCAGCATAATATTGCATGAAATACGACATCTCTAAATGATGATTTTTACACCCTGAAATGTTTGCATCTTTAAAGAGCCCTAATGGCCGTTTGAAGGAGGTTCAGCATCGCCTTGAGCATTAATGTTTCATGTATTGCAAACGTCAGTAACTCGCATCCTGAGAATTAAAGCGTCTAACTAATATTTAATACAGTCATAGCTGACATAAGTACGAATAAAAATGTATAATTTAAAATATTTAATTGTTATAAATATTGTTTTCAATAGAGATTAGATCGTACGTGCGTTGAACTTCGTGTGGGTTTCTCATCTAGGGCCTTTGGTCAATTAGATATCATTGATTTCTTTCGGATGAGCTCACGTCAGACTATTTCCTCATATCCTTGTAAGTGTGGGCTCATGGAAATAGCAGCCAATCCCCGCTTCAGTAAAATGTGCCAATATAGATGCTTCTTTCATTCCAGGAGCATCAATCAATATGTGACTGAAGCATTTATCATCGCCTACAGCTTATTTTTTTCAAGGAGGAATTTCAAGAGGAAAAAAATTATTCTTTCACGTTAAAAATCTTCTGATTCCGCTGATCTAATCACACAGTCAAGTGGAGAATCATTTCAAGCGGAATATTTTCAGGATTAGTTGTTGCTATTTCTAAAATAAAATTAATCTTCACAGCTCTCGTTGCTTTTCGTTCTCTCATCGCTACACAGGTCGGATCAGTCATGATTGCAGGCATTCGATGCGATGTTACTTTTTGATAACGATAAATATTGCTCGAAGTGTCAATGAAACTACCGTTGAGTTATCGTATAAATGTTTTCTCAACGCTACGCAAGTCCTACGACTATAGAAATCCTTCCCTAGTGAGTTCAAACGCTATCGCTTCTCTCTCGCCCCCTTCACATTGTCTGTCTTCCTCGTCCTCTCTCGCTTCAACTCCCATTCCACGTGCCGTCCCAACTCCCGTCTCCTGTTGATCCCCCGCCTCCCACCTTCCACTCCCTACCTACGCCTCCCTCACCGCATCCTCCCACTGCCACCTACCTCCTCCAGTGCTATGTCCGTCTCCATAAATGGGAGATCACCTCCCACAACCTCCGCCGTCTCCCTCTCAAAGCGTAAAGAGGTACCACCCCTCGCCCCCCCCCCCTCGCATCTCCCCATGAGAATCACTACCCCCGCCCTCTTTTTCCCTCCCTGCCTCCTGACTTACACCCCTCAGCCTCCCTCACACACGCGCTCCTTCTCTTTCCAGTCCGTCCGTCCCCAGCCTCGATCCTCAAAAAGGGTCATGGAAATAAAACCCCAAAGGGTGTCTGTTTTCAAAACAATGGGATTGAAGTTCCATTGTGTTGACCTTGTTTGCCCTCTTTTTAAGGACTTCCATCCCATTCCTCGTCCACCAGCGATGCCACTTTTCTTCTCTTTCTCTCTCTCTCACTCCGTGTTCCTCTTCTCAGCTTCTCTCGCTTGTTCCCTTGTCCCTGATGTATCTCTTGCGGTTTCCGTCTTCACCATGTTTAACTACTTATTATGCCGTCGCATCGGAAGAGGTATCTTAATCATCAGGGGATAATTTTTCCACCGCTGAGTTTAAGTGGTACGCGGAAAAAAAACTGGAAATAACAACGGCTGAATTTCAGCTCGTTCTGAGCTCGAGATGAGAGGCTCACAATCAAATGATGCAGCCGTTTGCCCTCTTTCAATATCCCTTCAGCGGAATTACAATCTTAGGTGATGAGGAACCTTATATCTGCGATGAAAATAAAAATTTATACCGGCATAAATATAATAACTTCAGTTGTTGTTGGCGAATACTTATTTGGCATCCATTGAGGAAAGTGATAATCGAGGAATTTCACAAAGTTCAAAAAGATCGACATCAAAAACTCTCACTGGAAGGAACTCCGTGTGACGGAGTTTATATAAAAACCAGGATGGGAGTCCCTCCATGCACGAAGAGAGCAAGAGAAACTAAGGCTCTTGCAAAGATGCAGGTCACTTGCGTACACCAATGACATCGGGGGAATTATCACACCCCCCTATTAAAACATTATATCAGATAACCCGATTTTATGGAGATTTAAATATTCTTTCTTCACTTCCACAATTCGCCATTGTGACATAATTCAGGTTAACTATCCTTACAACAATTAAAGACTAGTACCTGACACCGCTTGCCAAACCCTTCCCTGACGGCTCGTAGGTTATAATTAAGATGTGACCTGATGCGTGAATTGATGAGTGAAGTGATGCGTGATTATTATTTCGTAATATTAACATTGCCATATAGGCATGGTCATTTCTTTTATTTGCCAATATGAGTTCTGAAACTGTTATTCTCACTCCCATTTGCTTCACGCCATCCGTAAAAGAAAATAATTAACTTGAAAGTCCTGCTTTACTTAGTTATGAACATTCTTATTTCGTCAGTCATTTGCAGTTATTCATTTTGCTAAATAAATAATTACCATCAAACCAATCGCCTTTGACTTTTTCTTAGGAAAATTGGAGATAGCCCCATTTCAAAAATTTGACCATCTTTGGATTCGGAAATGGAACTTGAGGGAGTTAAATAGGCAAGTGAAATGAGTGCCAGAAAAACGGGAAAGGTTCTTAGGCCCTCAAGGACAAAAGTCACATTTGACACTCACAGGCAAAACTTTGTAAAAATCCGTCACGGTAAGAGTACATGAATTAACTCTGCAGTTTTTGCAGTCATTTTTATTGTTTACGAAGATGGTTTTGATGCGAGACTACATTTTCGGGCACAATTGGTACAAAAGATGTAGCTTTGCCATGAAACCATGGTCGTGAACATTAAAAATGTACGTGAAAACTACAAATTTAGCTCATTTACTCCCAAAAGTCACAGTGACCGGTTCTGTAAAGAGAACAGGGAACACTATGCCTAACTGAAATTGCAAAAGGAATCACAATACCTCTTTGTTTATACACTTGTATGATACCCTGAAAACCACCGGACAGGTGCGTGAAAGAAATAAATCCACACAGGGATGAGCAGCATGCGAAGGGTTAGGGTCAAGTACCGTGCATGAAAACCTGCTGGACACAAAAAAAATTATATTATATACGATATCAAATTCATGGAGAAGATATCATCACCATTAGCGAATAAATTAAGCAAACGAAAAATCAAATTACACCCCTCTGAAAATCTTTATTATTTCAAGGGACAAAGATCGATCGCGAATTACGTAAGAAAAAAAGAGTAGAAAAAAATTGCCAACACCATTCGAGGGGAGATGTTAATTGAATTTATAGTTTACATTCAAATCTAATCATTTTTGTTAGCATTTTGTTTAATTTTTTATTGAGAAAAAACGAATTATTTCAGAGAGATTCTTAATTATGTGCACCTTGGCATATATTTAGTTATGGAAAGTAGAGCATTTTGTTCATTGTTTATTCTGAGGTTTATTTGTACGTAATTTAAGAAAAATATGACATTTTTCTTTATTTGCTCGATTTTTTTCTATTTTTAAGTTCGTTTCGCTTACTGAATTAATTTATTTGGCAACTCTCATCTTTCAACATACGTACTTGTATACCTACAGCTCACGAATAGAAATAGTGGATACGTGAATGGTCGTAGGAGAAAATGATTTTTAATTTCCAGTAATTTTTTTTTCCCAGTCGAATTTTAAGTAACGGCATCATCATTTTCAAGATAGAAACTCCACGTCACACATCTAAATTGCGCCCATGCGCCCCCAGACATAACCACACAATGAAATGATCACGATGCGTTGTATATTTGCCGCGAGGAGCAAGCAAGTGTAACCACTCGGTACGGCTTGTCGTAAACACAAATATGATTGATATATATTTATTCCTAAAACGGGATATAAGTGCGTCGGAAATCAATTTTACGACGAAAACAGTGCGGCTGTGAGCGCGATCCGGCAGCAGGGATCCCTTTCACGGGCCGAGGGACTAATTTCGTAGCGGAAGCACCGCGCGGCGAGGCGAGCGCAGCACCCCCAGTCACCTCCGCCCCCCTGCGGTTTTCGCATTCTGTCCCCGACACTTCCGCTCAATAAAGCATCACGGGGGCAGCGACACGACGCGGCGTTTCTCTCACCGGCCGCCGCACCGCTAAGCGTCGCTCTCGGGCGTTTATATTGTTCGGGAATGCATCCCGCCAACCGACCGATATATCATCCCGCATTCTGCTCGGAAAAGAGTTAAGACAAGAATGCGAAACCATGATATATTGCCCCTTACTTGCTGCGGTAGTAAAAGAGGCGTAAAATTTTCTTTTTTTTTCCTGTCCCCTGCCGCAAGCTTCCATTTCTTAGGACGTTTTCATTCGAACGCAGAGGCGCACGGTGATTAATTTAAGCTTTCACGCTGATTTACTTATCGCTTGTGAATAAATTGTGTGTAAAACTTTCTTTATCGCTAATCGTTTTCTCACTCTATTTTCAGATATATTCTTAAAAGGAGAAGCCATTAGGGCCTCTCGTGTTTTTTTCGCTAGAACCCATAGTGACATGGTTCAAGTGGGTTGGCCGATTGCGTCGCCGCAACCGCCAACTGAACGTTGAGACGCCACCGCAACTTCAGCAGGGCACGGTGCAATTTCACAGTCTTATTTTTTGCAATTTTCACTTGTATACACGCATGCGTGTCTTGTAAAATGCAACCTATCACAAACATATTTTCATTTTCCCATCCCTTTCTCTCCGTCTCTTTCGCCAAGCTGTCATTTGACTCATGAATTTTTTCGCGATAAGTTTTTTTTCATAGCGGTCCGTTGAAATAGAATATTTAATTAGTTTGTAAGTCCATATTTTGATTTATCATTGATAAACGTGAGCTAACACTAATTATCTGACCTGTTGATTGCTGCCTTCGTAATTTTTATTTAGCAATAGTTGGTGTTCTGCTGACGTATATTAAAAAATTGCAGACAATAAGCTGACCATATTTACCCCGTTCATTCTACTTAATAGCATTATTTGTTTAATCAATTTATGAAAAGTAATTATTTTTCAGTTTGATACGTACGGTAATAATTAAGAAAGTGATTATCCTACTGAAACACACAATGCGCCGTGTGTTTTATTTGGCATAATTAGCGTGTAATTCTGAAAACTATGCTTAAGTCTCTCTTCGCGTTACCTGTTAATATTATAAAATCAGCATCATCTTTAAAATTTGTGTCTGACGCTGAATTGATGTTTATCGATCGTTATTAATACATATATGCGACATATGCAGCGTTGAGAAAGGAGAGGAGCATTCTCACTGCAATCGTTTAAATCCACGGAACGTTTTTCTCCCTTTCACCTTCCCACTTGATCCGACTCCGTAGGATTATTCTCACATCTATATTCTACGAGTAAGCCATCCAATGCAAAGTACGTAAGTACTTTCCAATGGATGCCCTACCGATTCTATGTCGCTGATTAAAGGAAAACACTAAGGTAGAATCCGACTGGGAGATCGAACCCGGGACTCTTTCAACGAGCGCCTTTCCTGCCCGTCCGCCCTGGGGGAAGGCGAGGGGGACCACCTTCCGTTCTTCCTCTCTTAACTCTCCTCAGACCCGCCCACCGCAGTAGTGTTCTCTCACCTCCACGCTTACCATCCTTCGGCGTCCCCCCATGGGCCCCACCCTCTTCCCACCCACCCTTCCCTCCCTCGCACCCGCTCGTGTAATTATCTCCCGCCCACTTGGGTGCTTCTTTTCCCCGCCTTCCTTTCTCCACCGTTTCCATCCTTTTTCTGCCTATCTGCTTGCCGCCTCCCTCTTTTTATCTCCTGATCTGGTCTCAGCCTTTTCTTTCCCTTAGGTTTTTTCCATATTTTTTCCTCTCTTTCTCTCTCTCTCTCTCTTCGTATTCCCTTGAAAGCAATCGTTCCTCTCTCGCTCTCTCACTCATGCCGATACGCATTGCCTCCTGGACCGTGTAGCTCATGTTTATTTCAGAAATTCTCTATTGTATCCGTCATCTTCATCCATAAAACTCCTGGAAACATTTTCCATCCAATATTTAAAATGTGCCCTTTCCGAGTGTTCTCAAATAAAGCTCTAATGATTTCGCTCAAACGTTGACGTGTCTGAATTTGTGACTCGCTCGATTTTGAATTCTTAAAGACGTTTTCATGTTAACGAATATTTTTGCAAAAGTACGCCCTTTATCAAATCAACTCCCACTCTCCACCTAAGTTTTCTTTCTCTCAGTGTGCTCGGTTGGAAAACCGAGCAAATACATTCATGACCTTCTTAGTTCCATACGTCCTATTTTTTTTAGTTTTTTCGATTTACGTTTTGCACATGAAACGTTTTTGTATATAAGAACCTGCGTGTTTTATGATTCCGCATTCGCATTGGTGTGCTCATAACTTAGACTTGTTGGTGCAGCGAATCCGTATGAATATTTCCATCCCAACTATTGATATTCCTCTTGAAAATGGGAATGCAAATCCATTAATTACGTTCAGTCACCGAATTCCCTTTTGTCCGGGATGCTATATTTTTTTCCCTTCCTCCATTCTGATTCTTGCCTCACTCCTTTCCCTCTTTAACCAACCACCCCCACTGCCACTTCTCGAGAAAGACTCTCCGCATATCTCATGATCTACCTCGCGACCCCTTTCCCCAACACACCCCTGCAACCCTCTCTCCCCCACCCCCTCCCCATGCCCACTTCTCCCGTCCCAACTCTCCCCTCCTCCAAGGCAGTCTCGGCAGCCCTCTTCTCTCTCTCCCTCCTCCTCTCTACCCTCCTCCCTTTCTCTCTCTCTCTCTCTCGCCCAGCCACCTGCGATGCCGCCGGGGAAGCGAGGAGGCGCTTTTACACGGGGAGGGTGGATCCAGAGATCTTCTGCACCCCTCCACCTCCCCCCGACCCCGCTCTACCCTGCCGCCCTCGAAGTCTCCGCCCATCCCCGACCAACTAGGGGGCCCCAGCTCCTTATAAAACCCAACCCATATAAACGCCTCCGACGTCTAATCTCCTCTCGCAACCGCCACACCCTCTCTCTTTCTCTTACTTCCTCCTCTCCCTCAACATCGTTCCAGTATCTCTCCCTCTCTCCCTCCCTCTCCCTTTTCTTCTTCTTCTTCCTACTTCCCCACACCCACAGCTATTCCTCCTCCAGCCCTTCTCCCCGCTCACGCACAGAGTACTCCCAGAACACCCTCCCTCTCTTCTTGCCCTCCGCTTCGCCCGCAGTTCAATCATTGTTCGCTTCTATGCTCCCCACGATCGCCCACAAGTGCGTAAGTGCTTCGCACGATGGAATCCTCGCGCTCTTGAAATGCTCCCCTGCTGTTAACTGTACACTTTTTCAAACTAGAGAGCGTTTCTGGTTAACATTCGACAGTGCGTATTCTTTTTCTATACCTTAACTTACTTCATTTATTTATGGTGACAGTTTTTTCAAGCATTCTTTCTGATATACGTATATTTAGGTAATCCATACCGTCACCTCCACTGTTTCATTCATGGATATCCTTGGTCTTTCTGAGCTCAGGTTCGTCCAGATTATTTACCTCGTCTGGTGGTATGGTGGGTAACGTAACAGATATTTATTTAACAATTTGGCGTTTTGAGATAATCGTTGGGAAATGAGATGTTGAAATCTTTGATCTGCCGTGATATCTAAGTGGTAACCTTTTTATTTTTAATTCAATACTGATAATAGTCATGTTTCCATTTCCATTGCTACATGACATTTATTGTTCGGTAATCTAATCTTATTAGAACGAAAAATTGTTTATTTTCCTCAGAAAATACCAATTGGATTATAAGAGCCTGATTTGGTGTATGTTATGAAAAATACTTATTCTGCGATCTATACGGTCCTTCCCATAATGACAGACAATTTCTAGAAGATTTGTTCTCAATTTAAAATTTAGTCATTGTTAGTATGTATTTTTGTGTATTGTAAACCTGGCATCAAAATGATAGAGAGTCAACACTGAATAAAATGAAGCTTAATGGAACAAACAGGTACGCAATAAATTTCATTCAGCTTAGATTGGAGACACAACCTCCCTCAATATCAATCGAGCATTTCCATCGCAATGTTTCTGCAGTACAAGGACAAATAAAAAATTAATCTATTTGAATTCCGGGGTTTATAGCATGTTTCCAAAAAAGGGGTTTTATTTGATTGGATCAGGGTAGCAACTGAAAGTTGATGATTTCTACGTCAACATATTACCCAGAAGCCCTCCAGAAAGGCTGAGATGTAATTCCGCCAATCGTTAGACTAATTACGTATTGATTTAATCTCGCAGCAACATTAGGTGACATTTTTTCGATCACTTCGAATCGAGTCGCGCTACATATTGCACTAATGTCTATGTTTTGTTGTGAATATGTTTAGATGGAATTTATTTTGTTGTAAATGTATCTTGTTGTAAATGTATTATTACCCCAGTCGTACTACGGCAAACAAGATCATGTCAATAAAATTAGAGAGATTAGCGGGTACAACAGGTAGATTTAAGATTTCATTTTTTCCACGAACGATAAGGGATCAGAACAACATTGTCCAACCGCGATAGGGTCATTTTCGGGTCAAAATTGTTATGGTGTGTATTCACCCCCTGCCATACACCCGGCGGTAGCTTGCAGGTATTAAAATATCAAACATTTGAGCAACTATTCTACCGTAAATGACGAAGTAGGCGAGGAAAAAGGATTACGTATGTCGGTCTGAGAGTCAATTTACCTTGGCTTCTCGTTCGAACCCTCCTCGCCACTGCAGTGCGGGACCAAAATTATTCCACGTGTCCGAATGAAGAAAAAATGATATCTTAAATTGTTCAGTAGCTTAATTTTCATATGGAATCTTCACGCTTCCAGTGCCAACTGTCAATACATCCGGTGGTGGTGTGCCCAATCAAAAATGCGTCACCATCCTGAATTAGGAGGTGATTCTCGAGATCGGTTCACCACTTGCCCTATCAATCTGATCCTATGTCCTCAGAGACACTTTTAAACCGTTGATGGGTGCCTCTCTTCTCTGGTACATCTTTCCTCCCATGCACAGGAGTTCACGGGCCGTTCACTACGGTCCGTGATTGGAGGGCCGATACATTCCTTTTCCCTGCGTAGGAGGTCGACCGCCCTTCGGCCCCCTCTCTTCAAGACGCGAGTCTCCGAACTCATCCCCGGTGCAACCTCATCCTTCGAATCGATTCTCTTCCCTCTCCGCCGAACCCTCCTTTTATTTTCCTTTCTCCCTCTATACTCGAGTCCGACTTCCTTCTCTTCTCACTCTTTTTTTTATTCGGTGACCGGCATCGTCCGCAGACCCGTAATCCAACATCCGCGAAACAAAAATGTGTGCACTTTTTTCCTCATTTCTGTTCGTTGGTGATTTTTCCTATTCGGAACACTGGCCACAAACCACCCGTGAATTTCTTCTTCTCGCCCCTACCCCCCCCTCCACTCCAAACTTATCTACCATCCTCCCCTCCCCCAACTCCCGATTGCCACCTCTCCTGGATCCAATTTCCCTTCACTTCGGAGGTCCTTCGTCCCATCTCTCACTCCAGCCCCCCCCCCCCCACACTCCTCCAGACCACTTCCCACCGCCCTCCCACCCCCATTATATTTGCCTCCTTTGCTCTCATCTCCCCATCCCCGACAGATCTCCTCCCGAAATCGGTTACATTCAAACCGCACAGAGTACTCTTCCTCAGGCAGTCTGTCGGTGGTGGGCGCGGTGCGATCAACGTAGGGAAAATATTGTCGGCCAATTTCGATTTATCGTAGGTACCCACTCTCGGTCGCAAGCCACGAGTTCCTCCTTCTGGGGGCAGGAATTTCCTCCGCGAAGCGATGAGATGAGCCAAACAAATTATTGCGATCTGCAAACCCGATTGGTTGAAACTTTAAAGTCGACTAAAGACTAGATTGAAGTATGATTCATCTCCAAAAGAATGAGCCGAGAAAATTTAGCAAAGCTCTCCTTTCTCAATATACTGGTGTTGCCTGGTTATTTTTCCCTCGAATCCGATCACCATTAGCAATGGAGGGAAATGGTGCATAGCAATTAATAACCAAAAACAAAGGTTTAATTTAAATAAATATGGTTCATTTTCCCCTTCTCCGAGGTAACAGAAATACGCGACGAGCACTCAAGCACTCCATTTTCGTCTGACACGAGTAGTGCCAGTAGTTTTTCTTCCTAACGCGAATCGCATCCTCCCGGATTCCTTGCTCAGCCGTGCGTCAAGGCGGGACAGGGAAAAAATTTCTGTTGGATTCCCCCTCGAAAGTCGAAGGGAAACGTCATTCTTCTAGAACGAATTATGCCTCCCAGTGGGCAGTATGAATGGAAGCTTCCACACTTGCTGCACAAGGGTACTTCAATACGCGGGTAGATGTGCTGCGAGGTTACTAGATGTGTTAATTCAGTGGGTAGAACGCTTGGCTACAGCCCGGAGGGTCTGAGTTCAATTCTAAGTGACGCCTCAAGACATTCTCAGCTTTTCGCAATCTATGTGATTTTTCGGATACCAGATTTACCCGGAGAACCGTAGGTTGCACAGGAAAAGGAACTGTCACCCTACACTTATATGTGAATTTCACACGCCGATGGGCCTACGTAGTGCCAGGTGAGGTCTAATCTCACATGACAAACAACCTTCTGATTGATAACAGTGATACTTCGGTCGTCTGAGAACGAAATTCGCGACCCATTTGAGGTGTTTGATGGAAGACGGGCATCTGGTGGTCGACGCAAAATATTATTAGGACAGGACATTGTGACCATCCTCTTTTATATTGATTCCCCTATTCTATTGTAAAAGGGTTTATTAGCTAAAGATAAAAATTCAATGAATATATTAAAAATTCTCCTATGCTGAAAATACTATTGTCTACTTTGCACCCAAAAATATTTTTTTCTTTTTTATCTTTACGTAGTGGAAAACTAGTAATTCGAATCGTTTTATGTTTAGGTTCCCCTATTATATCTCACTTAGATTTCACTAAAAGGAGAATTGTTTAGAATTTCGTTAGAAAAAAATTCGGTAATATTCTACACTGAACAGATAATTGATATTCCTTCATTTGTGAATAAATTCTGTGACCTAAGAAGAACGTTATTTTAATTTCCACTGGTTGATAAGGAACTAAGTCCCATACTCTACGTTTTCTTGAATATCAATGACGTTATTCACTTTCCAGCACAATTGAATATCTCTATTCCGTAAAAATTTGGTGTTCATTGCAATGTAGTGGCATCTGAGCTAACTACAGAATATTATCACCACATATCCTTTATAAATATTATTATTACCACATAATCTCTATAATTTCAAGTTTCTCGATCTGATCATTTTTTTATAGATCTGTAGTAATGCTCATAAAAAGTCAAAATTTTGTTTTGATTTAACATATATATTGGAAAATCCTTTTTACGTCAAAACCATACATTCTCCTTCGGTAAATTTGAAAGGGAATAGTCCGAAGGGATGAAGGGAAAAGGATTTAAACAGATTGCTAGATTCCCTCATTACTTTTAAGCCATGGGCTCATTTTAGGATTCGGACTCAATACGAATTTGTAGTTCCTAGTAAGCCTGGTGAAGAAATACTTCATCGTCATTATCATGTGTTCACTTCTGTTAGGTTCACGCAGTCTTCAGTAATCCTCTCTTGTAATCTCTTCATGTGCTCATGTTCCTTCATTGACACCACTGCCATTATCTGTTTCGTGTATCATCTACCACCGCAGTCAGCTACGCGATGGCTGGTTTGATAAGTGAGCCATGCTCCCCTTGAGCATGCTGAGCCTTACGGCGTGTGAAAATCGCATGAGGTACACAGGAGCTAGCTTCTTTCCTGTCTGCGGTTTAGCTCGGTATCCGGAGAATCAATAAGCTTGTGCTTGGCGTGGTTATTCCGGAATACGACATGGATTTGAACTTAGAACCCTCCGATCAGTAATTCCAACGTCCTACCGAATATACGTCATCTTAGGCAATATGTAATTAAAAATTTAATGAGAATTAACGTTCCTCGAAGTTTTTTAAAGGAATATTTCCATTTGGGATTGAGTTGGAGTTAGTTGATTCGGTTAGGTGTCTTCGGATGACCATAGCGAATCGATATGCATATTTTGGCAGTCAAACAAACAATATTTGGTTTGATTACATTTTATCATTGAGAAAAAAGAGAGTGATTAATTAGGAAGCCTTGTTGTATTTTTGTCGTGGCAATAAATTTCAAGAGCAGTGGATTGGATCCTTCTGAGAAAAGTTCCCTCGCAATCTCAAGAAAGCCAACGCAGGACGGTCGGATTTGTTAAAAAAAAAATTCTGGTTAGATTACCAGCGATTAGAACTATGATTTCTAGACCTGGATTGGAGGTCATTTGCTAATAGATGATATCACCAGGTTAAAATTACTGAAATATTTTAGATTGGATGTGTTCACTCCTGACAATATCATTATTCGGGACTCGTCATGTATAACTAAATACGCAGAGCAAGCCAAGAATACGAAATTAAAAGTAGTTGCCAGAGCTAATGAGCATTGGGACCCCATATTGGATAGTTTTTCTGTGAAAAATACTTTAAGTAAAAAGTATTAACCACTTTTTTTAACAGTTCAACGTTAACAGTTCAAAATCAAAACGTAATGAGAACAGTACGCTTAGAATTAATGCATTTATCCCCTTTACAGACTTCTTCCTCTCTATTTCCTTTACAAATCCTCTCTCATTGATACAGTCTCCATCTGGGCTCGTAGGGTACACGAGTGTGCTGGTCTGAAACCCCAAATTCTTCAATGCGACATCTCGGTGTGCACCACGCTTCCGTCGCCGACTGAGATGCATATCGAAGATTGCTCTTTTTCGCTAATGCCGTCCACCCCCCACACGTGTCTCGGGGTCCCCTGTTCGCATCCTCGTTCGGACGCGGCAACAGCGCAGTGGAAGGTGACTATTTGGAGATGTCTCTAATGGTGGGGGCGGGGGCGGGAGGGGGAGTGGTTGTCGGTGGGGCAAGGGTCGGCCAGTGCAGGGGGTGGAACGAGGGTGCGCTCGGCGTTGTGTGTAAGGAAGAGGGACGCTCCTTTGATGTTCTCCTTTTTTTCCTCGTCGGCGATTGGTAGCTTTTAATGCTTTGGTGGTCGAGAGATGCTGCGAGGGGGAAAGAAAAAAAGAGTTCCCCTTTTCCTTTGGTCGAATTTTTTTTCGTCATTTCATTGCGTGAGAAAGAGTTCGGCTTTTCGGCCGGTGTTGGAGAGAGGACGTTTGCCCACTCCCCCGCCCACAGGAATTGCCGTTCAGGGTCGAGTGCGTCGAGGACTTCACTCGAGACCAAATCCGAATATATTTCGAATTTGAAAGGAGACCAAGGGTGTCCTGCCTTCATTATTTTGGGTGGATAATTTTTTGGTTGAAAGGGAAACTTGAAATATTTATTTATAGAGTCGTTTTATCATTCGTGACCAAATCTCGGTTGATCCGTTTTTTTTTCGACATCCATTTAATTGTGTCAAAATTCTTTTGTTGCGACCAAATGTTTCCTCGAAAGGTGATATTAGAAAGCATTCGTCTATCAATAAATTCTCCAAGGAAATACAAAAAAATTTTGGGAGATCGCAAATATTTCTTTTTCTGAATGTCATTTCACATCATTTACGTATGAGATCACTATAATCTCGAAAATTTTGTTGCTTTGTTTGCCGGGAAAGAAGTGATCGTACTAATCATAACGTGAGTAAAATATTTTATAAATTAGATACATAATCGCAATAGGATTCGGATAAGTACAAAATCAGTAAATGCACCGATTAGTATAGGATGCGGGTTGATTTCTTTAGTGTTGACGTTTTGTACGTCACAAAGGAAAACATTTCTTCTTAGATACCCATTGAAGTCAAAAATGCCCAAACAACCTATTTCGTCGTTAAAAAAATGCACCTTCGTTCCCGCCATTAACGCAGCAGCCAAGCCCATCGAAAAAAATACCCAAAAGAAGTTAGTATCATTCAACCTCAACCGCTGACCATGAAATGACGGCTCTCACACCGCTCTAAATGTCAAATTTGACGTATTCCCTTCGCGGTCCCGTTCTTGAACCATCGTTCCGGTCAGAAAATCAGGGGCGCCCCTCAAAAAGGTGGACACAAGTCACCGTAAAATAATGATTCCCTGGGGAGTAGTTATGACGGACGCGGGGAATCTTAAATTACCGAATCGGACGATCGCCGTCTCCCGTTGAAGTGAAGAGTTTTCCGAAAACATTGTCGTGATTTTTTTTTCGATCCGGTAATCTCCCGGCGTCTTGAAACCTCCCGCCAAATGACGACGGCGAATGGGTTGCCCTTCCTTGGCTCTCCCTCGCAAACCTCCCTTCCCCTTCCTCCCGTGACCACCTATAAGAAAGCGATGGAGAGGAGGGAGTGGGAGAGGGAAGCGTTGGGGAGCGGGAAGAGGGTGGGCTGAAATTGGCCGAAGGGGGTCAAAGCGGGGGAGGAGCGAGGCGGCGAGGCAGTGGCGGATCCAGCTCCTCACAATGGGGCGGATTCGGATGCTGCCCTGGGATTGGGGGAGTGGATCTCTCATTGTTGCAGCGTGTGGGAGGGGAGGCGGTTGGAAGGGGAGTAAGAAGCAGGGGGGGGGGGATGGATGGTATGAGACGGAAGAGGTCATGCTGGCGCCCGTAATGCGAGGAGGCAGAGAGCGTCATCGACCGATCTAAAACTTGGGAAACGCAGGCGGGAGAAATTGCGCGTCCGAGGCTCCGGTAGCACCAATCTTATGATCCTGTGGTTGCGGTCGAAGGGGGGGGAGAGTGGAGGTGGGAGATATTGAGGGGATTCCACAACAGTCGGGATATTGAATCACCTTGGACGGGGTATCCTTTATGTTTCTCTCGATGGTTTATTACGGTCAATAAAAATGGAAGCGAAGACTGACCTTGGGTTTTCGTTTCCCTCTCCGCCGTGATTTTCTGAGAAGAAAAACTGAAGGTTATTTTCATGGGCTGTGCATGTAGAACAAGCTCCTGTAGATATTCACCATTTTGAGTTTTAAATTACGACGGTGAGGAGTTATCGCTTTTTTATATATATCATTTGCGTCAGGTTGCATCACGAAACTGGAAATACCAACTCCAATCATTTCGTACAAATGATAACCAAATATTTCTGACGAATGACGTCAGTGTCATCCGTTTAAATTCGACCATATGATGATTAACTTTTAAGTTGTAAGCTTATAGAATTTTTAATCTGAAATGTGTTTTATGGTTGTAATGACAACAAGTGTTTTAGGTAGAGCTGGACATATTGATTCTGAATCTTCTGTAGGATTCAGGAATATCCACAACAATAAAGGAAAAATTCACCCTCCGAGAATTAAAATAAGCACTTTTGATTAACTGGCATGCTTGCTATCGGAGTAAATGCGTGGTGCTATTCAATATCTCGATGCATGAAGTTCCGATTTGCACCTAAAATTAATTATATATAGTTAGTTATAAGCATATACGAGTATCTGTCCGTCCGTTTCCGTCCAACTGAATAGTTGCTTAATTGTTAGAGGAATGTCCAAATTTGTTCCCGAAGGCTCCCGAGTTTATATATGCGTATTGCCTCTGGATACCGTCGGGTTAGGCCATGCTTTTCAAAAATTATGGGTATCAGAAGTTACTAGGAAGCAACAGGTTGCGTAAGGACATGGTGATATCTCAAAATATCAATCTATATAGCTGAACATTGTGTCAGTGTCCTCTGCCTTTCATTTTTAATATGTGGATTGCGGTAGTCCAATGGTAGAGCGCATTTCTTCTAACAGTTAGGCCTCAGCTTCCATTACGAGTGTCAGTTGTCAACTTCTCCCAATCTGAGTGACTTTTCCGGGTACCAGATCTTCCTGAGAGACTGCAGGTAGTGCAGGGGAAAGAACTGGCCCCCATTCTCTAGTGCGTGAATTTCACAAGTCGTATACAGCTTAGTTTAAAATTAGCCCTACTCTCACTTATCAAACCAACCTACCGGTTGATTAGTGTGTTCTTTTTTCGCAATTCGATCAAATTGTGGACGAGACATCTGTGGCAGTGGTCCTTCTATGCGGTGAGTGGTAAAAATCGATACACATCGTGCAGCATGGAGTCATTGCCTTTCAATGGGAAATCTTTATTTACTCGTGCATGCCCTCTCAAGCTCTGTCCATTCGGATCTGTTACTTAATTTTTGAATTCCAATCTTACACCTTATATATTTAGGTTTGTGAGCAAACCTATGAAATTTTTTGAGCAAATTAGTGCTCAAAAATACACGTTATTCTAAATAACACCCATTAAAAGGGAATATTAGCTTGCCTCATTGATGATGCATTAGCATTCTATGGACCGAAAAGCTCATGGAGGGAAATTTCTCATGATTAAACAAAACTACAGTCATTTGGTGTTCGTGATAACTGTTTTATTCAAGGTAGATGCTTTCAGAAATACCAGAGAGTTTTGAATGCGTGCATAGAGGAATTTTAAAAATAAATAAATAAAACTAGCTTTATGTCCACATTGAAAATTGTGCCCGCTTGCCAGCAGACGCATTCAGACCCGGCTTGTTCGCCGCAAGGTAGCAAGGATGCTCATTAACAAGGCTTCAAGTGATTCAATCCGTCAGTGCTGAGTGGCCACCTTTCGTCAGCGGAGCCAGAAACTTAACAACAGTGAAAAACCGCGACTCAATAATAGGAAAAAAAATAAACGTTCCCTTGACAGCGGCCACAAAAGTGAAAATATTTCTGATACTACGCTAGGGTGCGAGGGGAGTGGGTGAGGGGCGGGAGAGAGGTGCGTTTGGCGGAGAATGGCAAGAGAGAGAGAGAGGAAGAAAGAAAACTCTTGACGAGTCCAGAATAGAGAGAGTCCTTGGACTCTCGCCCTCCTGGAGGATGTGAGAGAAACGAAAAAGGCCTCCGAAGAGGTAAGGGGGAGGGTTGAAGGGCGGCTGCTGCAAGGGGAAGCGGCGGCGGCGCGATGGGAACGTTCGTGAGGAAGGGTCTAGAGGGTTGCGGGGAGGCAATGAGTCGCGTCTTCAGGAGGAGTGAATGGAAGCGGAGTTTTAAAAAGAAGCTGAGCGGGATCGGTGGATGGGGCGAGAGAGAGGTCGCAGAGGGACAAAAGGATGAGGGGGAGAGAGCGAGAGAAAAGGATAAGGTGGGTGGAGGGAGGGAGAGGAGGGATGGGAGGAATCTCCTCGGTTCCTCCCTCCCACAACCCCATCCCTTTCCGTTCCCAGCTTCCCATCTACGTGCCCCATCCCCTCTGACCCTCCCCCCTTTCCTCAATCCAACCCCCCCCCACCACTGCCAACCTTCCCCACCGCATCTCCCCATTCCCCTTGGCGACCTCTTCGAGTTCCCTCCTTTACCCCGCACCGGCTTCATCATCATCATCATCACCACCGCAGTCTCCGGTCAGCTTTTTTTTTCCTCCGGTAGTTTTTCCCTACACCTCTTCCCCCCTCCCCCTCCTGAAGCGTCTCACTCCAGGGCTGCCTCTTGGAGCCGCCGGAATTTTAAAATCGGAAAGTCTGAAAAAATTTAGGTTGGCTGGGGAAAATCTTGACAGCACAGAATAATGAATATAGACTCGGAAGTTTTTGGAAAAATCCGGGATTGTTTGCATTTGCGTCCGAGGGTGCTTGTACAAATTATCTCCGATGGCACTGCACTTTGGTGTGCTCATGATTATTTGAATATCTTCAGTTTCATTCGCCATGGTTGAGACAACCTGCAGTCACTTGATGCAACTACCTCCCTCGTGTGCTACCGGTGATTAATATTGTATAAGTACTCGGTTTTACTTTTTTGCGTGATATTCTCATTTAGGTATATTGAGAAAGGTTTAGCATTGTGTATGCAGTTGTAAATAATTTTGAGAAAACCTGATAAGTGTTGTGTACGAGTAATAATGAACGTCAAGGTTTTTTAAATATATTCAGAACCAGTAGTCAAATAACAAAATATTTAGAATCAGCCTCCTCCACAGCCTCCTAAGTTGTTTTCTCTATTTTCTGTCATACTCCCATGCCACTCATACAGTTGCGTTCACATATATTTTTGTGAATGCAACATAATCATGAATTTTGGGAATTTAGTGCTAGGTCGGTATATCAGTCTGATGAGAGAAAAAGGTTGAGGTCTGATGCGTTGTTTGTGTAATCGCTTTATCCTCAACTTGAAATTATTTTGCGTTTGTTTTGTCAATTTACAAATGTAAATTTTATATTCTTTTGAATTTGGCCTTAAAAGAGATATGAACACTGGTTATTTGAATTGATGCGAAGCTTGACGACAACCCACAATGACTCCTTGCACGAGCGGTGAAGAGAGTAAGAGGTAGCGGAAGACTCACGTGATCGGCAGCGTAAAGTAGTAATGGGAATTTGCGACCTAATTCATTTCGAAATCGACTATTTTCATCCGAGAGTTGATTTTATCGAATATTCGATCTTTCTTATTATTAAACTCGTGTTTTTAATTTTTTACTTTAAGTTATACAACCTAATTAGGTAGGTTTTTGCACGGTCCCTAACTCCCGTCAACTTATACGTATCGCTAGAACATCTTGTCTGATGTTTATTTCATTCTCCCTGTCTTTATTACTTCAACCTGCCTTCATTCTGTCTAAATAGAGTACTCTCTTTCTTCCTCCTACCATATCATACAGCATTCTCATACCACTGTCGTCGTGTCATGAAGGGGAAGGAAGGAGCACAGAATTGGCCGATTAGTAATTTATTGGGTGTATGCACTTACTCTGCCGACGGAGATCGGTACGGGAAGGGAAGGGAAGCCCAGAGCCAGGAGTAGGAGATCGTGGTGTCGCGATTCGCGACACAGGCCGTAGATCCGCGTCCGCAGTCTCCTCTCAGCCAGCCAACCTCGTCTGCTGCCCCTGACAATCTGCCCAGGTCCGGGCGCTAGCCCCTTTTTCCCGGTTCCTCCCGACGTCACAAGGTTTCTCAGAACTGCCCGGGAGCTCTTGACGTCCTGGCCTTGGGCAGGAGGAGTACGATGACCTGCAGCCCTTCCCCACAGGTGCATTGTTTTGCGGGGGTGGGATCCTGGGAACTCCCCGGCGGCTCAAGGGACGCCCCTTTGGGTTCACCCAAAGGGATTCCCTGGCAATGGGGAAAACCCTGCCTGGTCAACGGTACGCCAGTGGCGCTTTGGCCGTCCGTGGGAGCGAATAGCCACCCACCCACAACATCACGAACCTTTCAAAATTTCTTCCATTCACTTTCTCTGCGTGTTTGCGAATTTCCTTCTCAACTTCCTCTCTTGGCCCACTCTATTTAAAATTGTTTCTCTTAATCTTCGTGTATTTTTTCCATTCTCCGCTACCCCTTGATCTCAGAACCCTCCAATCCGGTCATCCCTTTGCCTAAAAGACCAGGTCTAGCACCCATAAAATACTACGCCCTATTTTTAAGTTTGAAGTAATATTTCTTTTTCTTCACATTTTTACACAGAGATGAAGAGGGACCTGAAGTAGAGTAGGTTGCTGGATTGGGTTTTGTTTGGTGTTACAAAATATTTATTTGATAGTTGTGTCCATCCGTAAACCTACCTCATTGCACCAGCCATTAACTGTCTGCTTCTTGCAATATGCTCTTTTGCTAATGCAATTTTTCTTCTAATTCCCCGATTCTATCCCCATGTTCCCGTAAAATACTATACTGCCCAAATACATGAATTTCTACTCCTCCTCTAGTTTATTACCTCCTACTTAAATGTATAACTTATATTTCCCACTACAGCAAAACTGAATCAGTTCATTTTTCTGAACACTTGGGCGTTTAGTACCAATACCTTTTTAATATCAAGGTCTTATTTTTAGTGTAGTCATTTTGATTTAACGAAATTTACTGGTTTTCACACTAACGCTATTATATTGGGTGATGAAACGCTTATGCGTGGCCAAAGTCATACCTCTCAAGTGCTAAAGAGTCCTAAAATTTTGTTCACTCCATAAATCTGGCAGGGGTCTCTTAAGGCAGACAACCAATAATTATGCTCTTCCCCAAACAGTATTTTGTTATTTTGTGAAATGGAATTGTAACCGAAAGAATGCAGTGGATCTGGACATGTGGAGGCAACTGGAGAACGTGTTTGTTTCTCGGTGTAAGCAGAAAATATTTGACACCAGAGATTCACAAAACACTGGGTAGACGAATGAAGAACCCGACAGCATGGCACAGAGTATAAAAAAGCCATTAAGAGGCCACAGGGAGAATAATTTGAGATAGAATTTCGTTACAGTCTTTTAAACACCTATTAAACAAACTGAAAGATATTATTGTAAACAAATTACTGGTTACGTGGTAGTTAATTTTAGCCCATTCATCGCTTAGTCATTGCGTTAGCCTTCCATCAATGAAAGGCACAAATTGGTCTCACAATTTCTTTCGTGGTCCCTTCAAGTGACATAAGACCCTGAAGTGTCTTGCGCACAATTCCATTTTGAGCGATTAAGATAGAAATTTGTTTCAATCACCAGGATGAATCAAGGTACTAGGCTGTAGGACTGCAGAACAGGGAAAATAAGAGGTGTGGGAGGTGGTGTGTTGTAAGCAAAGTAGTGTCTTGAACAGTGTTCGTTCAAATTTTTTCTCGATTTGTTGCACGGAAGCGTGATTAAAACCTGGTTTTGACTTTCCTTTGATAGCTGTTACAGTCGCTTGCCTGATAAAGTTTAAAATATCGATAAAATAACAGGAAATTCCGGAACAATGCTGGCGAATGCATTCTTACAAGGCCAACCTAACTCATAGAAATCCCTCTAGATAAGTTTGGCTGACGAAACAAAATTAAAGAATATTTTTTATAACTAAATTTCTCTAGTACTCACAAATTTTATCAGAAATAATTTTACCATATTGTGTGAAGTATGTTGTCTAAGATAATATACTTAAGTTGTTAGTTATCACCTTCATTCCTAATGTGAAACAGTGTTGACTAAAATCTAAAAGATTACTTGAGTCAACCACTACTAGTAAAAACCTCTTGAGGAAGGGTTTGGGAAAAATAACAAACTACATGATGAGTCATGTTTGGTTATTGCCATGATATTTGAAAAGAATTTTTTCAATCAGCCAAACGACACTTCGAGCGCTTGTGTACTCAAGAGATCTCTTCAGATCTAAGATATCTTGTACCAGGAATTGGAATCGGGAAATTGGTACCTATTCGTCCCAATGAGACGCTTCCTTAGAAGCGAAGGTCGATGACGTTATCAGGAATGTGAAAAGAATGGAAGACTGAGAAATGACTTCGCATAGTCATTTTAGAAAGCGTTTCGAGATATCCAGTATGAGATAACGAAGTTTATGTGGGATATCAAGTGTGTAAAACATGGAGAATAGCCATTGGAAATGAAACATCTTCCCGCTGCAATTAATTAAATTCAGATTAATAGTTTTGAGAAAGTTACCCAGAGACGGGTTGCCGAAGAGACCCAATGCTCACAGCATAAAACGGGTCATTGGCCGAATCCGTCCCGAAGCTCCTTGCTATCTGATCAAACACAAGAACATATAATTAGCATAAAATGTGATGAATATTTAAGTACAATAATGCATATCACTTTCATCACATCAACATGAACTATGAGCATTTCTGCAAACTTGCCATTTCACAGGTATAGTGGAAAAATATTAAAAATGTTCTAGGTGGGAGCGGAAGAGAGACTCTCTTCGTTGTAGTAAGTCGTTTTGAGAACCGCTAGTGTGTGTATCAAACGGAAAATCAAAAAGGATTTCTGGGTGGAAAAAAAACTTCCCGTTAAAGCCGTGGTGAAAAATATTTCTAAATCACATAAAATATTTAATTTCCGTGACATATCTGATTTAAAGCGCGGAATCGAGCTTTGAGGTATAAGAAAAACTTCATTTTATCTACTGCGTACCTCGTGAATTCCTTAAATTGCTATTAAATTAAACCTTTTTCCTTCTTTCATTTCTCCTCTGATCTCCCTCAATTTCTCACTAGGTCATTTCTCCAACCTATCCCAGGTTGTAAAGGGAGAAGTTATACTACTACGGAATAAAGGCCTATTAAATAAATATAAATAAATGGATATTACAAATAAATAAATATAAATTTTGAGCGGGTCGCGGTGGTCTAGTGGGTAGAGCGTTGGACTACTGACCGGAGGGTCCCGGGTTCGATTCCCGGGCTAGGCACTCTGGGCATCTGCAGCTCCACTCAAGCTAGTTGATTTTTCGGTTACCAGATCTTCCTGGGAAACCATAATCGGCACGGGGAAAGGAACTGGTCCCCTACCCTGATGTGTGAATATTCACACGCCGTCGGGCTTGGTACATGGCTACCATCACCTACTAAACCGACCTTCGGGTTGATTACTGTGTTTATGGTTTATAAATTTTGACTTCAGTTCTAGGCTGGGAAACATTTAAAAAAAATATTAAACGCTTATTTAAAATGACTTAATAATAATCTGAGGAGCTGGATTCAAATCTGAACTTTAGATCTCGTTCTATTTATCCCAAAGATTGGCCATTTGAAGTACGAAATGGAGAACTTGAAAATAAGATGACAAAACTCACATATGGTCTATTTTTTCGGCGACTAGTAAGTGCGTGCACTAACAACCGCAAGAGTGATCCATCCCAAAGGTTCCAGTGGGTAGAGTAGTGGGTAATTTACGAAGAACCCTTCGTCTCAATCCGGAGGACGCTTTTGCATATTCTCAACTGATATCCTTGGATTTAAAATTCCCTGGGAAATCTCAAGCAGCATAAGAACAGGAACTCCTCTCCCTGCCCTATGTGTGGGTATGATATGTCGCTAAATTAAAAATGCAGTGAGCTATATCTTCACCTATCAATCCAGCATTTGTTTCATTAGCGTGTTTTCATCATTTTAATAGGTCCTCACCCCCATTCCAAACCATTAAAATCCTTTTTCATTCCCCACCCATTTCCATTGAATTCTTGCTCCAATTGTCACACAATCTTAGCACTCGTCTAACCTAAGAAGCTAGTCATAAGTAAATGGTCAACTTTAAATAAAGACGTAGTGGATAGAACTAAAGTAAAACTTATGATTATTATTATTGGCAATCTACCGATTAAGGTAGGTTTCGCTTGGATACAAGCTACCAAAATGTACAGTGATGATTTCATTGCCTCTCCTAAAAACAACCCAGCATCGTGCCCTATAACAAGCCTCTCTTCGTCTCCGTATAATAACTTTCCCCCTTCATTCCGTCCAACATCCCTATTAGAATTGTACTTCACAAAAGTTCGTAGTGATGAATTTTTGGAAAAAGAGCAATTTCCTCGAGAATGCCTACTCTATCGGGACACCGAAATGCTTAAGCGTTACTCTCTTCATGACCTCTCCTGGGTGAAATGCATACGGGGAATAAGTGGAGAAGCTAACCCAAAATTAGGAATAATTAGAAGAGTAACGTGATGAAAAGGTCAAAGAGAAATGTTAGCTTTCGCTGATTAGGTTTAATTTAGTATATGCTGATAGTATTATGGGATCCTCACGAAGTTGGATTGATTGCCGAGTTGGATCGTGTGCAGCGTACAGCAACTAGATTTCTAAACGTTATGATAAACTTAGTAGCGTATCAAAATTATTAAAGGGTCTGGGTTGGGAGTCAATCAAGGAGCGAAGGCTAAATTACAGATTAAATCTCTTGCATAGATTGGAAGGGCGTCTCTTTAGCAGTGATGTTGAATATGTATTATTACCCCCATCGTACTGCGGTAGGAGATATCATGCTAGTAAAATTAGAGAGATCAAGTGTAGAACAGGTTAATTTCATTTATAATTTTTTCACGAACGATAAGGGATCGGAATAGCATTATACGACCCTGGTAGGGTCAAATTCGGGTCAAAGTTAATCTAGTGTGTATTCACCTTCTGCCAGACACCCTAGTGGTGGTTTGCAGGGTACTAATATATCAATATTCTATTCCACTCCCTTCCTCGTTGGCCTAATATTCTCCCCTCTATCACAGTCTTCAACTTCCCGCTGCCGATCAATAAGCCCTTCATCCATTTTTCCTGCCTCTTCATTATTTCTCCCAACTATCCCCTCTCCTCCCCCACCGTACTCAGCACATCCTCATTTCTTTTTGTCCACTTCACCTTCTCCATTCTCCTCCACAGCCACATTTCAAAATCCTTCAATCTACGCCTATCATCCTGCTTCAATTACCATGTTTCCGCGTCGTACATAACTACGCTCAATATCAGAGTCTAAACAAGTATTTTCTTAATAACCTTACTCAACGTCCTTGTCATCTATTCCTTCCTCCTTGTGTAAGCTTCATTGCCCGATGTAATTCTTCTCCTTCGCTGCATGATGTAATTGGAAAATATTTATCCATTCAATTTATTCATTCAAGCAAAAATCTGTTATCCATTCCTTTTCAACAGTTCTGTGAATTCTTATGTAGTTTGAACGTGGATGATAATAAAAATGTGACAATCGTCATATGGACGATCAATTGATAGATCAATATGCTTGTACAGGTTGGATTGAGGGAAATAAATCTGTCTGATCCAGCAGCGGACAACAGTAAAAACTTCAACCATATTATAGAATTGAATATGGCAAAACATCCTAATGGGCCTACTTTCTAGTGCTGCAAAAGAAGCAGTATTCCCTTCGGTAGCCGTACCTTTTTCTCACGATCTCTTCTGCTCCCTTCCTCTCGGTCACCCATGCATCCCACTCTTCTTTCTTTTGTTCCTGCATGCAGTCTTCCATCTATCCCCTCAGTACCCCAATCATTCCCATCTCGCCCTCTGCGGATTTTCCCTCCTCATTCATCGCGATTCATTCTTTGCCATCCGCATTCCACGTCATCCTCTCCCGTCATCCCGCACTGCACGTGGACGGCGGCGTTTTTATTATGTCCTCGACATGATATGGCCATGTCTGTCATAACTTCCGGCCGTCCTTAACGAACGCTCAAGAGGGTTTTCTTTAACCCTGCCGTTAATTTTGTCATGGGATCGGAGAGGAATTTTTATTTATTTTTTTAACTAATTTGAGTGATTTATTTTTTGTGAGGAGTGGGAAGTGCGTCAGCACTTAGCAACAGGAAAAATATTTTGCATATAGTCGGTTTTCTTATGAATCAAATCCACTTATTGCGTGTAAAATATCATTTATTAATAATGATAGTCATTATTTTGTCATTAACTCATTTAAATAGGTACAACGACAGTGCGATTGCACCTGAAAATATTCCGTTACTTTGGAGCAGCCTCAGAGCACCTACTTCAATATAATTTCAATTAGGTATGAATATATTGAGAAACTTCAAGTCACTTCCCCTTCATATTGTGTGTATCTGGAAAGCATTTTGCAGTCGGTATGTATAGCATGGACCTGTGCAGGAAATACAAGTACTTGTGATGTGCCCTATTTGGGTACTTAGTAATGTTTTTTGAAACAAATAGCATTGTATTTTATTGAACTGGAGTAAGTACTCAAAGAATCCACGGATTTATCTTCACTTTTTTTATTCTTAAGAAAAGAACTTTTATTACTTCGGTTTAACCTTTTATCTACCCGGAAACAAGACATTCACGAATTATCCTCCACTAAATTGCTTTTCAAATTTAGTTACCTTTACAGTTTGATCGTGAAAAACACTGAGCTCCTCTGAAATACCTTCCTACTAAGCGGCATAGAAAGCCTTCTATAGAGTTATTGCAGTTGTGTATGCAAATATGATAACATAAATCGCTATATTTTATATATTTTCAAAATGCCTGAATGTATGAAATTATCTGTGGATCTCCCTAGCTTTTGAATCGAAACTATGCCAGTGTATGCCAATGTTCTCGACCCAATGTGTGAACCTTACTACGACTCCTCGTACTTCAGATGATTTTTATTGATTGATACAACTTATTGATTACAATCCGATAGTAAGATTTTCCAATATGAGTTTCGTGTATTATTGCTGCCTATTATGTATGTTTGGAAAATTGAGCCCGATTATAAGAGGGTTAATTTTTAATGTTGTGTCCTGGATAGATTAATATTAAATATTTTTAATAAGAACTCTCTTTTTCACATTCATAACGAAACTGAAAGTAGGCTGTCGTTCATTTCTGAAAATGGGAATTTTCTGAACCTTCTGGCATTTCGTTCTCCCTATTTTTTTATAGTTTTCCCTTGGCTAATTACGTTGTTAAATAAAAGTTCATTCTGTGTGCGTATTATGTATTATTTTGTGACAGCAATATTTTTTTGTTTCTGATGCAATGGGTGATATTTAGGGTTTTTCCCGAGTCTGTCATCGAACACAGACCGCTCATACGGTGATGGGACGATTTTCTGAGAGCGGAAACTCGATTCTCCACAGTGAAAGTTATTTGTCCGTTTCCTTGCGTAGATTACCGCTCCATTTCCTGGCTTCCCTTTCATCATCCTCGATGACTTGACACGGCGTTTTAACCGGAGCTATCTCACTGTTCATCCAACCCGTTTCTTCCTTTCCCATGTTCTCTCCTATATGGGCACCACCTGGCCTGTCTCTCCCCCGCTCACTGTCGACCTTTACTCACGTCCATCATTATCCCCAGCATTTGAATTTCCACAGGGAATCAAGAGTTAATTTAATCAGTAAGGAAACATGATGCCAAGAAACTTTGGTTCTAATTGCATATATATTCATTCTGCCTTCCTTTTAATTAGCACTTCAGTTTTAATAGCATTCAGTTCGAATTGTTACATTTTTTATGCGAAATGGTAGAGAATAAATTCCGGGTAAAGCATTACCTGGTGAATCTTGCTATTATTTTTGGATCCTCTTGGGGCACTTCACCTCTGATTTTAAAATCTATAAACATATCAAAACGCATATATAATTGGACAACTGAGTGATTTATCCATTTTCTATCCGTATCGAAAATTGAGACGCTCCACCTAGTTTGGATGTCCGCTGTTGAAACTTAGAGCTATTGGAAAATCGATTCCTAATTAGCCACGCTTTTTGTGCTTCCTGATCCATCATGACCAACATTTTTCAGACTCGTACCACAAAAATACATGCTACATTCAGCTTGACATGAAACGTCGCTCATATTGCTGTAAAATCTAAATCCGATACATGATCATAAATCTCCGGAAATCAATTTTCTCTTGATGTTTTTGTGCCACTGTTCCATTTATTGTCTTTTAATGATAATATTTTCGAAAAGATGGAATTTTGTGTTTAATTAAATGTAATGAAACTTTTGAATTAGTAAATTTACTTCCACTATTTAATGACATTTTTCATGAAAGCATTTATAATTTAGAAGACATCATTCTCATGTTGAGTTTTGCGTCGATAAATTAATCTTGAATTCTGCGATCTTCCTATATTTTGAAGCATAACAAAAAAACAAGGAGATTTGCCCACCGAGCTTGAGCTGAATTTAATGATTCGGCAGTATCAAGATAAAAAATTTTGAATGCTGATTATCAGATGATAATAATTTTGTTATTCTGCTACGTAGTGGATCGATGAAAGATTTTTGCACATATATCTTTAGAACAATCATCATTTGATGGATTTCGAGACGTAAAGGAATGTTTAAAATTGATAATTTTTTTAACAACTCATTGTATATTTTGGTAAAAGTAAAAATTGTTGAAACTAAAACGTTTTCTGGCGTGACTTGGTGGGAAAACTTCACATTGAAATTGAAAATTAAACAACTTGGCTTTTACGCATAGAAAATTTTGAGTAAAAATTTGACAAAATTGTTTAGTTTTCAATTTCAATACCTGAAAATAAAAAAGCATCGCTAATCATTTGCTATTCTGCTATGCGGAAAATCCGACATTTTGAACTCTTGGAAAAACGCTCCTTGGTTAATCGCGTCTTGTACTTAGGCTTAGTCTGCTCTCCGTTGTAGTTGCAGTGCAAGTTCCTGTTCAGCCATTTTCCCTTAGCGCGTCCCACACGAGTACTTCTCCCCTTTCCATCCTCTCCTCACTTTTCCCTCTTTCCGCCGCCCATACGCTCAATTGCTTACGCCCTCGCCCGTTTATTATTCCGGCTGCTCATTCCAGCCGAGCCGGCGTTGTAAGTCTAACACAAGTACCTGCACTCCCACGACCCGTCGTATTCCTCCATCCCCGCATCCCATGGCCGTCTCCTCTCCCAATAAGGACGACACCCATCTTCAAATTTACGGCGCGCGACTCACTTTAAGGTGCTGAAATATGAATCCTTATGTCAGCTCGGGAGGAGCCGCCAAGTCCTTTGTGTGTCTACCTTTCCTCCCCCCTTCCCCTGGGTGCGGTCGCGGAAACGGGAATCTGTCCGCACCCAATCCGAGGAGTGGGCATTACACAAAACACACGCAGGCACACGCACGCAGTCACGTACAAAGCTGAAAGGCTATCTTCTTCGGGTGGAGTTTAGCGAGGGAACTAAAGGGTTTTGAGGGGAAGGTTGCCAGATTCGTGGCGGCTTTGACTGATCCTATTCCATCCGTCTTCAATCTCCTCGCTCCCCGAATCCCCCCTAACTTTCTTTCGTGCCATCCGATCGACAGAGCCTGAGCAAGTTTAAATTCAACGCCTTAATTTCATGAATAATCTTGTTAAGGGCTCAAATCTCGTTACGACAACAAACTTGACTTCAGCACGAATGAAAATATGGTATCGCCATAATAATTGATTCTTTTGGTTGAAAAGTAGCCATAGTCATTAAGAAGCGAACGTGCTAATCTTTGGATGAAAATTCCATTCGAACCACTTATTAACACGCTTCTAGCATAAAGTCCTTTTTAATATTTTTTGTGAAATATTGACTCGTAGAGGAACTGCAAACAGAGTCGTTACCTCGGAAAGGCGCCTCAAAACATTAAAATGCTGTAAAACTTGTCCACCCTTTGAGTTGGAAATGCCTCTAAAACATTCTAAAGGCTCCTTTCATGCTTTTTACTCGCGATGAAACGAAATAAAATGATGAAATTAATGTATTTTTTTCTAGCTCCATTTTTGGCGAAAATTTTATAAATTATCTGTGGACACAGTAATGTTTTTGCTAGCTGGAGTAGGTTCACTAATGACAGAACGTTATCTCTGAACGTTTATTAAGTGCTTATCGGCACAGCTAAATGGTCCAGAACCTCAAAAAAACATTTACGAAAAAATATTTAATCTAGGCACCATCTCGTCCTAAATTCCATTCTCCTAATGGAGAGATGTTTGTTAGGAATAGCTTATAGGAAACAGTCCTGATGCAACATGTCAAATACATTTTTCTTACATCTGCTGAAGAACTTCCTCGGTAATAACGTAGATTTGATTAAGGCAGTAATTTTGGAATAACAGATTACCTGTCATGATGTGATTTTCTCTGATTACTTTACTCAGTACTATGGTTTGGAATGTCTTGGAGGGAAGTATTTAAAAATTACAATGGCGCATACCCGAGGATTTGAGAGAGTATTGACGTCCCTCATATTTTCCGCGTTTCTACAGCTATTAAGATTTGGTTAAAACATTTTGGATTACTTTGAATGGAATTGAGAGTGGTAGTAAGTATATAAGGGTAAGAATGGCGTTAGCATATGATTGGCGTATAGTGTGAAGGGGGTGAGGATACCGATCTCCGGGTAAATATTTAAATGAAGGCTATAGTGCTGTATTTGTTTTGAAACATATTACCGTTGGTTGCAGGCTTAGAAGAGGAATGGACAAAATAAGCTGGACAGAGAGGAAGAAGAGGATGCGTACAGTTTTGACTGCTCGAAGAGCATTCATTTGTTGTTGAATAGCGTTCGTTCGTGCCGCATCGATAATTGATTACAAAAATGTAATTCATATAATTTATTTAAAATACTGACGTAGTCTTGAAATATGAGGTAGGCTATACTTACGGTTTCCATGATCCTTCAGGCCATGAAATGGCATTGAATGTTTGTTCTACCTTCCTTTTTCACTAACCGTGTACACTTACACCTTCCCTGAGAAGGACTTATTAATACAGTACACTTTTATTAGCCAACGGATCAAACTCATTATGTAAAACGTTAGCCGTATGCTAATGCTGAAAAACAACCCGCTCCCTTTTCACACCCACGTAATTGCATTAAATTTTATACTACAATAATTGTTTTGTTCACCTTATTTGGTCCAGATCTGGCGCTCATGGCGTGGGATCGGAACCGGGGTGGCGAGAAGCAGTAAAGGATGACTGTTTAATGGAAATTACAATCGGGCGAGCAAGCTATAAAAATCTGCTCCAGTCCCATCAGATTACATCACCAGCAAAACATCCTCCATGGCATTCTACTGCCACCCTCTATTTCTCCTCTCCCTTCATCGTCAGACCCACGGTTTTCTCCACGCAGATCTCTTCCCTTCCCACACCCACGCCAATAAAATCAGGCTCTGCATTTGAGTGATCCCCAATTCCCTCATCCAGTAATCTCAGCCAAGCTTCCAACATCCCATTTTGCCTTACCTGCGTATCAAATTTTTCTTTAGTTTGGGATGTGTGCAAATCATTGTGATATTGTTAGAAGACTGAGTTTTTTTAGTATTGTTAGTTTCTTCGAATTCGTTAGCTTTACAGAATTCTACTGTCTTATAATGCAACGATTTCAGAGAGTAAAAACCATTCGCCTTGACCGGGATTCGAACCCGGATCCCTCGATATCCGGCCGAGTGCTTTAACCAATTAAGCTACCGAGACGTCCTCTTACACTCTGAAATTTTGGGGGCTTTAAAGGAACAAGATGTTATGACGAAATACCGTACATACAATGTCACAGGCATTCGTAGTCGTGCGCGACGCGCCACAGTCCACGATGTTAATAAAGCCAATTTCAAACACTTAGGCTGTTCATACCTTAGACAAATTTCAAGAAACTGTTACAGTAACTTTAACGGAGTCACCCGCTATGTGTGCATTATAATGCACACATAGCAAGTGACTCCGTTAAAGTTACTGTAACAGTTTCTTGAAATTTTTCTACTGTCTTGTTTTTGTGATATTGTATTTAATAACTCTCAACCAGTTTGATTTTGGAACCTTTCGAGAAAAGTCGTACGGTTGACATCGAGAAGCTTCACTGTAGATTTTTTCACATTTATCACACGTTAGGTTATTTTACGGTTCACAACATCGATAAATCTATGGTTTATGGCATGCACTCTGTTTTCGTAGTCAATCTGAGGTAGGAGCAAAGTAAAAATATTTAAAATTAGATTTGAGAGCGACTCAAAATTTTTTTATGAGAGCAATCAATACGCAATGCAAAGAAAACCATCAACGAACCGGAAAGTTGGTTTGTTAGGTGAGGGTAGAGCTCACATCGTACTGAGTCCTAATTCGTGTGAAATTCACGCTTTCCCTTTGCCATTTGCGATTACCCAAGAGGATGCGGTATTCAAAATATCACACAGAACGGGTGATCCTGGAATTTCCCATTCTCATACTATTTTAATTCTCTATTCCCGGTACCTCACAAATTGTGGTGTCCACCATTGGGTGGCTTCCATTTAATTCATATCTCAATCGATGTATTCGAAAACTTAGGTCTCTTTAAGTAGTAGGTCTCTTATAGAAGTATAATTCTCGAAAGTGACTGTATCTTGCATTTTTATTATTATTTTTTTTCTTCAGAGGTATCGAGGCATCGGCGTACGCACCTAGACTTAATTAGTGCCCTTATGTGGCTACATCCAAACCTTCGTGCATATTTCTGAATTTGTACACGCACATGCATACACACACATATACATATACATATATATATATATATATATATATATATATATATATATATATATATTTATAGTCATTAACGTGAGGTAGATATCGATTTAAATATTTGCTTTAGATATATCGTTATGTTTTTCAAAATCGCTGCCCCACTCCACTAACTTCTTCCGTACCTCTCTTCTTCATCCATTATTCTCGCAATTTTAAAAGACTCAGCACATATTTATTCAACCGAACATCACCGGAATTCTGTTCCGTCCATTAATTTTCCACATGCGGCCGTTTCCCATCCCTCCGTGTGTAAATTCTCGTTAGTCTTCCCCACCACCTGTCTCTTTCTCTCTAACGACTCCTTCGTATTCCTTCCGATTTTACGCGCAGAGCGTATTTGAGATTGGTGGAATCCTCCACATGGTATTTATTTATTCGGAGCTCGGTTTCTAAAATTTAACCGGGGTAAATTTCGAATTGAAGTATGTATTTGTAAAAGCGTGCCTTTCAGGTAGCCATTATTCCAAGCTTATGCTGCCAAAGAAGAAATTTAATTTATGACTCCATTACAGTGACGTAGACTTTGTATTTCTTCATCGTGTTAAATCGAATGGATCCTAAAAGACCCGAGCGTCATAATCATTTGATAAACCCGAGCCAATACCAGCGTATTATGATGGATATTCTGGAAGCAACGCGTTTGATGGAACATCCTTCGATCCGATTAATTGTCCAGCGATCTGTTGAGGAAAATCTTTTGGAAAAATAAGCAACTTTTGAGGATCAGATCAGGCATTTTGTTTGGAATAAGAAGGTTGAAATATTTTCCATTTTTGCGTGATTGATGCTGCCATGAATGTATGTCACATGTTAGTAGCAATCTCAGGTTATTTGCCGATGACACAGAGGTATACAGAGAAATAAGGAGCCAACTAGATCGCAAGCTACTCTCTAAAAACCTAGACACAATCTCGGATTGGTGCAAGAAATGGAGATTAATGCTTAATATAGACAAATGCGCAGTTTTGAAATTTTGGAACAAAGTAAGTGGCGAACAGGGCATAAACTACGAAATAGAGGGTTCATTACTAACCACGGCCAGACAAATAAAATATTTGGTGGCAGTTCTAATACCACGTCTTTCTTGGGGAGCACATATCAGGACAATATGCGGATCCGCTTTAAAGAAACTGGGCTTCATTAAACGGGTGGTGGGGAAATGGGAAATCCTTGGGAGAAAATCTGGCAAAAATAATTAGATTAAGTCGAGAGAAAATCCGCCAGATTCGTTCAAAATATTTATAATGAGAACACAAGTGTAACAGGTCTCTTAAGGGATTTAGGCTGGGAGCCCCTTGAAATACGAAGAGAACAAGCGAGACTGAGACTTTAAGAAAGATTCAGAACCAGCGAATTTAGCGATGGCACTAAAGGAATTATAATGGCCCCACAGTACTTAGGTAGATCAAACCACAAAGATAAAATAAGGGAGATAGATTCCAATACAGATAGATTCAAATTCTCATTCTTTCCCAGAACAATCAGAAATCATAATAGTAAGAAACCGATGTCCCTCTAGAAATATTAAAAAAATTTAAGTTGCAAGTCGGAACAAAATAAAAAATTCAAAGATATTAGGTTTAAATGTAAGTGCATGCGTATGTTTGTTGGTAGTTCGTGGGTTTGCATGTGTATGGGGTGAAAGGGTTCTTGCATGAATGTTTACCGTGTTTGGTTTGTGGACTATAAATTTGTGGCTTCTGCATGCGGTTTTTTTCTTGGTAAATTACGAGTGGTACCCTAACACCCCCCGCCACATGCCCTTGCGGCGACTTGCGGGGTATTGAGTAGATGTAGAGGTACGTATCGTAAACTCTAAACATGATTGCACTTCGTAGCAAAACTCTTACCACTTCACCATCCGTAGTATTTTATTCTTTCTTCTGATTCCGTTGCCTACATTGCTTTACAGGACATCATAAGTGGAACTCACGTTTTGTCCCACGTTGAATATATCCTTATTTTTACATGTAATTTATAGTGAAATAATCCAAGCTGCATCATTGCTATTTAGAATTTTTACTGTGACATGGATAACAGTTCACAAGAAAGCTTGAGCTCTACTATTTGTGCCTGATATATTATTGCATTTCTGTGTCTGCGTCACAATATATAAGGAAAAAAGCGTGAGCAACAAGTTACTCTCTTCAGAACTCGACCAAAAAATGTTCGTCATAATTCTTCGGCCATATTCTAAACCATGGGCTCTTACAAGGATAATCAGTAGGTCCAAAAAAAAACATATTTCCCTCTATCTTGTGGTAAACCTTTACGGACTAACCCATACGCATGTCCACAACATCATAATCTTACAGTATAATCGGATTCCTGACTGCTCAACGTTTTGCGGTCGCATCCTTTCAAATTTACGACCCTCCTAATCATACCAGGTACAGGGACGAAGAAAAAGAGCTCGAGAGGTCACTATTTGCGTTCGTTCGATCCATTTGTTGCTCGTGACGATCCGTTATATCCCCCCGAGGTTCCTGTCCTCGTTTTACTTGTCTGCACGCCTTCCTCCCTTATCTCCTTACTTCATATCCTCCATCACCTGCTATGCTCTTAAACATATAGGGAAAACACTGATAAGGATACCACCTCTGAAGAGTCGCATTTTAGACAGAAATAATTCCTATTGAGCGGCTTACGTGTCACGTCGTACAATTAAATGCGGAGCTATATCATGGGTTGTTGGAACCTCTCGTAGCTATTCCACGTATTCTTCCAAGTACGGTTTATTACGTCAGGTCTAACGCAACTCTTGTTACTTAGCAGAGTTTTCTTTTCAAATATCGATATGTAATTTTTCTCTTCCCACTTCTGCTCACCGTATAAGTTGCCCTACAGTCGAACTGAAAACGTCCTCATGCTTCTCCAAGCCCCATCAAGTAAGATCGATCTCATTCGATGTTGCGATAAGTTTCCCTTCATACTCTCTCTCTTTACTGACCTTACCTCCACGCCCGAATATAAACCACTCCTCCACAAATATCCGAAGCGAAATCCACACACAGCCAAACGCTTAATTTACGCCTCTTTTTTTCTCTCAGTTTTTGTTATCTCTGACTACTCAAGTGGGTTTTTCCATGGGAACATCATCCCAAAACCCCGTTGCCCTACGTAAATAGTCGGCCGTAAGATAAACTCTATTTTCATTATATCCATGGTTAAATAATGAAACTGATATTTTTCTATTCACTGAAACGCTATTCAGCTCTAACCCAATTTCACTTTTAAAATGTCAAAGCGTCTTGATCCATTTATGATTTTGAGTCACTTAATTTGTGTATCATTAAATATTGTCCCACATCAAGCCTCCGATTTATTTTGCACCCAAAATTTTTTTCAAAATAGAATTCATACTGTAACTTTAATGGATAAATAAATTATTTTAGACTTCATTATGCCTTATTTCGCGGAAGTTTCTTCAAATATATTAAATTATCTTGAACGGAGAATATATTTTTAAAAATTAGATGCATGAGTTATGGAAAACTAAGCTTATGTATTTTCATTTATTGATAATTCTCATTTTAAAAAGAACTGCAGTATTTCAAAGTAGGAAAGGATTAATACATTACATTTTGTATGAATAAATTTATCAAAATCTCGAGCGTAATCTCAAGAATCTGAATGAGCTCGTATTGCTCAGGGAAAATACGACCTCCTAAATCTTTCCTTTTCCCTACCTCTCATCCTTATCTTTATTGGATGATCTCTAGCCCCACGAAAAATATAGGATCCTATGTAGCATGTACAACGGAGGATGTTTTAATATGCATCTATTTATTAAGACTTTGAGACGCTCTTCGTTTCCTGTAATATTTGACCTCATTTTATCTAGCTGCGCGAACCCAATACCTGTTGCCTCTACTGATGGCAAGAGGAAGATATCATTTCGGATTGTGTTTTTAAACAAATAACTGTTGGCAACGCCTGCTCGACCACGTAGTGAACAGGGAGGGCAGCTACTCAGAGCGGTGATTCCAATCCATTCCCGTGGGTCCATCTAGAGAAGACGATTATACCAAGAGAATTTTCATAGACGCGCGACTCAGAAACCGTACGACTGAAGGGAAGGAGGAATTCAATCGAATATGCGACCGGACTGCAGTGATACTCCGTTTACGCGAAAATATATCTAAAAGCGAAATAGTGGCTGAATCATCAATTTTGAGAATGAGGTTGCCCTGTAGTGGGGTCGAAAGTGCAACCATTTAGCCTAGATAAGGAGTGAGATGTGCACGAAGACTCTTCTGCCCAAAGAACCAGAAATCCTTGGACCTTCCCTGGTTTTTATCACAAAATAAATAAAATAAGCTCAGTTGATAGGAAATGATGTTTTTGATATTGAAATCAGATATCTTGAAACCTCATTCAGCGATCTAATGAAATAAAACAATCAAGTGTTTTGACTCTTTTGACTTTTGACTCTTCAGTAATTTTGAGCAGCAAAAGGGTTTTTGGGGTCACCAACGAAAATTTAAAAGTGTACCTTGTACTTTTTTGGGAAATGCTTTTACATCACCGGATATCATGCCAAATTTTTGTCGTTGACTGCAGATCAAAATCGATTTTATTTTTGAAAATTGATCTCGTGTTTTCCAAGCGATTAATCTGGGTGTATGTTTCTCGAATTCTCCGTCAACAAAGGCCTTCGTCCATTGCCGACGTTTCGGTAGGCAACTCGTCCAGCCCCCTCAGAGCTTTGAGAACGATAGACGAGTTGTCCATAGAAACGTGGACCATGAGAGGCGTGACCCGATGGAGAGGCCGAAAAAACCTCACCCAGATCTTATTTTTCATTACACCACTGTGGTCTACATGTACTTGGAAAATTATAGGCTTTATATCGCATTATTATTTTCAACCATTAAAGGCAGTTTATCTTGGCATCATCTTTCGTTTTCAGTGAAAAAAACAAAAAAAAAGTAACTCGGAGTTGGCATTTACTATTTTGAGCCTGCGTGACGGCGCCACATAACTGCCGAGAAAGTTTTACCGCCCGTAGCCATAATACATGTGAAACCCATAAATATTTGAAGTGAGTTAGCATGTACCAGTCGCTAATACGTCTCCTTGGCTCCTTAAAAATTTCAGACAAGGGCATTTCCCTTCGACCAAGAAAGTGTTACGAATGGTTTTGCTGTGAGCGTGTTCGCGAGTATTGGCGGAGGAAAAGGAGGGCTCTTGGTCCCCGGGGAAATGTCCCGAGATATGTTTTTGTGAAAAAAATAGATGAAATTTTCGTCGCTGCTGATCGTAAATGATAACTTGATCACCGCTCCGCGGACCTCTCGTTCCTATCGCCACCATCAAGGGGAAGACCGGGTCGGGCCATCGCACTACACCTTCGCCCCGGTCCCCTTTGCACAAATCCCGACCACACCGGCCGCCCCCCGGCCTCCAACTCCGTCTCCCTGCCACCCTCGCTTCCCACCCACCAACCCAGCGACTTTCCCTCCCTCCCCGCTGGAACATCCTCTCCCGCTTATTTTATTTCCCCTTCGGATCTCGAGTCTCCTTTGATGTAAGATTCCTCCCCCGCCCACCTCGTCGAGACTCGCCGCTGCTGGGCTCTCTCTCCTTTGGGTTCGCTCATATCCCTCGGTAATTTGCCCGATCCCCCGCCGGCATCCCACGGTCGAGCTAACTCATCCCCGTGACAGTACGATTGAAAAGCACCAAGACGGACTCCGGGGAAACGAAAAATGTCGGTGGGGGATAAAGAAGTGGACGAAATGAGTACGATGCGCCGTTTTTTCCCCGGAGAATTATGCGTCGGCC
This sequence comes from Hetaerina titia, assembly GCA_037158775.1. Lineage (NCBI taxonomy): Eukaryota > Metazoa > Arthropoda > Insecta > Odonata > Calopterygidae > Hetaerina > Hetaerina titia. Next base: position 32,357,073 of record CM073771.1, on the reverse strand, counting down.
TGCTATACGGACACTCGATACGCCCCCCTCTCTCTCTCTCTCTCTCTCTCACCCCAGACTCCCTTCCTCCTTCTCCACCTAACATCCAGCTCCAGTCTCCGCAGCCTCCCTGACCCTTCCGTCGTTCCCCTCCACCATCCCCTCCCCGTCCAACTCCCTTTCCCAACCACCCCAACCCCGCCCGCCTTCCAGGCCCCCTCCTGATTTATCCCCTTTGATTTGGGTTCCTCCCTCCGCTGCCGAGCGGGGTCGTGCGCTTGTCTGCCCCGCTGCCGTGCTACCAGCGGGTGGCGGCACGCATCGCGAATGGCGTGTTGATGCCCCTATACCTCCCAGCTCTCCCTCACCGCTCCTTACGCCTCCTCCCCCAACTTCCCACTGCCTCTCCCGTGATGTCCCATCGCTCCTCTCTCGGGCTACCTACCAACATCTCGCGGTAGCGTCCGGAAGAATAATGTTCGCGTATAAAACGAGGGCCAAGGTCATCCCTCCGAGGGGTTAAACATAGTTCAGGAATGAAGATCGACTCGGCCCTTGTGCCAAGGCGTTATTTAAAGCGAGCTGCCCCTTGGAGACAGGGGCGTGCGAACTTTCTCGTGCTGCGAGGCGCTGGAGCGATTACAAATCTCCTTGGCGAGTGGGATCAAAGATAGGGGTCCACTTCGCTCTCAGTAGGGAGGAAGCTGTGTCAAGATCATACCCACTATAGTATAGTGCCGTGTGGAGGGAAAGTCAAGAATTTTCATCTTTATGATTATGTTAAATTAAACATGAAATACAGCACCTATTCTTTGATATTAATAAACAAAATAATTACATAAAACAGCGAGCCAAGAGTGCGCCTAGAAATATATCAGCGAAAAAAATTAAATATGCCCTTAAGGATGAAAGAAAATACAACCTAAATCAGATATCTAGAATCTCACAAGTGGACTTGTCTCTGCGATGAAGCGTCTTTTTTTGATGTGGTGATCAAAATTGCATGCCTTTGTTCACTAATAGTTCCTCTTAGAAGTTTAACTGCGTTTCTTCGATTTCTGTAGAGAACTAAGGCTGATCTCCCTGGAATATTTCGTTCTCATTTTAATGTAAAAACTAGCGACACAATTATATGCAGCGTAATGTGAAACATTCCTTACTCCCAGAGCAAACAATAGCAGAAAATCTTTGGAAACAACATTCTCTGTAAAATATTTTCGCTAATAAGGGTATCTCATAATAATCCCTTTTTAATGATAAATTCCTTCACGATCGCCGAATAATTAAAGTCAAGGTTACTGCTGCCGAACCATCTTCACCTGGTATGCTCCAATTTCTTTAATAGAAACGAGGGAAATCCCATTTGGGAATTAAATTACTCAAATGCCATTGCATTTAAATAGGAAAAGAGGAAACATTTGCTGAAATAGATCAATTAGTCCCTTTTACAACCTGGTGCATGTACGTCGAACTATTATCTTTGATTCAATGATCACGATTGATACATATTTTTATTTTCCCTTAGGTATGAAAAATTATATTTTACATCAATATTTTTCGCATGGCGAAAAAATTATTTGCAATTGACTATAGCTTCTTCGTTGCGTTGTTTGGGTCAAACTGGGTGTCAAAAGTGGTTTTTACACTATTATCATGTATTAACGAGAAATGCAAAGTAGTAATTCATGTCTTTCTCTCACTCTCTGAATTTTAAAAAAATCAAAGGGTATAGGACTTATCACCGAAGTGAGTTTACAGTCCGGTGCGTATTCAATTGCACCACTGACAGTGGTGGCTCGGACGTAATTTCAAATATGAAGAGTTATACTAAGAGACAAAGGCAAGGGTCTTAAAAACACTCGTTTTAGGAAGTGAGCGAGCAAAAAAATGAAACCCATCTCACTTGCTTTACTGCCGAAGTTAAGTGGGTAGTTACCTCCAGATTCCATTATACACTGCTGATGTTGCATTATAAACAGAGGTAAGGGTGAAAATGTGGTTTTCATCAGCAAGTACAATGCTCGTCCTCAACCATACGATGGCCTCAAATGCTTCCGCGTTTTGAGCCGCTAAGGGAAATATTTCACCGTTCGCCTTTCAATGGATAACCACATCAAACCGTCTTCCCTTCAGAATCGCACGATTATCTATTCTCCATTAAACGGAGTTACACGGACAATATTTCGTCATTCGGCGTGATACACCGGCGCAACTCTCGAGAGGCATTTATGATTCAGCCCTATCCATTGTCTATTGTGTGATTACGTAATCACCCTTCCTCGCGTTTGGGAGTTTTCTATTGGAACGAATTTACTTATCCTTAAAAAGTAGAAAGTATTTTAATCGCACCCGAGCGTCACGTCGTAAAATGTTACGTCAATCATGCTCAGTATATAGCCGTACGAATATGTTTTCACCGTTTGGCGGATTTCCGTTCGGAAGGTTGAAGAGAAACCCAGCGTCGGTATAGGTGGTCTACTTTTATCATAAGGTGCCAAGGGGTCCGCGGTTTAACGTCCAAAAAAGGACGGCGTACTCACTCAAAGTACTCTCCACAAAGCATCTCAAGTAGGGATCGGGATGCCACTGAATAATACCTGACACCTCCAGGATTGGAACCCGGGCCCTGTGGATGGAAAACTAGTACATCAGCTACCGCACCATCACGATTCCCGTACACCTTTCTAAAAGTCTTGCGTCTTGCCTACTTCCTTCGTGAATCAAGAGCTTCCAAACTTAATTCCTACTACACATTAGTCTCGAAGCAATAATTAGCTAATCTTGCGAAGTTTCTCTTAACCTTTTCCATTACTTTTATGAACGCTTTCTTCCTGTTTGAATAGTATTTAAATGTCTTCCAATATAGTCCAATCTTTTGCATAAATTGAAAGCAGGTCTGTTCAGCAATGAAATTGAAAATATATTATCGGCCCCATCGTGCCATTGTAGAAGTGATCATGAAAACAAGATGAGAGATTGAATGCTGACCCGATAGATATAAGATATCATTGCTCCCTCAAACCATAAAGGATTGGAATCACCTAAACCCTTGGTGAAATATAGTATTTTTATTTTATTATTCTAATGAACTTATTATTATGTCATTACCCACTACATGTAGCATTGTGTCACATTCCCTACCTGTGTCCTTGGGGGAGGCGACCGCTGCATATTGCATGCCCATGTGGTAGTGGAATTTCGCCTTCATACTTATCAATTTCTAGCTTGCACGTTATTGAATAAATTTCATGCTGCATCCTAAGGTGCAATGATTTGTTAGATGATAGTATATGTAATTGCATGCGTGTAGAATGAAACCAGGTAGATATTTATTTGCATGCGTGTAAAATTGAAGGATTTTTGCCTGAATGTATGCACCACTGTGTGTATGGGTTTGCATGTATGTGTTGGTTTTGAATGTGGTTTTGTTCCCTTTTACGGGTGGTGACCTAACAACCCCCGCCATACCCCCTTGCGGTGGCTTGCGGGGTATTATGCAGATGTATTTTATCAAGCCTTTATTTCATTGTCTCTCTTTCAGCTCGTTTCGTATGCGCACAGAAGTGTTTCACGCTTAAACGCCATAGTGTATGCACCAGTGACTGACAATTATCTCCTTAAATTCAATTATGTGACATTCATTTTCAAGGAGCAATTCAGAAGACTTAATTTTTGATTTGCATGCCTCGTGCTGGCACACATAGAACGACAAACACCAGCGGCGGCTTTCAGGGTACCATGTAGGTGTAGAAAGCAATGGCTCTCTTTTCATCACATTTTTTTAAACTATCAAATAAAGTCTTACTTCTTTAAGAACGCATTAATTCATAAAAACGTGTGAATGTATATGAGTTTTTTTGTACTTGAACCAATATATATTCGAATAAATGCATGAACTAATAGTTGTGCGTGTATAACTGGTGCCCTACCGTCACAAGCCCTTGTGTCAGATTGCGGGGTATAGTGTAGTTACAGTTTACATCTTCCTACAACCTTTCGAATGAATTCTAGATTCTTTGAGGCCGAACTGTATTTTTTAAAAATAGAAAATATTGTCAATGCATCTACACAGATGTAACTTCAAACGACGGGACCAGCAATATCTCTTAAACATCCTCGGATAAGTGACCTGCCTCAAATTTACGCGGTAAATGTAACCTGTATTTCAGCCTGCGGAAGACCAGTTCTCGGTTTTTATAATTACATCGACTTCGGTACTTAGTACGATCATACCGTTGACCCGCCCCGCACCGCCCCTTGAAATACGAAGAGAACAAGCGAGACTTAAACTTTTAAAAAGATTCAGAACCAGCGAGTTTAACGATGACACAAAAGGAATAATAATGGCCCCACACTACTTAGGTAGATAACACCCCCCGCCACACGCCCTTGCGTCGGCTTTCGGGATATTATGTAGATGAATAATTTCGCCCATCGTGGGGCTCGAGCCCATGACCCTGAGATTAAGAGTCTCATGCTCTACCGACTGAGATAGCTGGGCCGTCGCAGAGCAATAATTTATAATAAAAGCAACATGTATTTGGGTTTTGATGGGTGGGATAAGTATATTATATTTTTCGCAGGGTGACACAGTTAACAACAAAAAAAATTGAAAAGTAATTATCTTTACACATAGTCCAACATCTTCCACAGCTGGCAGTTACGAAGGCATATGGCAGGGCCTGTTACGTCGCCAGCTGTGGTAATTAACGGCACATGAGAAGCTAGTTCATAACTGTCTTGCGCTATGTTTAATTACAGTTGTGACCGCAGGTTTTACGACGGAAACATGATTCTTTAAATCAATGAGTTCGGCAGTGGATTTCCCTAACCTGATTTGGCATTGCAGGGTGCGGCAGCACAATTTGATGATTTTAATTAGGAATTCCTTCAAATCAGCTAGTTATATCACCCTCTGGTCTCACCTCCCAATGAAATACGATGTTATTTATTTATAAGGAAGCACTTCCCCTGGCTAAATGGCCAATTCCCTGTGTATTCCAATCAAGGTGCAGCATGAAATGCCTCATTTCGGGTCATGACTTCGTAAAAAAGCAGTTTTTCTATAACAGTTTGCCGTCGCTTATAAAATAAACAGCCCTCATGAAGAAATATATGCTATTGTTATGACTCCTCATTCGAAAAATGGGTGCAAATTTTAGTAACCACTGTGTATGACATTGCTGTGGTGGGACGGGCTCGGGTTACCGGTGGGGAAATTCATACTTACCTGGCGCAGAGGTTAACCATGATCCGCAAGGTGGTTCCTCCGAGGCGAGGCCTGCCCATTGCACTCCGGGCCGGCTGACCCTTGCGATTGCCCCAAATGTGGGTAACTCGGGCGTATAATTTTTGGTAATAGGGACTGCGTTCGCGCTGTCCCTTAATATACTGGTACAATATGGAAATTGAGTTGTCTAGTAGACGAGGCAATGAATTTCATTTCGATAATTAGAAGGTTAATCTATTCGACCTTAGTCCGAATATAGCACTTTTTGGCCTGAACATCGGATTAATAAAGTTGAAAACAATGGAGACGCTTGCAAACACTTACTCTCTAGATGGAGGATAACCCACCCAGTCGGGAATCGAACCCGCGATCCTTGGATTGGCAGACGAGGAGTTTACCCCGCCGGCAGCATTGCAGTGGTTTTGGGGAGCAAGGATTATTTTGACGGGGAAATGACAATGGTGGAGTGTATCCAAAACGGTATTTTATGAAGTACTTGCGGTTGAGTGTTGTTAAGTTTTGACGTCTCGCATTGAATCTCGATGGAATTAATCAGTAACACAGTTCACTCGCTGATTATACGGATTCCTTCCGATGCATCGTAATGGTATGTGTAACGGCATTTTTTGAAATCTCAATATTATTAACACGGCGGCCCGGAACACAAGACTGGCTGTTCGAAATACCATTAGTATCATCGGTTTAAACCTTTCTTCTCCCAATATATTTTCTGCAAAAGTCCTCTCTCATCGGTAAACCGGATTGATCCCTGTAGTTAATTGTAAAAAGAATTACAAAGTTCAGTTACCATACAGACATAATCAAACCCAACGCGGATTGTCCGACCAAAAATTCTTATGCCGTCTCGAGAATGCTTTGCTGGCCAGTCAATATTTCATCGTTCTCCGGGGGTGGTATTACACCTGGCACATAATTCTTATGCATGAGGCACGTTTACTTTTATCCCTAATGCATTCATTCATTCGCATTTTAAATATCTTCCTTTAGTGGCTAGGCGGCTGCTACCTTTCCCTCATCACACCCTTCTTACCGTACTCTGACTCTCCACTCACGCTCCACTCCTTTATGTTAACTGACCTCCCTTCCTCCGCTCCACCCGCCTCCTTTCTTCCACCACTACTCTCCCCTACCCTCCCGCCCAAAGAGCGATCCTTTCTGCGCTTCTCAATCCTCATTACGTTTCGTGTTTGTTTTTTCACCTCCATACGCCTCTCTAACCTTTTCGACTCCTTATCTCGGACTCGCTAACTTCACGGGCAACGCCTATACACACCTCCCTACCTGCCCATTCCCCCACTCTTCTCGTTTCCCTCCTCCCCGCCTCTACCTCCGCATCCGAACAGCGCTTTATCTACTCAATACATTTCCCTCACTGCAAGGACCATCTCGCTGCGGTAACGAGACCCACAGAGCTCGTAAAGCTGTCAGCGGGAAAGGATTCTGACCCCCGCAGTCCCGGCCGCCCCCTTTCTCTATCTCCTTCTTCTCTCCAACCGCCTCATTTCCTCTCCCTCACTCGCTGCAAGGGATGCGAAATACCATATGCGTCGATATGAAACGAAACATTCCGTACTTCAATAGACTTCCATTCGCATCGTTGTCATAAGTTCGAAGGATCGATACACCTTCCAGCAAACCGCATAGTTTTGAACGTCGATTTTTTTTCTATCAATGTATCGGTAGAAGCATTTTCTTCACTCATGCGTGTACCTTACAGTTACACCCCAGTAATTCCTTTCGTTTACCTGATATTGTAGGATTTATGTAAATCTGTATGCTACAATGCCTACCACCTCTATGTTTGCATGTAGAAAGGTTGGTGACCTATCACCTCCCCTGCCTCACGTCCTTACGACGGCTTTCGGGGTACATCTACATAATACCCCGCTAGCCGCCGCAAGGGCGTGTGGCGGGGGGTGTTAGGTCACCACCCAAAAAAGGAAAAAAGAAGAAATACCGCATTCAAAACCAACACACACATGCAAACCCCAATCCACAGCAGTGCAAACATTCATAGAAACATCCCATCATTCGACGCGCATGCAAACACACATCTACCTCCCCTCACTCCACAAGCATGCAAGTACTTACATCTACATCTACATAATACCCCGCAAGCCGCCGCAAGGGCGTGTGGCGGGGGGTGTTAGGTCACCACCCAAAAAAGGAAAAAAGAATTTACTTATTGTGTAGATGTAGGTATTGGGTATTGTGTAGATGTGGTAGGTAGTAGGTATTGGGTATTGTGTAGATGTAGATTTAGTGGCCAGGGGTGATTCCAAACAGGCATGCAACAATATTAAATGTTGCTAATGAGTGTTAGTTTCTTGTGGTTAAGTCAGGAATTCCTAATTATGGAGCGTCTAGTATACAAGTAAGTCAGTGAATATGTCACTCACTTGTTTCAAGATCGCTGAAAATAGTACCGAGTGGTGATGAAATTTTCATTTGATATTCCGACTAAAATGTATTAATTTATTTAGAAGTATCGTGAAAGAGTCGAGCTGCAAATGGAGGAAAACAGTCACGACTGCTGGCATTAGGAGAATGGTTTCATCTCGATAACCCCTTTGATTGATCTACCATATACACAATGGCGACAAACGTTTTGCGGAGTTAGTTGAGCGTGAGATGCGAATGTGGCTGTGTCAGCAACTCAAAGACTTTTAACCAGAGCGTTTCTCGACATCCACATACAATGAAAGACCAGCAGGGATCTGTGGCAAGGGCAGGGATTTGTGGCAAGGGCAGGGATTTGTGGCAAGGGGTGCAATGGTAACATCCTTAAAAACGAAGAACAACAACATTCAACACCAACAAAAATACATGAATATTCACATCCACACAAGTGTTTGCATGAATATAAACGCATGTGTGGGCATGCATTTTCATGTTTATTTGGTTGGTAGTGCATGCAGCTGCACTCTATTTTTACTGGCAGTATCCTAGCACCCCCACCACATGCTCTTTCGGCAGAATGCAGGACATTGTGTAGATGTAGCTATAGCATGGCTGGTGACCTAACATCCCGCACTTCCTTGTGACGTTAGCAATGGGAGACGAGATCACAGCGAGAAGTCAGGTAATCTCTATAACAAAGAGATCTTTTTAAGGGATGATATTTCCCTCACAAAACTCGTGGTCACAATAGTGAGAAATATAACGCAGGATTATTTTGAACCTGCTATGTCGCATAACCAGTCCTAGTGGAGTAACACCTGCCCTTTGCCCTCGTGGCTGCGAACAGGACAAGAAATAAGTTTAAATGTTGAATAAATGTGGCGTTCGGCGTTTGCAGAAAATTGTAATAAAAATCATCTCTTCCATTCCAATTCCTAAAATAATTACTCGTCATAATTTATTGTTTATTTCCAATATGGTTTCAATACAGAAATCATGAATATTGTCTATAACCAGCCGGACCAACAGGGAATAAATTTTGAATTGAAATCGAATGTTTTTCTACGTTGTCTTGCATAACCTTCCGGAACACCCCTTCTGTTACATACGTAATTACATTTCGTTCATGTAGTCTCTCTTATGGGTTTTGGGAACAATTAAGCATAATCATCAAAAACTATAATGGATCTACATCTCATCTACATAATACCCCGCAAGCCGCCGCAAGGGCGTGTGGCGGGGGGTGTTAGGTCACCACCCAAAAAAGGAAAAAAGAAGAAATATCACATTCAAAACCAACACACATGCAAACCCCAATCCACAGCAGTGCACACATTCATAGAAACATCCCATCATTCCACGTGCATGCAAACCCACATCTACCTCCCTTCACTCCACAAGCATTCAAGTACATACAACACATGCACTTAACTACAACAAATAATTGTACCCGAGGGTGCAGCAAGAAATTTATCAGGAACGTGCAAGCTAGATTTTAGTAAGTAGCTAGGCGAAATACCACCACCACAAGAACGTGCTACGTAAAACTCTCTCCTAGCCAAAGTGAGGAATCTGGCCCAACGCTGCAGGTAGAAGGAGGGCTCACCCCCGGAGAGGGACAAGGGATGGAAGGGGAAATTTAGGGTACCAGAAGCAGAGCAAACAATACTGTAAACATCACTACTTAATGGCATTCCAATGCGGTCATGCGGATACCCATTAAGCCTACGTAGAGGAGGCCTGGATGTTTTTCGTTAATATTTTAATGTAGGAATTTTATTTATTATAGATAATCAACTGGTTTATGTAGGTTTTGGACGGACACAACTACCAAATAAATACATTTTCTCCCCTAACAAAACACAACTAAACATCCTACTCTACAATAAGCTGCTTATCAACCCCGTATACTTCCTTCCTTTCTTCATTCCGTCCAACAAACGTATCATATTCCTGTCCCTCATTTCAAAACACGACTTTAAATGTCATAATCCCTCTTATCGAAATAACGAATTACGGAAATTATTTGAACTCCACAAATAATTTAAACTTATTTTTTTAATAGCATTACATTTGGAAGTTAACTTGATAATTATTTTTTTCCTTCCATATGCATGCTCTTTAATTTTTAGCACTGTTACTCCTCATCAATTTTGAATACAAACACTCAACAAGCAAAATAAAAAATATCCTTCCCAAAATCGGCTGGTAATAAAGTGAAAATCCCTTCGGTTTACGAAAGTCACATAGATTGACAGTTTAAACACTGAGGCTTTTGAGAGAGATGAAAAAGGGGGAATTGGAGGAGGAGCAAACTTCACACACCCACGCCCTTGAAAAAGGGTTCCGTTAACAGAGGCTTTTCCAGATCCTAGAACGTCTTCAAAAGACAGCCCATCCCCATATCCGTTGTCAATAAAACATCAAGCCATCTCTTTGTTTGAAAATAGGCACGGAGTCCCTGTGGAGAGGTGGTTTGGGAATTCCAGTCATGAGACATAACCAAGAAATTTACTGAGAGAGTTTGTGTGACATCTACATGTCTACATCTACATCTACATAATACCCCGCAAGCCGCCGCAAGGGCGTGTGGCGGGGGGTGTTAGGTCACCACCCAAAAAAAGGAAAAAAGAAATATCGCATTCAAAACCAGCACACACATGCAAACCCCTATCTACACGTAAGCCGTCGCAAGGGTGTGTGGCGGGGGGTTTTAGGTCACCACCCGTAAAAGGGAACAAAACCCTAAGCAAAATCAACACATCCATGCAAATTTATATCCATAGTGGCGTATACATGCATGCAAAAGTCCTTTCAACTTACACGTCTGCAAATACATAAACTATCAACTAAAAAAAATTGCACCTTAGGATGCAGTAAAAATATTATCCAATAACGTGAAAGGCAGAATTTAAAAAGTAAGAAAGCGAAATTCCACGACCACATAGACATGCAACATACAACGGTCTTCTCCTCCAAGGACACATGTTGGGAATGTTACCCAATGCTGTCGGTAGCGGTCCAGAATCGCCTCCTAACCCTCTTCCTCCCCCTCCGGTTATAACCCTTGAACCAGCCACGCGGATATTTTCTCTTAAGTATATAATTGTTACTCCCATGAACTATTCCTAAAGGGGAGACATTGGACTGATATGAGAACCGTGCCAAAAGAAGCATAAATCGCAAACGAGTAAATTTCGATGTTTTTGTGCGGATAAACCAACCTTTTCATTTTTTCCTGTTAAATTATCAGTCTGCATTCATATTCTCAGTAGGGATATTCTCGGTGAACACCGGCAAATACTAACACTACAGAAATTTGATTTTCGAATCGTTTACGTGCAGTTTATAGGGGCTGGATTTATATAACATCACGATAGACATAGTGACATAACGGAATCAGTCACGGAATGAAGGTTAGATTATAGATTAAATGTCTTACATAAAGTAGAATTGTCTCTTTTGCAATGACGCCTATAACTATTGTCCCCATCGTACTACGATAATTTCGGCTTCATTAAACGGGGGTGGTGGGGAAATGTAATGAGAAAGTTAAAGAGAGTTGTTATTTTGCTCTAAATAGACCACATTTGGAATATGCCGCAAGTATTTGGGATCCTTGGGACTAAATTCGGCAAAAGGAATTAGATAAAGTCGAGAGAAAATCCGCCAGATTCGTGAAAAATATTTATGATAAGGACACAAGTGTAACAGGTCTCTTAGGGGATTTAGGCTGGGAGCCCCTTGAAATACAAAGAGAACAAGCGAGACTTAGACTTTTAAAAAGATACAGAACCAACGAGTTTAACGATGACACCAGAGGAATTATAACAGCCCCACACTACTTACGTAGATCAGACCACAAAGAGAAAATACGGGAGATAGATTCCAGTACAGATAGATTCACATACCTTTTCCAGAACAATCGTAATACAAAGAATCCGAAGTAACTTTAGAACTAGTAAAAACTTTAAATTTACAAGTCGGAACAAAAGTAAACACTGCAAAGACTGCACTGCACTGCACTGTGCAAATGCACTGTAAATTTGTAGGTGCATGTGTATATTATTTGGTAAATTTTGTGTTTCCCTGTGTGCGGGTTAGTAAGGGTTTTTGCATGAATGCCGCGAACCAAATGTTTAACTTTGTACCAGTATATTAAGGGACAGCGCGAACGCAGTCCCTACTACCAAAAATTATACGCCCGAGTTACCCACATTTGGGGCAATCGCAAGGGTCAGCCGGCCCGGAGTGCAATGGACAGGCCTCGCCTCGGAGGAACCACCTTGCGGATCATGGTTAACCTCTGCGCCAGGTAAGTATGAATTTCCCCACCGGTAACCCGAGCCCGTCCCACCACTGCAATGTCATACACATTGGTTACTAAGATTTGCACCTGTTTTCCGAATGAGGAGTCATAACAATAGCATATATTTCTTCATGAGGGCTGTTTGTTTTATAAGCGACGTCAAACTGTTATAGAGAAACTGCTTTTTTACAAAGTCATGACCCGAAATGAGGAATTTCATGCTGCACCTTGATTGGAATACACAGGGAATTGGCCATTTAGCCAGGGGAAGTGCTTCCTTATTAATAAAAAATATCGCATTTTTATTGGGGGGTGGGACTAGACGGTGCGGCAAAATAACTAGCTTATTTGAAGGAATTCCTAATTAAAATCATCAAATTGTGCTGCCGCACCCTGCAAAACCAAATCAGGTTAGGGAAATCCACTGCCGAACTCATTGATTTAAAGAATCATGTTTCCGTCGTAAAACCTTCGGTCACAACTGTAAAAAACATAACGCACGACAGTTATGAACTTCTCATGTGCCGTTATTCACCAAAGCTGATGTCGTGAGTCTCCTTTTCCTTTCATCTACATCTACATGTAAGTTGTAAGGCAAGAGCGCAGGTCATATATTGGGATAAATAAAGTAGAATCCAGCGCTTTTTGTCACTTGAGATCAGGTTACGCCTCACAGATCCCAAAAATAACAGAACAAACACAAACTTGTTTTAATACATCTACATCTACATAATACCCCGCAAGCCGCCGCAAGGGCGTGTGGCGGGGGGTGTTAGGTCACCACCCAAAAAAGGAAAAAAGAAATACCGCATTCAAAACCAACACACACATGCAAACCCCAATCCACAGCAGTGCACACATTCATCGTAACATCCCATCATTCGACGCGCATGCAAACACACATCTACCTCCCTTCACTCCACGAGGATGCAAGTACATACGCTTACATCTACATCTACATCTACATAATACCCCGCAAGCCGCCGCAAGGGCGTGTGGCGGGGGGTGTTAGGCCACCACCCAAAAAAAGGAAAAAAGAAAAAGGAAAAAAGAAGCACCGCATTCAAAACCAACACACACATGCAAACCCCAATCCACAACAGTGCACACATTCATTGCAACACCCCATCATTCGACGCGCATGCAACCACACATCTACCTATCCTCACTCCAAAAGCATGCAAGTACATACGCTTACCTACAACAAATAATTCCACCCTAGGATGCAGCAAGAAACCTATCACGAACGTGCCAGCTAGTTTATAGCAAGTAGCCAGGCGAAACACCACCACCACTAGAGCGTTCCATACAAAACTCTCTCCCACCCAAGGTGAGGAATCTGGCCCAACGCTGCAGGTGGGAGGAGGGCACACCCGCGGAGAGGGACAAGGGATGGAAGGGTGGAGCATGAAGTTCGTAAAGACGCTTAAGTACAACAATATCATTCATACTGACAGTGAGGCTAAAGCCAACATTCTAAACGAATTCTTCCAGAGCGTCTTCACGAACGATGTAGCCACCGCGTATCTCCGAGAAACAATATATACTGAACCCATGACAAAAATAACAGTGGACGAGCAAGGAATTGCCAAATTGCTCAAAGACATCAAACCAAACAAATCCCCGGGTCCCGAAAATATACCAGCTCGGGTGCTAAAACACTTAGCTCCTAACATCGCCCCGTATCTCGAATTTATATTTAACAAATCACTCACTGAGTGCAAAGTCCCTAAGAATTGGAAAACCGCGCAAATAACGCCTATTTTTAAAAGTGGTGACAGGGAGGACCCCAGCAATTACAGACCCATTTCTCTCACTTCAATAAGTTGCAAAATTTTAGAGCACATAATTGTCAGTTCCATAATGAAACATCTTGATAACATTAACTTTTTAAGTGACAATCAACACGGATTCAGAAAAACCCGCTCATGCGAGACCCAATTAGGATTGTTCACACATGACTTACTTTTATCGGGTGAAAGTGGTAGGCAAGTGGATGCGATCTTTTTAGACTTTCAAAAGGCATTTGATAAGGTTCCGCATGGTAAACTCATCCATAAATTAAAGGGCGCAGGTATACACAAGGGGGCAATAAATTGGGTTGAAGACTTCCTTTCAGACCGGGAACAGAGGGTAGTCCTTGACGGCGCTAGTTCTACCAGCGTAAGAGTCACCTCGGGGGTTCCTCAGGGAAGTGTTATCGGACCGTTACTATTCTTGATTTTTGTTAACGATCTGAACCGCAAAGTGAAAAGTAAGATAAGGATGTTCGCGGATGACACAGTGATTTATCGGGAGATATCTGGGGATGAGGATCGTTTAATTCTAGCACGTGATTTAAATAGCATTAATGAATGGTGTTCAAAATGGGGATTGCCTTTAAATCTTAATAAATGTTCGGTGGTAAATTTCTTTAAAAGATCCACGGGATTAGTTTACAAATTAGCTGGAGTTGACCTTGAAGTAGTTGATTCTGTGAAATACCTAGGTGTTACATTCACAAAAGAATTAACTTGGGGGACCCATATACGTAAAGTCTGCGGGCAAGCATATAAAAAATTAGGATTTATTAGACGCATTGTCGGTAGAAGTGACTCCAAGGTCAAGGAACGTTGTTATCACGCTCTTGTAAGGCCCCATTTAGAATATGCATGTAGCGTATGGGATCCGTGTGGAAAAGACCTCATTCGGGAAATTGAGAAGGTCCAACGCCGGGCAGCTCGTTTCGTGAAAAACTGTTATGATAAAACGAAAAGCGTCACTGAAATGCTTATGGAGTTGGGATGGGAATCATTGGAAGAAAGACGACTCAATGCTAGGTTAAACTTACTAAATAAATTCGGATCCGCATGTTTCAGCACCGAGGTCTCGAAAATTATTCGCTCTCCAACATATATAGGTCGCTTGGATCATGTGTACAAAATTCGGGAAATAGATGCCAGGACAAGCAGACTCAAGGACTCCTTCTTCCCACGGACAATACGGGATAACAACTCTAGGGTTACACTCGGAGATAACAAAAATGCCACTTGCCACCCTCCGCGTCTAGGTAACAATTAGTTGAATTCAATTGCATGCACTTTCACTAGCCTCCTGTGTGTTGTGTCAGAACCCTTCCCGCATGCCCGAGCGTCTCTACGAACTTCATGCTCCACCCTTCCATCCCTTGTCCCTCTCCGCGGGTGTGCCCTCCTCCCACCTGCAGCGTTGGGCCAGATTCCTCACCTTGGGTGGGAGAGAGTTTTGTGTGGAACGCTCTTGTGGTGGTGGTGTTTCGCTTGGCTACTTGCTATAAACTAGCTGGCACGTTCGTGATAGGTTTCTTGCTGCATCCTAGGGTGGAATTATTTGTTGTAGGTAAGCGTATGTACTTGCATGCTTTTGGAGTGAGGATAGGTAGATGTGTGGTTGCATGCGCGTCGAATAATGGGGTGTTGCAATGAATGTGTGCACTGTTGTGGATTGGGGTTTGCATGTGTGTGTTGGTTTTGAATGCGGTGTTTCTTTTTTCCTTTTTCTTTTTTTCTTTTTTTGGGTGGTGGCCTACCACCCCCCGCCACACGCCCTTGCGGCGGCTTGCGGGGTATTATGTAGATGTAGATGTAGATGTTAAGTACAACAAATAATTTTACCCCAGGATGCAGCAAGAAATTTACCACGAACGTGCAAGCTAGTTTCCAGCAAGTAGCCAGGCGAATTACCACCACCACAAGAACGTTCGACACACAACACACAACCGACATGTAAAAGTAACCGACAACCCTGGCATTGAGAAGTGCATGTCAAATGTCTTTCTACCTCAATGCCAGGGTTGTCGGTGACTTTTACATGTCGGTTGTGTGTTGTATTAAAACAAGTTTGTGTTTGTTCTGTTATTTTTGGGATCTGTGAGGCGTAACCTGATCTCAAGTGACAAAAAGCGCTGGATTCTACTTTATTTATCCCAATATATGACCTGCGCTCTTGCCTTACAACTTACATGTAGATGTAGATGAAAGGAAAAGGAGACTCACGACATCAGCTTTGGTGAATAACGGCACATGAGAAGTTCATAACTGTCGTGTTAATTAGGAATTCCTTCAAATAAGCTAGTTATTTTGCCGCACCGTCTAGTCCCACCCCCCAATAAAAATGCGATATTTTTTATTAATAAGGAAGCACTTCCCCTGGCTAAATGGCCAATTCCCTGTGTATTCCAATCAAGGTGCAGCATGAAATTCCTCATTTCGGGTCATGACTTTGTAAAAAAGCAGTTTCTCTATAACAGTTTGACGTCGCTTATAAAACAAACAGCCCTCATGAAGAAATATATGCTATTGTTATGACTCCTCATTCGGAAAACAGGTGCAAATCTTAGTAACCAATGTGTATGACATTGCAGTGGTGGGACGGGCTCGGGTTACCGGTGGGGAAATTCATACTTACCTGGCGCAGAGGTTAACCATGATCCGCAAGGTGGTTCCTCCGAGGCGAGGCCTGTCCATTGCACTCCGGGCCGGCTGACCCTTGCGATTGCCCCAAATGTGGGTAACTCGGGCGTATAATTTTTGGTAGTAGGGACTGCGTTCGCGCTGTCCCTTAATATACTGGTACAAAGTTAAACATTTGGTTCGCGGCATTCATGCAAAAACCCTTACTAACCCGCACACAGGGAAACACAAAATTTACCAAATAATATACACATGCACCTACAAATTTACAGTGCATTTGCACAGTGCAGTGCAGTCTTTGCAGTGTTTACTTTTGTTCCGACTTGTAAATTTAAAGTTTTTACTAGTTCTAAAGTTACTTCGGATTCTTTGTATTACGATTGTTCTGGAAAAGGTATGTGAATCTATCTGTACTGGAATCTATCTCCCGTATTTTCTCTTTGTGGTCTGATCTACGTAAGTAGTGTGGGGCTGTTATAATTCCTCTAGTGTCATCGTTAACCTCGCTGGTTCTGTATCTTTTTAAAGGTCTAAGTCTCGCTTGTTCTCTTCGTATTTCAAGGGGCTCCCAGCCTAAATCCCCTAAGAGACCTGTTACACTTGTGTCCTTATCATAAATATTTTTCACGAATCTGGCGGATTTTCTCTCGACTTTATCTAATTCCTTTTGCCGAATTTAGTCCCAAGGATCCCAAATACTCGCGGCATTTTCCAAATGTGGTCTAACTGGAGCAAAAAAGTTGAGAAAATTAAAGAGAGGTGTTATTTTTCTCTAGTTCGACCACATTTTGAATATGCCACAAGTATTTGGGATCATTGGGAGAAAATCTGGGCACCTGCAGCTCCACCCAATTTATGTGATTTTTCGGGTACCAGATCTTCCTGGTAAATCATCAACGGCACCCCCCCTTTCCCTCACACTTCCCTTTTTCACACGCCGTCGGGCTTAATACTGGGTGAGCTCTACCTAACCTACCCAAACGACCTTCGGTTTGAATACTGAGTTTTTATCACTGCTAAAGAGACATATTTCCAATTTATGTAAGTGATTTAATCTCTAATTTAGCCTTCGCTCCATGAGTGATTATCAGCCTAGCTGCTGTAATATTTTGGATACGCTACTAAGTTTATCATTGCAACGTTTAACAAATCTTGCTCCTCTACGCCGCATGCGATCCAATTCGGCAATCAATTCAGCTTCATGAGGATCCCATATCCTTGCTATATCATGCTTGTGGAGTGAAGGGAGGTAGATGTGTATTTGCAAGCGTATAAAATGATAGGATTTTTCTATGAATGTATGCACTACTGTGGATTTGGGTTTGCATGTGTGTGTTAGTTTTGAATGCGGTTTTTCTTTTTTCCTTTTTCTTTGGCCACACGCCCTTGCGGAGGCTTGCGGGGTATTATGTAGATGTAGATATCCTAGCATCGGATTCTAAATGAGGACTAACCCGCGAAAGGTAATATTTCTCTTTGACCTTTTCATCACATTTACCCAATGCTCTTCTAATAAATCCTAATACAGGGTGCGGCAACATAACTTCCTTTTTTGAAAGCGTTTTGCCTTTGAAAAAAGGAAGTTATGTTTTCTCACTCTGTGTTTTGTTAGTTGATTCGCATATTCCTCGTGTCGGCGTCTCTCTTATTTTATCCTGGCAGTCAAATCTACGAATATAATTTGGTATAATGATAATTGCCTCTGTGCCGCAAAAAAAAAACTCGAACTATCCCTTCTAAAAGTCAGTCTTGCCTGCATTCTTCGTAAATCAAGGGACTCCAAACCTATTTCGCCTATCATACATTTAAAACCTAGTTCTCATTTAACATTTTTTGCAAATCGGATTATTCTCTGAATGGTTTGAATTCTTAAATTAACCTAATCTCCTTGAAATCCCAAATATTTATCACGCATTCCAAGTGTGTCATACTGAAAATGAATTGCAAATTTGATTAGCTTCAGGCGTGATGTGGTGGAATTCGAACATAATGAATAACTGATCGTAGCACTTTTCGTAAAATGTCGCGGCGGACATAGGTGGGGGAGGTCGGGTCGATAATAAATGAAGACAACCTTACTTTAAATACATTTATTGTCTACATCTACATAATACCCCGCTAGCCGCCGCAAGGACGTGTGGTGGGGGGTGTTAGGTCACCACCCAAAAGGAAAGAAGAAATACCGCATTCAAAACCAACACACACATGCAAACCCCAATCCACAGCAGTGCACACATTCGTAGAAACATCCCATCATTCCACGCGCATATTCTAGAGACATATACCGAGAACAAATTACAACTAAACCATGGGGAACAACTTACAACTAAACCCAGTGGACACTCACGGGATAAGTCGGGAGCGACTGGTCCCGTGCTCCCGTGGTCCCGTGCTCTGTCGTGATGGTCACCGGCTGGTCGCACTGGGAGCACGTGCGACACAAAGCACAAGACTCTCGGACCCTCAGGCATGAGACCCTTATATACCGTCTTGTCCAGTAAGGGACGTCGTTAATCTTCCTCAAGGAATGACGCCGCCGCGAGCCACGCCTTGACCCTTGCCCTGCGGGGTTACCGAGGGTCAGGAACTCGTGGCCCGCACTGGCAGGGTCATATCCGGTTCATGTCCTGTGCAGCATCTGGAAACCATCAGTGCAGGACGGTTGGTCACTCGGGGCTATGTCTTCGCAACTAATAGCTTCCAGCCGCGCGGCAGGATGATGCGCGTCGGCGGCAAATGTCCTTGCGACAAAAATAAATTTTATCAAGTGGAAAGTACTACGATCAGTTATTCGAAAATGAATTAATAACGCTCTTTTACTTTTTCATTAATTTTCCTGCTACTCGTCTGAAGAAAACTAGCACCTTTAAGGCTCACTCACATATTCATTGTATATGTGTGTTCATGAAAGGTTCAATATAACCCCCGATAGCTTGACCTGTTCAGAAACCTTTAAATCGACCCCATCCTTCCATCCTTTTCATTCGCACTTTGCGGGCCTTAGTCAATTTTATTTTCATTCATTCAATTCCATGGTCTCCTTTATTCACTACGAAATAATTTATTTCCGTAGAACGGTCATCGAATTTAGCGACGCCATCCCTAGAACTCCCTCCTTATCTTTGAGTTGTACATATATTACAGGAGGTCACCATGGGACTACTACGTAAAACGTTCCGCTTGCTTCTTCGGAAAATACTATTCCGTTTAACTTGGCGAAAGAAATTTAAGGAATCAGAAATAACATAAAAAATATTTTTAAATGCCGTCATATAGGTGACCCTCGAGTAAATACGAGTCAAGTTATGTCTGAAAGGAGTAACGGAGTTAAGAAATAGTTCCCCGAACAATGTGCTACACATAGAACGGCACGACCTCTTCTCGGGAATCCCATAAATGCATATAAATCAGCTAACTTGAGGTGGGAATGGAGTAGGCGGATTTATTGAAGTGCCATTCCTCAAACGTAATCTATTTAGGATAAGAAGAGGGGCAATACTCTCCAAAGAGTAGAGTGATAATGGCATCTGAAATTAATTTGTGTTTCAAAAGGCCACGGATAACGTGAAGTGCTAATTGGCTAATAAAATTCGATTGACGCATTGTGATACTTACCCCTATATAATTTGATTGCAACATCTAAAATTCTACTCATTAATTCTTTTTTTCGATGTTTTAATAGCGTTGGCCATTGCGTATTATCCCCTTCCAAAGTTTCCAGGGTAAAGGATATAAACTACACATGTGAGAAGAATTCTAAACGAATTGTACTTAAGTACAAACTGAAGAGAAAGAAAGTCGTATTAAACTGTGAGGGTTAAAATATACATCCTGAGAAATAGCCATGGACAACATTTTAATGCCCTGAACTTTACTTTTGCTCCAAGTAAGCGCCGCTGGGTTTGAATCGGTCAGACAGCTGTTCGCTGACATTCCAATATGTTCACTCAGTATAAGTCCTGAATCTATCAGTTAGAAACTGCTAGTGAAGTCAGCCCTGTCCAATAAAGTGACGCTCATGTTATCCGAGTGAGAATGTAGAGATCATCTACATCATCTACATCTACATAATACCCCGCAAGCCGCCGCAAGGGCGTGTGGCGGGGGGTGTTAGGTCACCACCCAAAAAAGGAAAAAAGAAATACCGCATTACTGTAAACAGCAATACATTACTTAATGGCATGCGGGAAGGGTTTTGACACAACACACAGGAGGTTAGTGAAAGTGCATGCAATTGAGTTTAACTAATTGTTACCTAGACGCCGAGGGTGGCAAGTGGTATTTTTGTTATCTCCGAGTGTGACCCTACAGTTGTTATCCCGTATTGTCCGTGGGAAGAAGGAGTCCTTGAGTCTGCTAGTCCTGGCATATATTTCCCGA
Organism: Hetaerina titia; assembly: GCA_037158775.1. NCBI lineage: Eukaryota > Metazoa > Arthropoda > Insecta > Odonata > Calopterygidae > Hetaerina > Hetaerina titia. The sequence continues at coordinate 32,336,324 of CM073771.1, read as the reverse complement.
ATTTTGTACCCATGATCCAAGCGACCAATGTATGTTGGAGCGCGAATAATTTTCGAGACCTCGGTGCTGAAACATGCGGATCTGAATTTATTTAGTAAGTTTAACCTAGCATTGAGTCGTCTTTCTTCCAATGATTCCCATCCCAACTCCATAAGCATTTCAGTGACGCTTTTCGTTTTATCGTAACAGTTTTCCACGAAACGAGCTGCCCGGCGTTGGACCTTCTCAATTTCCCGAATGAGGCCTTTTTCACACGGATCATCATCAGGTCTACATGCGCATCTGCGTAATACTCTGCGAGACATCGTTAGGGTGTATGGCGGGAGATGGTTCACCACTACTACCCGCTTTACACAATACCAAACAGTAATACATTATATGGCAGGTCATGCAATGAAGGATGGCAGATGAATTTCGTAAAGGGTAACTTCGGCGACAAAGCTGTTTTGAAGAAGAATGATTTAAAACTTCTAATAACCATTCTGATCTTACGGAGTGAACACTGCATTGTTACAGTGCGCGGAGAATTGTTCATAATAAATTAATTCAGCGAAAATTACAGAAATTAGGATTACGTCTCTCAATTAATTATCCCGTTCTGCTTAGTAAACAATCATCATGGTTCCTAACATTATGTTGAAAACGTGTCCTCTATGTAATGTACCTCTCTAATTTTTTAATTATGTTCCACCCAAAAGCAGTATGATGGAGTTTATGGTGTTTCGTTAACATCTGCAAGGAAGTAATCCGAACCAAATCAGAGCAGATATAACATTCATTTCCACCTTTGGTCTGCGATTGCTTTTATCGATTGTTCATCTTTGTATAAAAAACCATAAACACAGTAATCAACCTGAAGGTCGGTTTGGTAGGGGATGGTAGTCACCCAGTACTAAGCCCAACGGCGTGTGAAATTCACACATAAGGGTAGGAGGGTTAGTGCCTTTCTCTGTACAGGTTTTAGTTTCCCAAGAAGATCTGGTACCTTGAAAATCACATAGCTAGAGTGTAGCTGAGAAGCATGCCCGGGAATCGAACTCGGGCCCACTGGTTAGTCCAACGCTCTACCCATGGACTACCGCGACCCACTTATACATTAATGTGTGGGTGAATTATTGTTTTTATATATGTTTATGTATTAATTAAAATCTAATGGCCTAAAAATCCACAACTGCCGTGTTAGTTACGCCATCTCGCTTGTAAACCGTTTCGCAGAACGAGTACCTGGGGCATGACGTCACAATAGTGAGTCTCACCAGTTTTCCCTTTTTCCCTAAACCAATTATTTTATTACTCTTTCCGCTTTAAGTGTGTACCAAATTTTCGTGAACGGACAAAACGTAAACCAATAAATCTGAGTTAAATTATCTCCGGATTAACTACTCTTAAACGCGCCACGACGGTGGCGTCACGAACGGTCAAGCTAGAGAGAGAGAGAGAGATGTTGTCACACGTCATGCACGTGAGCAATGAAGAGAGAGAGAGGTCGTAGCGCCGTCTCTAGTTCATTTAATGCTTTGAAAGTGTAAACTAAATGTAAGTATAGACCATTCCGCTGGCAAACAATGCCAACATTTATTAGCGTGCTGATTCGAAGACGTTTTCGTGATTACTTGTTAGCATATATTTGCTATTGAATTATCGCATGATGAATGCGCTTTTGAATTTTCTTTAAGGGAAATATATGATCTCTCCTTGACTCTGTTACTAGCTCTTTATTCTTAGGCACTTTCTATTCTTCGGGTTGGATGGGTGTGGTACATACTTTGAAAGATTGATGCCCCTAAGAGAAAATCGTAATATTTTTAACCCGTGACCCAAGAATTACTATATACTTCTGCTGGATACATATGTTGCAAACCTCTTACTTAAAGCATAGAAAATATATTTGCAGACAATATTTGTAATTGGAAAATTGATTGAATACGTGGACATTATTACCGAATGATGATGGATGAAAGTACGATTCTTCTAGTACTCACACCAATTTAATATGTTTATTTAAATCAAATATTTGTCTAAGTAATGAAATGTCGGCTTTTATCCTTCAATGTTGCATCTTCGTGTTATCATAATAATAGTCTCTTCTTACGAAAGAGAAGATGTTCATTCGGGTCTCTTGCAAAAGGTTTTTTTTTCCTTTTTTGGATGGTGGCCTAACACCCCCCACCACACGCCCTTGCGGCGGCTTGCGGGGTATTATGTAGATGTAGATGAAGGTTTGAAAACAGAAACTCATAATTTAATTTGAGGTCCACCATGCAATATATATCAAAAATATTGTTAATAATTTTTTCATGTCGCTCTTCCAGAACATGTTAATATACTATATAGCGAGCGATAGTGTATTTCCGTTGCATTACTCTTGAAAATCACAATGAGTAAACACCACATTGTTAGGTGCGTCCATGCTCTCATTAAACTCAAAACTTAATGGTGATATCCGTCATAAAGTTGAAAAATCGATAATGGGGAGTGGTGCCTTGGTTAAAGCCATTTTCAACGACCAGCTGAACACGATTTATGGGGTCCTTAATGTGCCGAGCTATGCACGTCAAAAGTGATGACTTCACTATTGCACTATGGTACAGCCGCGCAGAAGGATTTCGGCCTCTTTCACCAAGTCGTGCATCGCAGGCTGCCTTAGGACTTCTCTCCGCGTTTGAAATCCTTTTTTTATCTTAAATTAAAACGACCACCAATAAACTTCATTTACGTTGCGTGACCGAAGGAAATTAGGCGTTATTCTTTATGTAACGTTGCATAGACAAGGGTCCCTCAACATCAACGTGTTATAACAAGGTTTATTTGTCCGTCTAATCAATTTGATAAATCTTACCTTTAAAAAACTGTGGAAAGCTGTTGGTTGGTTGGTTCATCGTTTAAGTTACCTCTCTGTGCACAAAATGAAGTTATTAGCGATCTTTCATTTTCGTATTGGTAGAAAAAATTTTGGATTCAGGCTCTTTTGACATGATCTTTCGAAAGAAATTCTTTCTGTACCCCCTTATCGTCTACAGCCGTTTATCTGTAAGCTCAATATCCTTACGGATACCTTCGGATAAACGGTAAAAGTGTTGAGAAGCCTTTAAACAAATCTGTGATGATCATATGGGTATTCGTAAAGCTAGAATGCCCAAATAATGCCAGAGAAAATTGTTGTACGCGCGAAATTGAAATAATAAGGGCAATTTAATATGTATCCCAATCGACATGTAGGTATATCATGTAAAGTAATTGCAAAAAACGTAAAAAAGGCGATACAACGTCATAAAGAATGGGAGCGGTGCGTTTCGTGACACGCATAGCCAGAAGAAGGAAACGAGCCACATTGGCCATGTATGCATTAAAATACTTGGTTGCATAAACATCCAGCAGATTTTAGCGTAATATACGTGTCCTCGATAGCTCAACTGGTTAAGAGCATTTGCCCGGGAAGTCGAAGATCCGTGGTTCCATACCCAGTCAAGCATATTTTTTTGCGTTTGTGATCTGCTCAATTCCGCCTTCCTCGCCATGCTTGTGTTCGTCTTTCTTTTTTTTGTGTTTTCCTTCTCTCCCTTGAAAATGGTGGCTTGACCACCAAAAATTCGGAAGCGTGTGAGTTTCTTTTCTTTTTTTGTGCCATGTTTTTGTTCGCTAAACTTGATATACAGGGCTCGTCCGGAAAATAAGTGTACTGAGCTCAGGGAAAAAAATGTATTACACTTTTACATATCTTAAGCTAATATTCCTCAAAATAGGACCCTTATGAGGCGATACACTTGTTCCAGCGGTGTTCCCATTCCTGGAACGCTCCCGCGAAGGCATCATCGGGAACCTCTCGAAGACACGTCGTCACGGCCTCTTTGACGGCGTCCAAAGTCCCGTATCGCGTTCCTTTCAAACTCCTCTTTATCTTCGGGAACAGAAAGAAATCCGGTGGTGCCAAGTCCGAGCTGTAGGGCGAGTGCGGCAGCGTTGCCACGCCGTGCTTGGCCAAGAAGTCCGACACGACAAGCGCGGTGTGAGACGGCGCATTGTCGTGAAGCAGCCGCCAGATGTTTTTGATCGCTGGCCGGACGCGGGCGACTCGTTTTCGAAGCCTGTCGAGCACTTGGACGTAAAATGCAGCATTTACAGTTTGTCGTTCAGTTACAAATTCGTAGTGGACCACTCCCCTTTAGTCAAAAAAGACTTATTTGTCAAGACACTTATTTTCCGGACGAACCCTGTGCATTATATATCTACGACTATCTCGTATAAATTTTTTCCAGTCACATATAAATAGATTTAAAGGATAGGAATATATATGAAAAACGAACACAGGATTCGTAGGAAAGGTGCAATCGAGAGGATCACAAGCGTATAAAAGTTTTCTTGGGGGGACTTGAACCCCGGATCTTTCGACTCACGGGTCGGTGCTCTGGTCACCGTCCCGGCGTCAGCTGATGCCGAGGTATTTTTTCGGAATAGTCAAAAGCTGACGCATTTTCCTTTATCTCGTCAAGCGACTGTTGGGTAGACTGGGGTTTAGATTCAGAGTCATAGCCGTAAATCCATTACGAATCTCCAGTTAGGAATTTTTTAGAAATCGTGAGACATCAACTGCGGCTTGGCAAGTCCCCTGCAACTGTAGTAGGAAATTTTTGACGTTGAAACAGAGAATACGACGAGGCTGGTGATCACCATTTAGAAAAAGGACTTTGCCGATTGTTTTGAAAAAAATGGAAGAGACGCTGGGATAAGTGTGTGAGGTCCTAAGTGGAGTACTTCGAAGGGGGCAAAGGTCTCATTGTTCTAGGCAGCCCATTTTTCTCAAATTATTACGTGTCTGGATACTTTCTGGAGCAACCTAGTATACTTCCAATACTTCAAAAGTACTCTTAGTCTCTTAATTAAAACATTCTAAATTTTATAATCGCAGGAATTTCATGAAAATTGTATCGATTTTTGCAATATTGTGGTTTGCCTTGGATCTTTTAAGCGAAACGAGCGAACCTTTTAAGTTTCCTCCCTCCTTCCTGGTTGCAACGAATTGATTTCTTCTAAAATTATAAATTAGTGTCCTGCGTGACGGATAATTTACGAAAAGGTTCAGTTTTTCATGCAAACGGGGTGAATCTTGGGCAGTAAGCATTTCTTATGAACATAGTGAGCAAGAAAAAATATCTCTAAATTTACATCATATGTAGTAATTTTTGGCTCCATGAGAAAACGCTAATAAGAGTTCTCCGTAGCGACATCCACCATCTCAGTCGCACCACCTATACGGCACAGGGAAGGTGTGCACGCCTAATCGAGGGGCACTAACAAAAGACTCACGGGGTGTGAAGAGCGTCACGAATGGGAGTTTGGATTCTTTCGGAGGAGGGGGGGAGGGGAGTCCATTGACATCAATGAGAGACGGGAGTGAAGATTCGAGTGGGAGAAAGGAAGAGAGAGAGAGGGAGGGTTAGACTTTCCTTCTTCCGAGTAATTGGATGTGGAGCGGTGCGAGGAGGAAGAGGTTGAATGAAGGACCCTCGAAAATAACTCTGTGGCGGTTGCCTCTCACAACTAAGGGTAAGGCCGGCTCACCGTGGGGATGGATCCCCGGGGATGGCGCGCGTTTGGCTCCTCACACCCCGGGTCACGAAACGATCGGGCCGGGAGATGGAGTTTCATTCAAACTCCCCCGCCCCCGTCCCTCCTCACCTTCCAAGACTATCAATGGGGGAAGAAAAAATTCAAAGTGGAGACAGACTTGTCCATTCCCACGGAAGGACAATCGGTGATTTTTCTACAAAGCATGCGATCGGACCTTCGTCCTACAGAGGAGAACGGGCTGAACGACACTTTGGGAGAGTGATGAAATATAATAATTATGTACATGTAAACTGGAAGAATCCAAAGTGCAGGTACTTCTGACTCCTTATAAAATCCCTCCGTGGGATCCACTTCTACCTCCAAATGAGGTGGTGGAGGTCAGAAGGGTTTCCTCGAATTTCTCCGTTGTTAACAACCCCTGTAGCGTCATCTTAAATATACCTGTAAATTTGCAAGCGTTTATATATATATATATATGTATATGAAAGAGGGGTAAGGCAGGGTTGTCCATTGTCACCGGTGCTGTTCAACGCATATGCGGAGGAAATGATTAAAGAGGCATGGGAAGAACTGGAGGTAGGAATGAAAGTCGGAGGGGAATTCGTAAAATCGGTTAGGTTTGCTGATGACCAAGCATTAGTTGCTCAGTCAGCCAAGGGGTTGCAAGCATTGCTGAGTGAATTGGAGGTTCAGTGCGATAAATATGGGATGAGAATCAATATTAATAAAACAAACGTTTTAAACAAACAAAGGAGGCAGGAAAAAGACTATTGAGGAAGGCAGGCATCGGGAAACCACCTCAATTATCATTCCCAAGAGCAAAGTGATGGACACGATGGAGTATATATATATATATATATATATATATATATATATATATATATATATATATATATATATATATATATATATATATATATATATATATATATATATATATATATATATATACTAATTACTAATAGTGTATTAAAGTTACTTGAGAACCATTGGGCACATAAGAAAATAACATAAATTTGTCACACGTTACTTGTTGCCTCCTCTCCACAAAATTACCTAAATAGAGAAAGCTTATTTGATGGAATAAGCCGCTTTGATGACTCATCATTAGCGTCTATTTCATCCTTTTCAAAGTATCAAATTCTAACTGGTGACTGCCCTCCTTTCTAATTTGTATCAGTTTTAGCGGTCAGTCTCCGGATTTTCATTTTAATTTTTTTTTACTGTGCTTATTCGTCGACCCATTATAGGATCATTATATTCATAAACAACAATTTCCTCGCACATTTTCTAGAAATACGTTTCGTAATTTCATAAAACTTTGGAAGAAAACATGGCAGAGTAGTATGAGTCATCCACCGTTACGAACCCTTCTCTGCCATGCTGCCTTGTCTCACTGGGTACCTAATGCCAGCAATACCCATGATGTGGGGATCAGTAATAATGGTTAAAATCATATGAGAAGAGCGAGACAAATCATGAGTGCTGGAATGAAAATTGCATGGGGGAAATTCATCGTAACTCTTCTCTGTCAGTCGTAAAGATGATAAATAGGAGATGAGTCCGATTGAAGGTTGAAATTAAAACCAAGAATTACTTGTGCTTAGGGCACTCCGCTCTATTGCCGCTATTACGGAGAATATATGGTGCAAAAAGCTTTGGACAAAAAACCAGTTTGGGATTGAAACGATAGAGAGGCAATCGGTCGAACTATTATTCAATTCCACCAGCATCTCTTGGATCCATGATCAGCATATATAATGTCACTTCGTAGTAGTAGTATTTGCAATTTATTAAAATGTTCTCTCGGCAATAAACCCCAATAAATAGAGCGGTAATTTGATCTTGACTATTATCTTCGTAAAATTGAGTAATGATTATTTTGTAGAAATGTTTCTTTAGTCGTCTCCCTAATTAGTTGTGTTTTGGACCATCTCAATTTCTCCCGAATAAAGACGATTTTACAAGGAGGAAATTTAAATTATACGAAAATCTATAGGCATTAAAATACTCTCTGTAATGTGGAAGTTTACGTAAGATGGAAGAATGCCGATTGTAAAAGTAGACCGGTCACATTATTATCCTACAGCTAAGCCTTGGATTATACATTACAAAAGTTTCCGACACGTAACATTTTAAAGCAGTATCGGTAAAGTAACTCCTGAATCCAAGATGAAAGAATCCTGAGACCAAATTGGTAATTAGTAGGAAAGTTGGTAGTAATATTAAGCGAGGTATCGTGGGGAAAAGGATAGGCATGTTGGACGGAATGAAGAGAGGTTGAATTTATGCGAAAATGAACAGTTTATATAGCGAGTGTCATATTGTCTTGTTTCGCGAAGCTATGAAATGTAAACATGTTCTGTCTGAATCTCTCCAAAATCTACTTAAAACGGTAGTCTACCAAATAAGCTTAAAATGGTCAGGTAATAGATATTATTATTTACACGTGTGCGAAATCTAAATGTGCGAAACTCGTAAACGTATTTTGAATTAAAAACCACAGCTACTGCTGTTCTTCATATAGACCCGGTATCAAACAGTAGAAAACCCACAACTACACTGGAGTTCCATATGTTCATTGATATGCATCTTGGTATTCTTGGTTACAATATAAATAAACGGTTTTTTTTAATATTTATCTTAAAAATAGTGCACAGCAAAGAAAATGAAGTGCAAAAGCTTTCGAGGAATGGCGGTACTTCGTAACTGCGCACAGCATCCGATTGGATTCGAACTCGGACGGGCCGCGTGGAAGTCTACCGCAACGACCACTCCATCTGGCCATCCCTCGAGGGGGCGCGCTCAAGACGGTGGGAGAGGACAAAAGGGGAAGGGGGAAGATTCCTACCTATCGGTCGCGAGAAGGTCTCGGGAGGGAGTGGAGGTGGCTTCGTATCGGAAAACTGCGGAAGGAGACTATTATGTGGTTGACTCAAGCGGAGGAAGAAGAAAATGGACGAGGGATGTGGAGAGAGAGGGAGATGGATCATACGGGGAACTTTAAGAATGAGAGGCGGATGCGAGATGAGTGAGAGGGCGGGGAGGAGGTAAGTGGTGGTGGGGGTGATCGTGTGTGTGAGGATGGGAGAGGGTGGTAAAGAGGGGGTGCAGTTTGGAAGGTAGGTAGGTGGGAACGGGAGTGCGGTGTGGTGAGCTGGATTCTGCGGGGGCACCCCCTCAGGCCCCCCCTCTCTTCCTCCTCCAGATCGGTGAGCGGCTCTGGAATTTACTTTTGAAGATTTGTGCTGCCCCGAGGGCAGCATCCGATGGCCCAATGAGGACGACCGGTGCTCGTATGAATGGGTTCCGGGACTAAATTGAGATATCCAGCGGCCATGGTTGATGCGGATGTCAGGATGAGGGACACTGTGAAATATTATCTGAGTTTTTCTCAGAAATTAAATACGTCGAAACAATTCCGTGGTGGTGTCTTACTATACGTTTTTAGTACTGAGTAGGATGAAAAACAACAACTTTTCGCTTCATTGAGATCTAGGTGGCAGGAGAAGTGTTTTGAGGAGATGTTAAGAGAAGCTGGGTTGTAAAAGGTAGTTTGGTAATGCGAAGAGTTAGGAAGAGAATTGGCATCTTGGGCTACTTAAACAGGAATCATAAAAAAATTGGAAGCCAAATTATCTTTGTTGTTGAAGAAAAAATTTTCGTATTTGGGTCATAGTTTTATAACTCCTACAAACTCTGTAGAACTCCTGATTTTAAACCACCACTACGAGCATTACCTATGATAAAAGATATTTTCAGTTATTGAGTCACCCACACGTCAGCAATTTGGAGTTTTTTAAAGCAGTTTTTAATTGAGGATTTGAAAAAAATTACACCACACCGCTACCGTAGGATTAAAAATCCCTCCTGATGGTGCTGAATCACTATGGTATCATCATACGCCTAATTTTTTGCCGGGATTTTATTTTTATCATCAGTGCCACCATCATAACCTGTGCGGGGACAAGAATAACCACATCTAGCTTCGCCTCCGGACATCTTTATCAAACCAATCATTTCCATTGCAATTCGGGTTAATGCATTGGTCTTGTTTCATTTGTCAATATCACCATCATGGTAAATTATAAATTTGGGAAGAACTAGCGAAAATGTCGGTTAGTGATGATGCGACCCTTTAGAATTCATGACCAAGCGTGAAATAAGCTTATCCAGTGAACACTGGATTCATGGCACCCGTTGCTGGAGTTATTAGCGTCGATGACAAAACTTGGGACGCAAGCGATGCCGTCGTCTGAAATTTGGAGTGCGCGCCAGGCTCTCTAAATGGCGCTGTTAGTAGGTCCTCAATAATAGGTGTAAATGTGAAAAGGAGGCGTGATACAACGGATCACATGAAGCAAAGCGAATGGAGGGAGGGAGACATTGAGGATAGGAAAAAGGGCATGCTTAATGAAGGAAATCATTTCGTGCGGTAAGGAAATCGCCAGGCGTGGTGTAAGACCGGAGGTGTAAAATATGGTCAGAACTGATAAACGTTAGTTTCCACACGCAAAATAATTTTCTTTGCGAAAAATATCTTGATTAATTACTTGGGGTGTACGGGAAACATGTCAAATGCTCGACTATTTTCTAAAATTTGAAATTTTAAAACTGTTAATCAACAGTCTGCCAATTCTTTCTTTTAAGTGAATTTTTAAACAGGAAATAACAAGGAGAATTACATTTGGTAAAAATGACATGCTTTTCATTTTTTCATTGAACAGTGCTTTCTGAATATATAGTATTTTGGTGAAGATGAAATTTTCATGGAACTGTTTTTCAACCAGAGGTAATTTATTTACATTTCAACACAAAGAAATAGGTTGATGAAATTATGAAAAAAAGAATCCTTCGTCCGTTCATCCTAAAATGAGGTAAAGGGGCTTTTAGGGTTACTACTTTCATCTCTTTAGAAGGCTAAACAATTATGGTAACATCTAAAGTGTCTCTTATATGAGTGATTTGATTTTCTAGGGTTTTAAAGTAAAGGAACATGATGAAACCTAACTGACAAATCATTAATGGTATTTGCCTTCTTATCCATCAATCAACAAAACATATAGTGCTATAGTCATTTTCAAAGCCGTACTTTTACGGAAATGAGGTTCCTTGATTTAACATTAGCGCTGTTCAACGTATATGTGGAGGAAATGAGTAAAGAGGCATGGGAAGAACTGGAGGTAGGAATAAAATTCGGAGAGGAATTCGTGAAATCAGTTAGGTTTGCTGATGATCAAGCTCTAGTGTGTCAGTCGGCAAAGAAGTTGCAAGAATTGCTGAGTGAATTGGAATTTCAGTGCAATAGATATGGGATGAGAATCAATTTTAATAAAACAAAGGTTATGCAATTTTCCAGAAAGACAAAAGGCTAAGGTAAACATTAAAATTGGAGGGCAAAAACTAGAGCAGGTGGAACAGTTTCTCCTTATCTCGGAAGTGTTTTGGGCCAACACGGCCAAAGAAGTAGGGACATAAGGAGAAGAATTGCGCTAGGCAAGGAGGCTTTCACAAAGATGAGGGAATTGATGACAGGGACGTTGAGTAAGGATGTTAAGAAAAGACTCGAAAAAACTTTGATATGGAGCGTAGTTTTGTACGGCGCGGAAACGTGGTCACTGAAGCAGGAGGATAGACGTGGATTTTGAGGATTTTGAAATGTGGGTGTGGAGAAGAATGGAGAAGGTGAACAGGACCGAAAGGAAAAAAATGGGGAATTAATAAATATGTGGGCGAGGAGAGGGTTTTGTTGTGAGAAATACTAAGGAGGCAGGAAAAATGGATGAAAGGTCTATTGAGCGGTAGTGGGATGTTGAAGAAAGTAATAGAGGGGAGAATGTTGGGCAAACGAGGAAAGGGCAGGACGATAGGGTTGTTGGACGGGATGAAGGAAGAAAAGAAGTACACAGAGATGAAGAGGGACCTGATGTAGAGTAGCTCGCTGGATTGTGTTTTGTTAGGAGTCACAGAATATTTATTTGGTAGTTGTGTCCATCCAAAACCTACCTTAACCGGTAGATTACTTAAAAATAATAATAATATGAAAATTGTGATCTTCGACTGGAGAAGTACCAACAATTCCCTGTATGAACATCGTACAATATGACTCAAAACGAAATGACGAGCTCCGCTTGTCTAATGGGGTAATTCTTCCAGAACAACCGTAGGAAACCTGTTCAAGAAAAGTTCATATCTCCCTCCAACCTTTGTATCCATATGAAATTACTATATCTTTGATATTATGAAGGATTGGGAAATTCTTGCCATAATTTCACAATAACTGATTAATTTCTTTCCTTTTCTTCACAATTGAACTCTCTAATAGGAGAGTAAACCTTTAACCACAATTACTATTTAATTCTGACTGCGCATTAAGTCACCGTTCTCCATCTTTTCCAACGGGTTTTTCTTAACACTGTTATTGCTACTGCCTACCATAATTATTAAATGTATCATTATATTAGCCCAAACTGAAATACTCACTTCTGAATGTTTTTGTTTCATGTAGTCATATTTCATTTTACCATATCTAACTAACATCACTCGATTTTTGATTCCTGAATTTGATCATTTTTCTAACGTGAACATTGAGATGAAGGGTGACTCGTACCAAATGTTGAATCTTTCATTTTCTCGGACGACAAAGTTAAATCTACTTGCCCCCGACTGTGGCACATTTAAGAACGCGTCCATTGCCTTCGCGTCCTCATTTAAGTGTCCTTTGACAATGGCTTCAAGTTCTGTCCAAGTACGTGGAGGTTATTATTTTTACTTCTGTATGTCTCGCGGGGGACATTTTAATCTTCACGCCTCTCCTTATATTCATAATGTGGACAAAAGTTATCGCCTTATTGACGGTAGATTTACGACATTTCGACTTCCCTTTGCGGAATGGCCCCAGCCACCACCCTAGGCCCCTCGTGGACCCCTCCCCCCCCCCTCTTCCCCCTTCCCCCCCCCGCTTTTTAAGAGGAAGCCATTAACACCCGCGGCCCGATTTTGAACCCGCCCGCCTACCTCATGTGCTCGTAAATTTGTTTACACTGGGCGTTGACACGGACCGTAAAACTCGAGACAAACACCGCGCGCAATCCTCAGGGATGAATGACCCAGGTGAATAGGGAATGCTCAAAATTGTGAAGGTGCGACCCTCACAATATTCCCGGGAGATTGACTGGGGGGACAATGCGGAGTAGCTCATTACGTACGTGAAACGACGGGAATCCCGAGAACCCCGCTTCATTCTGCTGAGTTGAATAGGCGTCGGAAATGTCCACCGATTTACTAAACATGTACATCTCCGGATTCAAAAGTCTTCCTCATATTAAGACGTGAATTTGAAAGCATATAGTATGCATAATAAGGAAAACGATATCCGTGAAAACTCGAAAACTTACCATGAAAAATTCGTCTTCATTTTCCTGGAGATCGCAAAAACGAGAAAAGTTACACGCACTTTTTATTTGAGAAAAGATTATTGATTGCTCATTGAATGCTCTCCGGTCCCGGCTGATAATAAAGCTTTTTTTCTGAATTTCATTCATGAAGAACGAGTACCTACTTCTTCACTTTGGTATGGAGCGTGATTTTGCTTGACTCCGGAATCTTGGTCATTAAAGAAAATATGATTGGCGTGGATTGAAGGAAGTTTAGGCTGGAGAAGGCTGGGAATAATTCAATGGACGGATAGGAAACCAAATGAAGAAGTGATGAATGAATCTCCTGTACCAGGCATGGTGGGAAAGGTGAGAGCGTTACTGGAAGAAATTCAAAGAAGGCAGAAAAGATGGATGCAGAGCATTCGGGATTATCGATAAATGGCTGAAGTCTGGGATAGAGGGGAGGAGGATGTTAGGGAAGCAATGTAGGGGTGGTAAAAGGATAGTGATATTGGACGGAATGAAAGAAGTTAGAATGTATGCGGAACTGAAGAATAGTTTTCGTAGAGTGGAGTGCCACGTTTTGTCCTGTCAGTCGAGTCTGAGAAATGTAAGTTTACAGTTTACATTCTGTGTCCATCCGAAAACCTATCTCAAAGCGGTATACTACCAAATAATAAATAATCACCATTTCTTATGCGACAGCAGACTTGGGAATACTTACATTCTGGCCAAAATGGATTTATCTTTCCTGCCCGTGTTATTCCCTTATTTTCTCTGGGGACCAAGCGCTCCACCATTAAAACGACGAACTTTAAAAGTTGATTCGCATTGGTTAAGCGACCCCGGGGAAATTCTACGGCGTGGTTCAAAGGCGACGTGATTCCTTTCTTTAAATTTTTTTACGATCCATAAGCACTCGGCCATTTATGTTTTCAGACCTTAAAACATCTTCGTGGTCTTTCCATATTTGAACGCACTGACGATCTCATAAATGTCACAACTCTCTGGTACACATTAAATAAGATGACTGTACTTGATGATTTACAACGACATATAATATTTTTGCCGCTGACCTTGTTTAAACTTCCTTTATAGTCAAAGTTAATGAAATTTTACCAAGCATCGTAAATATTATCACGGTGAAAAAAATACAAAGTTGAAGATATATTCATAGGCGTTGCTCAAAACAAAAAGTAATTTCATTAACAACTGCAGGAAAATATAAGTTCAAAGCAAATAATCCACGGATTCAGGCCCAATCATTGTGTCCGTTCGTTTCAAGTCATCAGATGGACAGGTGTAAGTGCTCCATTGAAGTTGGGAATAGACGATCCAGCGAATATTTTTTAATGATCTTTCGCGCTACCATGAAAACAGAGAACATAATTCATAAACAATTTCATTCCAACAATTGAAGATGTTCGCAATGCTAATGATGCTGGAAACTAGCTTGCGCGTTCGTGATAAATTTCTTGCTGCATCCTGGGGTGCAATTATTTGTTGTAGTTAAGCGTATGTACTTGAATGCTTGTGGAGTGAAGGGAGGTAGATGTGTGTTTGCATGCGCGTGGAATGATGGGATGTTTCTATGAATGTGTGCACTGCTGTGGATTGGGGTTTGCATGTGTGTGTGTTGGTTTTGAATGCGGTATTTCTTTTTTCCTTTTTTGGGTGGTGACCTAACACCCCCCGCCACACGCCCTTGCGGCGGCTTGCGGGGTATTATGTAGATGTAGATGAATGATACCATAGAAGGTAACAAAAAGTAAGGCATAGGAGGTAACCTAAGATGCCAGAATTTTTCGTATCTTATTTTACATGGTTCCACATTGAAACTTTTAGCATATAAAGTACGACTTACTGTGCAAACTTTGCTATGGATGAATACTCTTTCCTCTAAATTATTGCTGCAACTACTGGAGGCGAACACGAATTGGTCGAAAAATTCACATGTTTGTCAAATAAAGGATGGCGTTCAAGAACTTACTTCCAACCTCATCCTCTGTCCCTTTCTTTTTTGCTACTTTCCACCTAAGCGCCCTGGTACCTTCATCGCGCGACCTCCAAACCACTCGAAGGGCTTACACGGTAGACCACCACACGGACCCCACCTCACGTCCGCCCGCGGTCACCGTCTGCCTACCCCCACCGACACCGATTCGATTCCCGAGTGGGCGGGGGCTCACACATGCCCTCTCGCTCTCGGACGTACACACACAACACCACACACGCACGCACACACATACACAAACGCACACGAGGGCTTGCCACCGAGTACAATCGCAAAGCGCTTCTCCGGAGGTGATTTCGACGCGCGATCCGGGAGCCACTCCGAGATAACCCTCCCGTTCTTGCGGTTACGGCTTCGTACTGGGTAATTTAGCCCGCTTTCATAACCCCCCAAATGACCAGCAGTTGGGATCATCACGTCACAGGACGTAATTTTAACATATTTTCCAAAATTGCTTCTTAAAACAATGGCATTGAATCAGCAAGCAATATTTTTCCCACATTCACACCGCTGAAAAAACAATGTTTCAAATACCTAACGGAAGTCTTATGAGAATCCTTGGATTCCTCGTCTTCCGATTTCTAGTTTTCGAAGGCGAGCATAATAATGCCCGTGAAAGCTTAAAAATTCTGAAGGTTCAGGAAGTTCAGGAGGATAGGAATGCATGAAAAACATATCATTTATAAGAGGAAAGAAGTTAAAATCGTTAAACCAGTGCCTTAAAGTTCAATGCCAACGTTTATGCAGTCGTTTCTTTAAATTATCATAAGAGTCAGGGATATGTAAAAATTATCCGACTTTCTCAAGAATTTGGCACCCTCCGAGGTGACTCTGGCTTTTCCTTTCGACGATGGTGTTATTGTGGAGTATGCATGTACGTAGATGAACTTTGCCTCAAACGAGAATTCTCTATGAAACGAAAATATATCGTTTTTTTTTTAAAGTTTAAGGAGAAAAAAGTTT
This sequence comes from Hetaerina titia, assembly GCA_037158775.1. Lineage (NCBI taxonomy): Eukaryota > Metazoa > Arthropoda > Insecta > Odonata > Calopterygidae > Hetaerina > Hetaerina titia. Next base: position 32,320,400 of record CM073771.1, on the reverse strand, counting down.
TTGAATACTTAAAATATATCTCATCCTCCGTGTTTTTCTGTTTGCAGTTGATTCAAAGTTCGATACGATGCCAACAGCTGATGCAAAACTTAATTCACTCAAGTTATTCAAGAGCTCAAGCTATCCATCAAGGAAGCACGTTTTTGTAATTCAAATGTGAAAATTAAAGGATTGTCTTAGACCAAAGGATTTTCAGATAAGAAATCAAGTCGGACTAGAGCCAATTTTCTCAATCCATAAGATTATCGTTTACTTTGCATGCTACCAGAAACGAATATCGTGTGGTGGTGGACCACAACAAGAATCTTATGGGAAGAATTGTTGAACCCAAGCTGTACCAATATGTAATGCTTGTCTATTTGAAGGCACATGGTTTGCCTGTACCTTTTCATCCCTACGGCTAACTGTCAGCAACCGGCACTATTTCTTATCTAATTTATCCTCTCGTTTCCTAAAATGTGACCTTTGATCAAACGAGAAGCTAAACCTTTTGAGCTCATCCGAATAGGTATTTCTCCGAGGTTATTATCACATAATTTAACCCGATCGACATTATTATGTTTACTAAACCAGATCCTAAGGTCTTATTTCGCCCGGCAATGAGCATAAAACGATTGAAGGCTTCACGCCACACCAGCGTAGGTGTCACTCGCATTTGCCCTTTTGCACGTTAACAAACGGACGGGTTTAGAAATGTCATGGCCCTCTCTATACCTACAGTCTCAGGTAGTGGCTTTGTGCAATCTCCATCCTGCTCTTGACTACTCCTTCTTCTTGTTCCGTTTGGAAAATCGCCCCGAACTTTACCATAAAATTTAGAGGTGACCCTGAGATAATGTTTAGTCCGCTAATGTGTTTGATGAAATAGTGCACTTTTGCATGTTAATATTAAATCTTAAGAAAGACACAACGTTGCGTACGCAGTGCATTGTGCTCATTATGTATATCCTCCACTCCACATGGTTGTTCGTGATAAATAACTCATAATGTCTCTCTAAAATATATCGCACTTAATATTGTCTCTCTAAAATATATCGCACTTAATATTGTCTCTCTAAAATATATCGTCTCACTAAAATATATCGCACGGCTCCACAAACCGATGTAACTACGAGAACTGACACTAATTGAGCAATAACACGATGGATGAAAGATAGTTAAATACTTAGAATTTTCCACATAAAATTAATGTATCGCCGACATTGGTTACCACGTGTACTTGAAATTTTCAATACAATGACTTGACGTTAAAATTACTTTTAAGCTTACGTGTAAGGTGCGGAATTGTATTAAAATTGCGTGAGAAATTACTCGGAATTTTTATTAACTCCAATGAAATCACACAAGGCCAAGGTTAAAAAATATTCACTTTCATAAAAAACTACGAAAATAACGAAAGATAGAAGAAAGTATTGGGGTTTTGAAAAATAATGATCGTTATCTCCATTATATTTTAAGCATTGCATCAAACTTTGTAGTGACCAGCAAATATAAGTTAGTCCATATTTATTTAGTTTATTTTGGCGTAGTGATTTTAGAATGCCAAATGCGTACTAGGGAAAGGTGAATACATTTCAGCATTAAAAGGGTAAAAATGCAAGTACTTGTAGTGGAATAATACACTCACCCCCACGAATCTTATTTGAAAAGTTTTCCTTGGATATTTATTTGCAACTACATGTTCAAGGTACCCTGAAATCCAACGAGAGTTCTCTTGTGATTCAAAACCATGCAAAGTCAGGCAATCATAATTGTATGATACTAATATGTGAGGGACTAACAGAGAAGTTAAATAATGAAATAATATACAAAAAATTTCAAAATAATTTGTAATATATTACAGTATTTAAATTTCATTGCTATCCTGACCATGCGAGCTGAACTACTAGTAATTTTTTAAATAACATATCCTCCACAACTCATACTATTTCAGACGCTGTCTCAGGTGTTGCTTGGTGGAAGTCTTTCATAGTAAATGAATAAAGACTAAATTTGCAATTTCCATTGGAATTTTTAGTTTTCACGACCATGGTTTCGTTGCACAGCAACATCATCAGGTGGCATTATGGGGAATACGGAGTATACATGTGTTAGTTTTGAATGCGGTTTTTCTTTTTTTCTTTTTTTTTTGGGTGGTGACCTAACACCCCCCGCCACACGCCCTTGCGGCGGCTTGCGGGGTATTGTGTAGATGTAGATATACATTTACATTAAGAGAATTTTGTAAATGAACTCAGAGTATTTATTTACTTCATATTATTTCGATTGAATATATATTTTATATGCCTCTATGGGCACCTTCAACTCCACCCAAGCTATGTGATTTTTCGAGTACCAGATCTTCCTGGAAAACCATAACCGGCACAGGGAAAGGAACTGGTCCCCTACCCTGATGTGTCAATTTCACACGCCATCGGGCTTAGTACTGGGTGAACTCTACCATCACCTACCAAATCGACCTTCGGGTTGATTACTGTGCTTATGGTTTTATAAAGAGCCAATGTTCAGTCTGCTTACAGACATTTCTTTGTTCTAAACTAACTAATAGTATTGTTACATACTATCTGTTACTGTTCTCGCGAAATCGCGTCTCCTTTTCTATTAAATAATAATAAGGGGGAAAACTCCACTGGCCGTAAAAAACAAGTTTTCCCCCTTATTATTATTTAACCTAGAGGCCGTAGAGCTCTTGAATTCCTTTTCTATTGTTGGAAGTCTACCGTTTAAGGCATGTTTTGGAACACTAATTCAGCATCGCTACAACTTTTCGTGTCATCGCACATGTTTTCTGCTCTCCTCTCTATCACAGTCGTCAACATTCCATTCCCAATTTGTAAATGTTTTTTATCCATCCTTCTCCACACCTAAATCTCAAAAGGCTCAAATAGATTCTTATTATATTGTTTCAACGACCATGTTTCCGGTCCGTACAAAATCACGCCATGCATCAAAGTTTTAACCAGTCTTTTCTGAACATATTTGCTAAACTTCCCTTTCATCAATCCCACCTTCTTATGAAAGCCTGTTTAGCATATTTAATTCTCCTTTTAACGTCCCCACCGCTTTGCCCATCTTGGCCCGAAACACTGTCCCACGAAGTTGTCCCACCAGCTCCAATGTTTGCCTTCCTATTTTAACTTTTAATTTAGCTATCCTCCTTATCGGATACCGCATAACATTTTTTTTTGTTTACATTGAATATCATCCCATACCATCACGCAGATTTTCTGATCCTCTCAGTGATGATTGTAACTCCTTGGCTGACTGGCTGAATAAAAACAGTTTTTATGAATTTCCGACTGATATTCATTCCTATCTCCCGTTATTTCCATGACCTTTGTTGCCACTTACTTCACGAGTATACTCAAATCAACGGGTAATAATGAATACCCTTGTCTTAACCCTCTTTCCAACTTTCCCCGTCCCGACTTTCAATCGCCACACGCATCTGACCAGTATGAGACATGTTCAGGTTACGGATGTCATCAATTACTCCAATCTACTCCTATCCTTTGTAACACATTCATTAATCAAATTTATGAATTGAAAAAAATAGGTTGATACTTTTTGACAACACTATGGAGTGTGCCCGGAAAAAAATTCTTCTCGTAAAACCAGAAGAGTTTTTGAAAAAAACCCTAATTGACGGCATATATTTTCAATAAATATTTTCGATACTTTTATTCCAAAATCTTTCCTGATTCGAGATATTGAAATGGATATCAGGTGTATTTGATTTTTGAAAAAGAATAAAGGCTGCCAGTTTATTGATTTGAAATGAATCTTGGTGCGGGAGGCGGTAGGCCACCAGCCACAGTGAGCACTTGGGTGAAATATGACGGAGATGCATAATATTGGTCGGAAGGAACGATTCCGCATCTTTGCCCTTGCTGTTTTGAGTGAGCCAAGGTAAAAATTTTAACAGGCCCAGTCTACGTAATTCCACATTCTGTACATGCAAATACAAGCAATATCTCAATCAGGAAGTTTTTCGCATACATTTCCGTTTACTTAAACAAGAGTTGAATACGGACACGGGACGAGAGAGGGATTAACTAATTTCTTAAGGTCATGCTGAAGTCATGGACAGTGCAAGCAATTGTGTCATAACAAGACTTATGGAAAAACTATCGACTGTGCATTTATACAAATCTGTACGAACCTTCTGAATGTTTCGAAAGGTTAACGGGCTTCTCTAATTAATATTGACAAGTAATACAGCTAAAAACATTCGCGATGAGAAACTGTAATAGAGCCTATGGCCACAGTGTACGTATAGTGATACGATGCAAAGTGAAGGAAATCTATTTATCATAATATATAGTATATGTGGTTAACAATGTTAATGGTTAGTTTGGTGTGATTTTGACGAAGGTCCGTTTTCATTCATTTATGATGCTTCTCCACTTGGATGAGGCGCACCACTGAAGGCTCGATGGATTTAAATCATTCATACCTCGTTTTCAATGCACAGAGTTGAGTGTGAATAGATGTTTTGGGGTAATATCGTCACGAAAAGTAAACCAGGGTCGCATCATTCCTTGATAATATGCCTGTAACACTTCCGTAGAGATGTATCATTACCAATGTGCTAATTTTGATGAAGAGTAAGCGGAGTTTCGAAGCTACGACAATGAATGAGTTTGTTATTTGAAACTCAAAAGAAGTTTTTTTAAATTTTTTTAAAACCAAAGATGAAATTATACAAATATTAATTGAGTCTATCACTAATTGAATAATCGCATAATATTTTTGTTAAATTACCCTTTATCGATACGGTTAATGGCGTAAGTTTACATGTTTGGAGAAAGAGAACACTTGTGAATGAAAATGCCACATTTGGGAGGTTTAATGCCTGATAAAATGAGCGGATCATTTAGCCGGGGATGTCGTGCATCTCCTCTGAAATTTCACGGTTGTGGGAAACAGAGTTCTCGCACAGAGGCGTCCATGCTAACAGACATCAAGAAGTTGACATAATAGCAAAAACGGGAGTTGCTGACGAAGTGTGGAAGAATGAATTCTAATGTCGAAACACGGGTGGTAGCCGGGGGTATGGCAGGCAATGGGAGCCAAACGTCCCCGGCGAGGGGCGAGGGATGGATGGCATTGGCCGGAATGGGACGGTTGTGGGGTGGGGTCTGCCTTCCTCTACCTCTCCCTCCCTCACGGGTGAGATGGTGCATTAGGGCAGGTACCGCGGGTGCGGGTGGGAAGGACGAGAGGTGGAGGCGGTGCGGGGAGGAAAGAGGGAAATACGAGGGGCAAAGGGCGGTGGAGGGGAGGGTTTGCGCCGCGGGGTTACGCAGGTGGCTGGTAGGGAGGGTTTAGAGGGGGAGAGGTAGCCAGAGGACTCGGAGAGGAGAGAGAAAAGGGGAGGAGGGAGGGTCGAGAGAGGGGAGGGAGGGCGAAGAGGCCTCTGGAGGGAGAGGCCGTGGTGGAGGAGGAGGTGGTAGGGGGTTTGGATCGCACCGGCGGCGGCCTCGCGCTCCGACGGACTGGCACTAGCGCCTCAGTCTGTGCCGGCGGCCGCCAGCAAGAACACGCACTCACGACAGGAGGTTCCCGAGACACGGCGTGCTGTATTTGTTTTTGTTGTTGTTCATTTGTTTATCCTCCCCGGTTCGTGTTTCGGGGCCGGAAGTGTTTCTGGCGAGTGTGCGTCAGAATTCACGTTTTGGAGGGAGGAGTGTTCTGGCCCTCGAGTGTGTGTGCTTGTGTGACAAGTTAACTAACGTCTCCTCTTCTTCGTGGACCCTCTTCGCGCAGGCGGAAAATCGCGGGTCTAACCGACAACTGTCCCACGGGCATTTTGGTGGATCCCCCCACCCCTCCCATGAACGGTGACGAAAGATTGATAAACACCCGAGGGAGGAGATAGTAAATAAGGTGAACCGTCGACTTTTTCTTCGTCCGGGACAGATAAAAAAAATAGAGTGTGTTCCCTCTTTCCGCAAAGCGATATTGTTACATTCTTGCGACCATATCAACTTCCTGGAGGGGAAAAAATTCTACGACCTTACGAGTGGCATTGAAAAGCAAAAATTGTCCGATGTGATTATGATGGTTTAAACTAGGGTTTCTGCCCACAAAATCCAGCGTCACAAACAGTTTGTTATTAATTTTTCCCCTGTTTTACCTCCCAAGGACCCGCCCCTCGCCTAAAAGGTCATTCATTGCGGCCGTCGATGGACTGTCGGGCGTCGATGTCTCCCGCGCGCGACGTCGTCGTTCTCCATTGCGCACTCTTCGGTCGCTCTTCTTCGTTGGTGGTGCCGTGCGGGAGAGGTGTGGGTGGTAGGAGAGCAGTCGATGAGGTCGCCCTCCGGTGACGCACCCGCCAACGGGTCCGTTGTTACTTTTATTCCTCGCCGTCTCCCGATGAACTGCGACCCCGTCGTGGCGTGACAGGTGGTCGCTATCAATCCTCCCCTCGTCGCCCACGCAACAAGTGTTTTTAAGAACAAATAAGGCGTCCCATTCCGCCGGCTCTCGCTCTTTCCTCCTCCACTTCGGGGTCGCCCCGCCCAGCAAGTCATCAACGCAAACGAGCCATTCATTCCGGCGCCGCGGAAGGTTGACACGTTTTATACTTCGCGATCGCCGTTTCCAAGAGACAAGTTTCGCGGAGAAGGGGATTCGAGACCATATTTTATATATATTTCCCCCCTTCCTAAAGTGGTGATATTGCGCCTTTATCGGCTCGAGTGTCATATAGAATTCAAACATTTTCGCAAGTCAATTTCCCATCGGTATCGAAGTATAAACATATTTTTTTTTGGTGTCAGCTTTGTTTGAAGACGTCGGATCGTCCGCCCCGTCGCGGGATTGATAAGGCCACTCATTCTTTATCTCGGCGCTCTAGTGACTGAACCTCGCCTCTCTGAACTTGGGCGTCGGCCCCGTTGTGACTCAGCGTGCATTCTTCGAAGAGGTTGACACCACCTCGGGCGATAAAACTCGAGCGGCCCCACGGTTCGAGGTGATCGTCCCTCTCCATGACGCCCCTCCCCGCGAATCCTCCCTGAACGTACAACCTCGCGTGTTGCCCTCTTCCACCCCGGGCCGCCGCCGAGCGTGAACCACGTCCGAGTCGGCGGAGAGCGACCTGCGAGAGCAGCAACCCGCGAGAGTGGTACATCATCGCGGCCGCCCGAACGTAACCGGCCCCGCTCACCGGCCGCGCAACCCCCTCCGGCCGGCTCAACCGATCCTCGAGGCACCGCGCGCCGTTCGGCCGCGATCGCCTCCCCCACGCCCCCGAATAGATCCTCCTTACCGCCACCTCCTCCCGCCCTCCTTCCGACACCGCATCCCCCGGTCCACGGCCACGCGACTGAAGCATCTAAACTCCGAAGGTTTAATCTCCACGTCAGCCCTGATTTCGCCGGCCATCCGCAGAGGAGGGGTTCACCCTCCCGGTCCAGCAAAAATGAGGGAGCTGGACACGGTCAGCCCCGTCGTTTGGCCCGCGTGGTGCTATTCCGGTGAGTTTTTAATTTTTGCGATATTTGCGAGGGAGCGTAATCAAGGAAGTATAAGTGTGGTTGGCACCCTAGGAATTGCAAGTGCTTGTCTACCTAGTATTAATTCGAGTTGTCTTCCTAAATCAAAAACCTAAAAATGAAACGACTCACATTCCCAATGGTATTGTAGGGAACAGAGCAAGCCATCCCTACGATGTTTTGTAATAGGAAGTTATTCCACTCTAAACATTTAAAATTGAATTATGTGTAAACTCTAATTAGCTATGGAAAAGTTAAATAAGATGGGAATACGTTTTACAATAGCTTATAGAATATCGAACAGTAAAATATTCTTGTACGCATGCAAGAGAGCTAGTAAAATTACGTTAAATAAGCGTCGGATAAACAAATGCCCCGACTAAAAAGAGACGTTTCAGGTGTGATATGGTGGAATATCATGAAAAATAGCAAATGATGGACTTGATGATGATGTAGTAACATTGAAACATGTCGCATGAAATTTTATTTTTTGGAAAATTGCTATTTTTAATTAAAAATCACCCGAAAATTACGTGCCTCGTGTTTTCCGTGGAAGTGAATAGTGTAATTCAATTTTTAACTGTTAATTAATATCTTGGTAATTTATTTTTACATAAGTATACGCGTTTGTTTTTGCAAGCGTGACACATTAAATTTGTAGTCTTTGAAGCACTTTTGGAAAGAATACCAAACTACTTACATGAGCTTCGAATTTCTTTTCCCATTCATTTCCACCTCTTTTTGCTTGTTGTATGAAATTTAATGGCATGAATTCTAAGAGGAAACTTTTGATGTTTCATTCCATCACAACTCTTATGAATGCAGTATTATTTATTACGGACCGTCCGAAATCAACTTTAATTGGTGTTGGATTGCCTTTGAATTGAACATCACAACAAATATTTTTAATCACCTCGAAAAAATCAATTCAGGCCTCCATTAGTCTATTAGGTGCACTGAGAGGCGGAGTGGACCACACAGGTCTCCGGGATGCAAATATCTCTCCTCAAGCCCTCCGCGGTGGCAAATAACAAGTGGCCGGGTAATTAATATCGGCGGTCCCTTCGAAGCGGTCGGGGGTGGGCGGTCCGACTTAACTACGCCTTCAGCTTTGGAGGCCTCCCGGACTACCTGTTTTGCTGTTCCAAATTTTCGACTTGTTCCGCAAACTCATCGACAATTAGTTGCTCTTTTTAACCTTTCCATTTTGTTTCGACTCTCTCCCTGATCGATCGCTGCTTGTCTCTATCCTAATCGGTTTTTTCCCGCTCCAATAAATTGACGTGCGCCATTCTCCGCATAGTCATGTTTTATTCATCGTATGTCCTTCCTCATCGAAAATAATATCGCTATCGCCATTTGCTCTAAAATATTATTTCCTGATGTATCGATTCACCTCATAATAAATATCTTTTGATGATCCCACTATTAATCTGGTATTTATTCCAAGACAAGTTCATGATCTTGTTCTACTGAACTCATCGTGCCAGTATTTCGTGTAACAGTATTTTTATTGGAACTCACAAGAAGAGCATCTAGTTTTTGATTATTGGAAATATTTTGGATTCTCAAATTTGAAACAAGGAATTCCTTAGTTTCATGAAGTTGTATGGATGTGGAGATTAATGAAGTTTTTACCCCTTTCCTTTTCGAAAATATTAAATGGAGCATCTTTTATTTTTGCCAGCTTCAGAGGGACTATGGTATTTTTAAATCTCTTGTTTACCAAGAAAAATAGTTAAAATAAAACAATTTCTTACTTGAAACACAGTTTGAAATTATCACTTAAATCCCCGTCATGCTCTCAACACAAGTGAAAAACAAGTCCTGGTGCACAGTTAAACCTAAACTAATCAAACTGCGTCCGTTATTGTGGTATGAGATTAATGAAGCAGAAAGTTTCATCAATGAGTCATGTACTTATATGAAGTGATATTTTATTAGTTAAGCGTAGAAAGGATGTAGGAAATTAAACGGTTCATTCTGTGTACTCTTCATCTCCAAAACCATACCGTCCAATGTTTTTCTTTCTCTTTTGTGGCAAGAATACCGTTTTTAAGGCATTTTTGTGCGTTAAAAGACTGTTTTTAAAATGTATGCTGCTTTGCGTAGCATGCATACCATGAAACCTCGATACTAATACTCGTAGTTTCCCAAAGATCAGGGTACGTTCTACTCTTTAGGCCACTATCATACATATCTACATGTACTTAATACCCAGCAAGGGCGTGTGGCATGGGGTGTTAGGGCAGAACCCGTAATTTAGAAAGAAAAAAACCGCATACAGAAGCCACAAATGTATAGTTCACAAACCATGCATGGTAAACATTCATGCAAGAACCCTTTTACCCCACACACATGCAAACCCACAAGCATACACATGCACAATCTTTGAATTGAAATTTAATTGAAATCATTGAATCTTTGGCATATACGAATGCGTATAAGTGTTTCACTCCTACAAAATGTGAGGCTTTTCTCGTGTTAAATAGATAAAGCGCATCCGTCGTGAACATTTAGTCGTGAAAATCCCTTTGAATCCCCCTTCAATATTCATCGCTTCAAGGGGTTACTTGAAGCGATGAATATGCAAACATTAATGGAAATAATTTCGATTATCCGAAAATCAACTCGCGAGACACATTTCTTTTGGTCGCATGGTAATCGTGGATGGCGATTTCCCGTTCCATCAAAAACATTTCAGATCTGAAGTCGTATACACTGGACGGACTTTTCTCATATTAATGCTCGCCAAATCCCCTCCGGAACTCCCGGTTATATTCCATTGATTATGGTAAGGGGGGGAGCCTCGGGGGAAAACAAAACGATCCCCTAATCGACGCCGCTTTCGCGGGAGGGCGTAGTTTGTTTATTTGCCCGCGAGAAGGGATTGCGTTTCGAAAGTGATCTTTCGTCAATCATTGGCTGCTTTCAACAGGATCCGTGAGGTGGGCTCCGAGATTGGAGGAGGGGGCGAATGTTAACGAGGAAGAGGGAGAAAAGATGGCCTATGGGACACACAAGGCGGAGGAATATTATCGTTACGCATTTTTCCCTGAATTCTTTCGAAATATTTCTCCTGGGCGACTACCTATTAAAATCAGTGGCCGGCTTGGGCTTTTGGGAGGTCTGGGTTGGGTCCGCGCCGCCGGAGGACGTTAATGGGACGTGAGGCCGGGTTCCACATTTAGAGAGCGGGTTGATTTTGTCTTTATTGAAAAATGGCATGAGACATTGGGTACCGCCTTCATGTGACTAGGGGAAGTAACTAACTGGGAACTCAAAAGCTTGAATCATCGATGTTTTCAATTCAAGCATCGAGTAACGCGAAAGATTCAGTTAGTCTGTCCGTAAACTCCAGTGGACCATGGCGTTTATCACTCAATTTTTCTTGAGCTTGTCATTGAACTGGCGAGTGGAGTAAATTCTTCAAACGTGAGGGACGGATATTGAAAAATACTGAATGATCTGAGCCAACTGCTCCAATTTTTCATGCATGTTACCATACCTGGTGTACAAGAGCTTGAAATCCAGCTGTAAATGGCGAGCGGCAGGGTAATTTCCCTTCGGTATGAGAACATTCAGGATTTTAAAAATAAAATCAGATTTACGGTGGCTCGCTTACGCGAGTTCTTTGAACCAGTTTATCCGGGAATCAGCATTAGATTAAACGGTAAATGTTGGCTCTGAAAATTCAAAATCGAAGCACCATGAAAGCTCCCCTATTCATCGAAAATTTTCTTCGTAAATTGAGCAGGAGGAACATTAATGAGCACCATTACGGTTTCCGTGATAATGAACGCACTGACTTAAAGGAGGTGGCCCATCCAGTTCGTTAGGTCAAAGATAAGACGGTCGATCTCTCATTCTAGAGGAAGCGCAACCTCTCGATTATCAAACACATCTATTTGTACACATTTTTCACATGTATTCGAAAAGGACCGGAAAGGTTCAATGGTGATGCCGCTTCTCTCATGTAGGAAGAGGCGACAAAATCCTCGGAATTCCCGATCATTGGCTTTTAATTTCCAGGCCAAAGTGATCCGAGCAATCTTCCTTTCCCTCCAGGCGATCGCCACCGAATGATGAGAGGGGAAGAAAGATAATTCCCCACTCGTTCGGTGTCCGTTCTCCAAAATGTCCCGCTCCAGAGGAGAGAAGGAGGTGGAGGGAGATACTCATTGATGACGCCGCCTTTCTTCGGAAGCCATTCTATCGAATCATTTTTTTTTTCGTTGTCTCTCTCAAAATTAGTCTTTTTCGTCGCCGAGACATTTCTTACAGTTCTACCGATAGCTTTGGGGCCAGACCGTTAACTTCACTCGCTCCCTTCCAACACAGACAGCCCATGGCCGTCGGAGTAATGAAGGGATCCATTTTATTGCGTTGGCTTTCCTTAGTGAATTTGGCCTGTGAAATTGAAAACGTCGTTTGCGTGACCCCCCCCCCCCCAGCCTATCCGACATCACAGGGCCGTGTGACATCCCTTGGCATGGATGCTGACCTTCTAATGTTGAACCCCGCAATCTTTAACATGTCGCCTTTCAATTTTAGCCGCCATCTTTAACGTAAGAAGGGACGTGGTCATATTCTATCACAGATTATCAACTGTTATATAGTTGCTTTACGTGATTTTAACGTCATTTGTATCACATCGGTGCATGGTTATTGACTACTTTGATTATTATCATCTTGCAATATTTATTTCGAATCAGTGCACAATAAATGCGGTTTTTCTTTTTTCCTTTTTTTGGGTGGTGACCTAACACCCCCCGCCACACGCCCTTGCGGCGGCTTGCGGGGTATTATGTAGATGAATGAATGTTATAGGCTCTTAATGCTATTTAATGCTTAAGTTTATATCCAAAACCTCCCATACGAGTAATATGATAACTCTTTTCATGATGATTAATGCCTTGTTAGTTTGCTACCTTGAGACATGCTGGAACGGCTTCCGATCATAATGTGAGTGCAAAGGGAAATTGACACTGGAGGTAATCATAAATGAGACTTCCTCGAGCGTTATATTTTTCTAGCCATAATACCGAATTACGCACGTACGTAAAGAAATATAACGCAAGAAACGTGTTCAAATGCGGAAATGGATTTATTTGTGGCATCGTCGTCAAATATCATGGGCCGTGGCTTTATTTCCAAATTAAATTAGTTGACATTTGAATGTGATGAAGACTACAAACTTAGGCGAAACGAGGATCGAATCCGCCGCCGTGTGTAGGGTCACCAACTGGAACTTTTTCTGCGGATTTTTCTTACTTCGTCAAGTCAAACGCTCAGAATACAACAGGAACTTTTTCGGGAAAAGATTTTATCTGAATGAATTTCAAAAAACACCGTCTCTTACGCATTTTTGATAAAATTCGTACTGCGTGTAAGCAGTTTATATCTGAAGGTAGTTAAAAAAACTGATAAATAATAATTTAACTGACATTCCCCAGGAAGGAAACGATTAGCAGTTTTGATTATATTTTATTTTCCATATAGTTGCGAATCGAAATATTTTCTTTTGGTTTCATGAATCTTATTTGCTGGTGAATGTATCCAAGTGTCTGACAACGACCTTTTTTAGTGATTTCAGGTATTTATTCTTTTTTTGGCGATTTCAGGACATGTATTCTTTGATGCATACTCATTAGTGGTTGCAAAAGTCTCATTAGGCGTGAAAACCTTATATAATTACTTCTGGAGGATGATTTATATTTATTATGTATGAATTTTTTTTTAAATACGTTAAATATTTATTAAACTTGACAAAGTTGTACTCTTCCGGATGCACCTACTGATTTTTGTTCCTGAATCAATAAATAAATAAACTTTTAATGCTGAAAACGTTTCTAAGCTACTGGTAATTTATTATAACGTGTAACTAAATCTACGCCTTGAATTTAGGTGCAATTGTTTACAGTTTTAACTGCCAGTTTAATTTGTAAATGCAGATTTAGCAATAATTGCATTAGTGCATCAAAAACTATTTCAGAGCAGCACGTCGTCCTGTCATTTAAATACACGAGAGGGCATTCATGTTTTCTGAAGAGGGAAGGAGAATATTAATCTACTAATTACTGATAGTAGGCATATAGAGAATAAATTTATGACTTTTCATCAGACGTTTTCGAAGTCATCGTTACCTCAATGATGGGAATCAATTCAATTCATGTCATAAGTATTTTTATCCGATTCAAGTTTCTATTCAATTGTTGGGAGTTATTAATAATTATGCTGAAGCACTACCAGTAATTGTGTTGAACGTATTTGATGTATGCATTTAATTGTTGATCGCGTTCCAATAATTTCCACGTAATAAATTCATTAAGGTGTCATTGTTTATTCTCATCAACGCAGCAATATTTAGCCATCGTTTGTGACGTTTAAATAATTTTAGTCGTTGACTTGATGGAAAAGTGGCAAATTGAAAATTAAATCCCTTTTTAGAGTTCCTTATTTCATTGCCATATCTCAAATATTCGCCTGGCTACTAGCTAGAAACTAGTTTGCACGTTCGTGATAAATTTCTTGCTGCATCCTGGGGTAAAATTATTTGTTGTAGTTAAGCGTATGCACTTGCATGCTTGTGGAGTGAAGGGAGGTAGATGTGTGTTTGCATGCGCGTCGAATGATGGGATGTTTCTATGAATGTGTGCACTGCTGTGGATTGGGGTTTGCATGTGTGTGTTGGTTTTGAATGCGGTATTTCTTTTTTCCTTTTTTGGGTGGTGACCTAACACCCCCCGCCACGCGCCATTACGGCGGCTTGCGGGGTATTATGTAGATGTAGATAAAATATCGGCGAGAGGTTAGTTTTACAATAGTTTGAATTTGACAAAGTGGTCAATATTTTAGCACATATAGGTAACTTGTGATTGTCTCGACTTGTGAACTCGATGTTTTTCCATTTGTATGAATAACTACGGTGAGAAATATGTTATCTCATTTCAAAACATAAAATAAATTTCATACTCGTGTCGTGTATGCGGATATATTTTTAAGTGGAATGTATTCTGAACGAACTTGTATAAGAAACTCTGTCGTTCGTTATTTCCTGCGTACTGTCAACACTTATACAGTAAGCGTTTATCAGGATGTAAGTAAACCTATGTGAATAGGTTTTGATGCACAAACCACGCCTATTGCACTTTTTTCTGTATGCTTAACCGTCGATACTCTACCGTCTGTGACCCAGGCTTGTGTTAGAAAGTCACATTTGACCAGGAAACCGGAATGTGTTATCTTCCAGCACCGATAGGAGGGAAAGGCAACGTTTTAGGCCATTAGTCCCACTCGAAAGGAGAGAATGAAAGGGCAGCAAAGGTGATGAATGGAATGCATGGAGGGGTATTTGAGGCGCCAGATCAATTAACCGCTGCCCAATTAGTAAACGAGCCAATCCTACCTTTGGTTACTCTCCAATGTTGCTGTTCGCTCCCCTCCTCCCCTCGTAGTTCGTACAGGAAGAGGCTGAACAAGAAAACATGTGGACGGTACCGCCGTATTGCAGGATGACATTTTGAAGTTCAACTACCTGAATTGTATATTACATGTTAAGATCACCCAGGCACATCCGTACAGTTTTCGATATCGAAAAACAGGCCTTTGCGTTAGTTTTTTAATTAAAGACATTCCCCAAAATAGACTTTTAAATTCACATTATTTTCAATGTACATTTAGAACCCTGCTAACCCTAATTCTCCTCTAAAATAACTATATTTTCGACCTTTCTTCTCTACAAATTAACTTATTCCAATCTACATCTACATAATTCCTCGCAAGCCGCCGCAAGGGCGTGTGGCGGGGGGTGTTAGGTCACCACCCAAAAAAGGAAAAAAGAAATACCGCATTCAAAACCAACACACACATGCAAACCCCAATCCACAGCAGTGCACACATTCATAGAAACATCCCATCATTCCACGCGCATGCAAACACACATCTACCTCCCTTCACTCCACAAGCATGCAAGTACGTACGCTTAATTACAACAAATAATTTTACCCCAGGATGCAGCAAGAAATTTATCACGAACGTGCAAGCTAGTTTATAGCAAGTAGCCAGGCGAAATATTCCAATTTGCTAATCTACATTCCTGAATGCATTCCCTTCGCTGAAATCCTATAAACTGATTGAGATTTAGCTGTAAGAATCATTTCAAACTCATAAAGATATAATACGCTAGGCAATATTGAATAAATATGAAAAACCGAATGTTTTTCATATAAAGTCTACTATTTTAAAGTCTAGTCCCCAAAATACCCCTGGATAATACTCGAAACTTCTGCCCTTCCTATGATATGATCCGTGTGAGAAAAGAATTCTTGCACTTGCAGTCACTACACGTAATCGAGAAGCCCGACGGTAGTTGGATCCTGGCAAGCGAAAACACATCTCGGAGCGTGAATAAAAGAAATCTTCATCTACATCTACATCTACATAAGTACCCTGCGAGCCACCAAAAAGGTGTGTGGCAGGGGGTGTAGCACCATGAGGGAAGGGTAAGGGTTGAGGGGGTTGTGAGTTAGGTGAGGAAAGGTGGGGGGAACCTGTAGGAAAAAAAATATATATATACATATATATATGTATATATACACACATACATATACATACATGCATACACACATGTATACACATCCTCGCGAAGTCCCTAACCTGTACGTTAATACTTATTGTAATGAACTAAGTCCTGGGGAATTTCGACTACGAGCATTCTGTTCCCTTATCGTTCTTGGAAAAAATGACATTTTAAACCTGTCAGTCTTGCAGTCTATTTCTCTAGTCTTATATTCGTGATCCCTTCGACCGTAATACGTTGGGGTTCGTATTATATCCTTGATGTCATCGGAAAAGGGCCCATCTTTAAATGTTTTTAATAAGTTTAATCTATATTGGAAACGCCGCTGTGTAAGAGAATCCCAACCTAAACTGTCTAACAAAGTGGATACGCTGCTGAGTTGGTCATAACAATGTTTGACAAATCTAGCCCCCCTCCGCTGAACTCGATCTAATTAATATCTTTCACCGGTCCAAATGCTTGTAGGTATAAGGGGCAGTCAAATGAAAACTGAACACCCGCTTCAACGTAACCGTGGAATTGTTTTACTCAAAAGTAACGACCAAACGAGTTGATACATTAATTTTTCAGTTCTGCTCGATCTTTCTTATTTATTCATTTTTTTATTTATTTACCCTGTAAGCCACCGCTAGGGTGTGTGGCAGGGGGTGAATGCAGAACAAGACTAATTTTTATCCGAACAAGACCCTACCGCGGTCGGACAATGTTAAAAATGTTTTGTTTTGTTAGCCTGTCGGTTGTTTTGGTTCATTTTTATTCCCTTTTTTCGCAAAACAAGTGACTAGTTTGTTATTGGAATTAACCCTTGTTTTGAATTGGGTCTTCCTTTATAGCATGTTTAAAAGTTTGCGAGTCATTTAATGTTTTTCAGTGAATATGTTTCCCTTTTCCCCCCTCCTTCCCCCACATCCTCCCCCTGTCACTCATCCTTCCCGCCTGGTGCTTGTACCCCTTGGCCACACGCATTTATTTCGCGGGGTATTTATGTCGATGTATTTCATCCACTGGGAGATGATACGATCATTTTCCAGGTTTGCAGAAGGAGGTAGGTCGCTGGCGCATCCACGACAGCACCCGAAGGAAACCGACGTCCACGAATGTCTTTCATTAGGTCGCCAAAGATGTGAAAATCATAAGGCGAAAGATCAGGGCTGTACGGAGGATGTTGGAATCTTACCGGATAAGGCCATCAATCCTCCCAATGGCATCAGGGGTGGCGGCTCAATGGGCTTGTCCTGGTCGCGCATCGTCTTGTAGTGATGTGCGCGCTTCCCGGAATCTCCTATGCCATTCGAGCACACTCGTCAGGGGCATTCAGCGATCACCGTACACAGAAACGGGCGGCGATGAATTACGCGTACTCCATCACCGTCGGTCACCAGAAAACGCTCATTAAGTACATCTACTTCTACTTCTACATGAATACCCTGCGAGCCACCGAAAAGGTGTGTGGCAGGGGGTGTAGCACCATGAGGGAAGGGTAAGGGTTGAGGGGGTTGGGGTTTAGGTGAGGAAAGGTGGGGAGAACCTGTAAGAAAAAAAATATATATATACATATATATATATATATATATTCATCCAAACATAGAAATAGGTACAAGGAAAGGGGACAGGAAAACACACAAAAGGCGAACACAGGACATGTGGGGAAGGCGGCCCCTGAGCAGATCACGAATGTAAAAATATTTCCTTATTCAAATCCCGGTTAAGGAAATATTTTTACATTCGTGATCCGCCCAAAAACCGCCCTCCCCACATGTCCTGCGTTCGCCCTCCCATGTGCTTTCCCATCCCCCCTCCTCATACCTATTCCCATGTTTGAATGAATATTTGTGCGCCGTATGGCGGGACTTCGTATTTGAATGTGTATCTGGCCAATGTGACTCATCTCTTCTTCTGGCTATGCGTGCCATGAAACGTACTGTTCCTGTTTTCTATGATCCTATATTCTTTCTAACCAACTGTCCCCTCTTCTTGAGTGTATTGTCTACGTGTATTTCTCCTTTGGTGGGTGGAACAGCTCCCTAAAAGCCTTCCTTTGGCAAATGATTTGGAACACTTGGGCGTTTTTAAACATCGCAGATCTCAATGTAAATTAAGTTTCCTCGGTGCTGTAATTGGTAGCACATTCGCCGGGCAAGTGGAAGGTCCGGTGTTCTAATCTCGGTTAAGGAAATATTTTTACATTCGTGATCTGCTCAAAAACCGCTTTCCCCACATCTCCTGTGTTCGCCTTTAATGTGTTTTCCTATCCCCTTTCCTTATACCTATTTCTATGTTTGAATGAATCTACATAACACCCTGCTAGCCGCCGCAAGGGCGTGTGGCGGGGGGTGTAAGGGCACCACCCGTAATTAAGAGTTTTATGTAGCACGTTCTTGTGGTGGTGGTATTTCGCCTGGCTACTTACTAAAATCTAGCGTGCACGTTCCTGATAAATTTCTTGCTGCATCCTGGGGTAAAATTATTTGTTGTAGTTAAGCGTATGCCCTTTGCGGCGGCTAGCGGGGTATTATGTAGATGTAGATGTAAGGAAAAAAAGACGCATATAAAAGCCACAAATTTAAAGTCCGAGCGTGCAGCCGCTGTCAAAGCACGTTGACGTGCAGCCGTGACTCGACCTATGGCGTTCTATTTAGGCTTCGATTTCACGTTACCTGTAGAAACGATGTATTTGTCCTGCTGATCCCGAATTGCATCCACACTAACGTGAGGCACATCTATTGCATACATATACTATATAACTCGGCAATCCACTGGAATCATACATAAAGGGGTGAAGTCTTCAGTAGACTTGCACTATACATAGCACGTAAGGAATTTATGATAAAATTTTACATATAATAGTCCAAACGACTAGAGTAACTGAAGATACAAAGATATACATACTGCAATATTTAAGTTTAATTTAGGATATACTAAGTTCAAGTGAGACTTGGTTTCATACCGCCTAAAGTACAATCATTAATAAGCGTAATAAAAAGTATCTAAGTACAGGGTGCGCCAACATAACTTCCCTTTTTACAGGGGTTTTTCTGTATGAAAAAGGAAGTAATATTTCCGCACTCTGTGAACGAAAAATGTGCTAGTCTAATAATTTATTTCTTCAACGACATCGATAACAGTAATTCTCCACGATTATAAAAAATGAAATCACCTATACCTGTCCGCATTTCAGTTTATTTCTGTCCTTAAGTTTATGATCTAACCTACCGTGATATGTGTGTTTGAAATGCATTATTAGAAATTTATTAAGACGATTTGCCTTTTTTTTCATATAATGTTTCGCTTTCGTAACCTTTAGTCTGGTAGTTATTCCAAAAGTTATTCCAATTCTATTTCTTTTAGCAGTTTAGTCGCGACATTGTTTTTCACAACATATTTAGCATAAAATTAGTTGCATCTAAGCATTCAATGGTGTTTGTGTGTGTTCAAATGATTGTTTTGATCGTGCTTCATTAAATGTAATTGACAAACGATGTGAGTTTAAAAAAAGTTCCGACAGCTTGGGCTCGATTCTCATGGAAGTTTCCTTGGCAACCTAACATTCAATCGCTCAGTCGGGTGAACAACTATGTACGCATCGTTAATCTGAGGGCATAATAGTTTATAAATTTAGAAACTTGGCGCAAAACATACCTTCAATTTCTCATTCTCTCCGTTTATCCTCTATTTTCTTAATTACTCGAGTCATCTTATTGGGTAAAATGACTTCAGTCGTCTGATTCTCCCTTGAAACAAGTACCGCTCCTAACCATAACACAAACCATGCTTCATAATGGCCACCACATCAACTAACCATTACGCCAGTACCTATGTTGTAAGACATTAGTTTTTTTTGTCTCTTCACAAGATAGGTATTAGTTAAAGTTGGAAGTGGATGGAATTTTTTCACTCGTGGGATTTTTTTTTTCATCTGAACTTGGTTTACGTGTGCATCATATGAATGAAATCTATCAACGTAGAACATTGATTCTTTCAAATTTAGCTCATGAATATGAATGAAACAATACTGGTAGTCTTTTAATATTTACCGTTGGTATGTTCAGTATGCACAAAGGCTTAGTATTCATTTAGCTGTGTGAGTCAGAAGCAAAATGTTCTACTCAAACATAGGCACTGGTTTGTAATTCTTGCGCGAACGAAAATTGGGGCCGGGGCAACCGTTGTCTTACTCCCCGTGGGATTTTGTCAAGCGTTGGGCTAGGAACCCTACGTCATCAACCTGATAAACTGGAAGTAATCGTGTTGTAATGCGTTTGTCAATGAATTAATATTTTTAACATGGGGTGCTAAGGGCGCTGTCCAGTATCAGTCAGCTATGGTAGGATTATTTTCATTCTTCCAATTCAATTTTCGAATATTATTGAGAAAAAATACCCCTTCGGTGAGCGCGGAGGATAAGGATGCTCAGGTTTCACGGCATGCAGCCTGAATGAATGAACCCGTGGTTGTCTTCCTGATTGTAAAACGGAGTCTTAGGAGCAGCCGATTGCACTTCCCGGTAGACTCAGTCAGTATATTTAAAAGAAGAACAAAATCGTCGATCCTCTAATTCAAAAAAGGTTAGCAAAAATAGTCAAGTTTGTATTTACTAGTTTCATAGTGGAAACTGAAATTCATGCTATCTCATGCATGGCAAAAAAAGCTTTGCTACACTTAAAAGAAAAATCCGTGCGTGATCAACCGTTTCTGCGAATCCTAGTTAAATTTATTAGAGTACTCTATATCAATTTCTGTGAATTATCCATTATTTCTCACTCAGGATTTGCGTGTTTTAATCTACGCCCAATCGATTTTGTGACGAATATTTGGAGTTAAGATTTACAGGCTCTCAGAAAAAAATCAAAGGAAATATTATGAAGGCACCCGGAGAAAAAGTAAAAGTAGTCCGGTTTTGAATAATGAACGTCGCTACAAGACTAGAAGAATACTGTGGGCTATCGAGGTGGATGTAATGATTATCTTACCGAAGAAAACGACGACCGAGCGACGGGAGGGACACCAAACCATGGGTCTTTGCGTCCAAAATATTTTGACTTCAGGCAAAAATTTTCAATACTAAATACGGATAAATTAAGAAGAGTGCAATATTAGGATTTTGGAGAAGTTCTTGTATCACGCTTACAGGAGAAAGATTTATCCATTTCAGGAAAATTCTGTTGCATGACAATGGCAGACAAACGATCTAACAGCTCGACAAAAAACGTCTTAAAACGAATAAAATACTAAAGAAAAAGAATAGAAATACTAAAGATTTACCTTCAATTAAGGTAAATTTAGGATTCAGGAAATGATGCTAGGCCCTGCCAGTACCGTTCAACATACACTCGTAAGAGGCAAAAAAGGAACAAAAGTAATTAGCACTTAATAATTAGGAAAATGGAGAACAAAATGCTTGGAGAGGTAGGGAAATCGGAATTAAATTAGAAATTCAAAAATGCTGCTGGAAGTATTTAGCGTCATGCTGCAAATACTTCCGAGGAGATAACATGAAAACCCCTGGAAATAAATGTGACATACTGTCATGAGAAATAGAGAAGCTGGAAGCAGTTAAAATATAGTTCTCCGAGGATAGAAATGGCCACGTTGAGTTTTATTTATTTGCCACAAAATCACCACAGCATATGTTATAAGATATTCGATTGGCACGAAGCGAAACGCAACTTAAGCCTGGAACACCTATGATATTTATTTAAGAATTAACTCCTTTACTCAACGAAAAAAATACAGTTGATGAACTAGTGCGTGCAAAATATCGAATGGAGACTGGCCTTAGAGCAAGACATGAACTTTTGGGAAGCCAGACCGGTAAATAATATTTGCCTTCATTCTGGTGCTGGGATGTAGATGCTGAATACAAATTGAACCTATGAAATTCGAAACGGAGAATTAAAGGGGAAAAAAGGCCACGTGGTAAAATCAAGATGAACTGAGCGCAACTCGAGGCGTAATGGATTTGTTAGGAGCAATAGAAGATCAAAGAATAATCGCGCCGGCAAAATAAAGGGGGACTTCTTACTGTTACGATGCATGCGGTTAAGTAACTAACTAGCAAAGGATTCGGAAGAATGGAGTACTGCACTCTGCAGTCTTCGCATTGATGAATTAATGATGATAAAGCAAAAAAAATAAATTTCCAGGAAAAGGAATGCAGAAAGAGCTGCTATCAATTGCTAATTAAGGTACTTCCTGTGGGGCTCAATGTCTCATAAAAGCTTCGGGAGTCTCCGGATGGTCCGCGGTCTAGAAGTTCAGAAGCTACAGCACCACATCACCAGGCACTGTTGCGTTTAACTTCCCTTTTACGACGAAAGAAGATTAAAATTAGTTTTAGGATTCGCATATGTCGTTCGCGTGCAATCCGGTCGTGTTTGGGGGGGGGAGAGGGTAGAAGTTGGTTTTCTCCGCCCCGCCCCCCCACACTAACCCCCTCTCCCAGTGCTCTTTCGACCCGTCTCCTCAGCCCCCTCCTCCCCCGCCGCCGCCACTCCGGCCCCCAAACGCGTTCACCTGTTGCTCCGGACTTGATCATCATCCCTCGCGGGGTTGGACGCGTGCAAAGAGACCGGCGCTAACGCACACACACACACGCACTTTGTGTGTTGTTATTTCCGCCTCTGGCGTCCGCCCCATGTCGAGGGGGAGGGATAGAGAGAAAGGGAGGAGAGATTGAGGGAGGGAGAGGAGAAGAGAGAGAGAGAGAAAGAGCCTCTGGTGGATCTGCTACTCTCCCGGTATGCGAGTGCCCTTCCTCGGGTCAACTTCCCCTTTTCTCCTTCTCCCCCCACTCCCCACCTTTCACTCCTCCCCCCCCCGCCTTCCCATATCCTCAACCCATCCCTTCCCGAGTTGCCTTGCCTCCGCCCCTTCCCCCGTCCTCCTCCTCCCGACCTCCCTTTCTCCCCCGCCCTTCCGCGGGGCGGCTTGTGTGGGGCGGACGGGAGAGCCGGGGGCAGTCGCGGGAGAGATAGGAGAGGGCGGGCGAGAAGGGGGTTCGGGAGGAGGTGGGGCGGGAGAAAAGGGTTGAGAAGGGTTGAGAGGGGAGGGGGGGGCGGTGTGCGTGGTGGGCAGCTCGAGGTCAATCCTCCGTTCGCAAAGGGAATGTAGAACGCTTCAGGGGGTGTAGAATGGGTGTGGCATTCGAGCGAGGGAGAAGGAATGGGGGAGGGAGGCGTGGATTGAAGATCGAGGTTACGAGAGTTCGTTATGTTTCTTACTCTCCTACTCCTCTTGTCTTACCTTTCTTTTGTCTCCCTACGTTCTATTTACCCCCTTCTTTTTTTTCCTCTCCCCCCCCCGATCGAAGTCCATCAATCTAAGTTGAATGTTGATGTAAGAAAAATAGAAATTTGGTCTCAAGATCGGGATATGAATAGTTATTAGGAGCTACCGTTTAGATGTAAGTTGTCTCTTTCACAAAGTAAGCATCATTCAGAACTTCGGATAATTTTTGTGACGATAGAAGCGGCTCTTTTCTCATCAAAGCCGTTCTTTTTCAGATTTTCTTAATTTCTACCCTTCCTTTCATCCCGTTCAAAATGCCTAGATCCCGTACGAAGCATTCTCTCTTACGGAATGAAACTGAGGGAGGGCTTACCGAATTTTCCATTCATTAGATATGGCCCGTTCACATTTGACACTCCTATTAGTGACTAGTTTTTAGAGGATTGCTCTTTCCTACAAAATGTTTAAATTTGAGAACTGCGGGATTAAGATAATCTAAATCACTTATAGTATTGTCGATCAAGGTTGGTTATATCTGAAATTGATAAAAATGAGCAATATTCTATGGCTTGCCTGACGCTGTTAAACCATATATATTCGTATTTTCCCATATCTGAAGTCGTATGAGCAACCCTCTCCTTCTATATCAGGTATACTCCATTTTTTTATGAAAAATTTAGTTCTCATAAATACTATTTCGATAATTGATGGGAAAAATGACTGCGAAAATATCCAATTCATCTCATGAGCTGCTATAAAATCTATTGTAGATCGTTAAGTTAATATTTATGATTATGTTTCTTCATTCTGTCATCGTGCACCTCCCTCTTTTTCTTATAAATTGTGTTCCCTGCGTGATTCAACGTTACCTATGTGCCTCAGCTATTGGTGGCTTTATTTACAGTGCTAATTCTGCGGCAAGAATTACGGATTCTGCCTATGATTAATTTGAGTCTGCACCCCTAAACGTTACGGTGATATCTGAAAATTTCCAATGAAGAAGAGCATGTTAGCAGAACATGGGCTATAATTTTTACTGGAGGGTTCCAGTCATTGACTTTCTGTCAATATAACATTTTTTTACACTTTCCTTTTGCAAAGCATCAATTAAGTCATCGTTCAGAAAATGTACAGTATTTTTTCAGGTAACTGCGGGAAATTCCACCACAATCACTTAAACTGAGCCATCCGCTGTTTTTTTCTCCCATCTCCTCATATTAATTATTATTTTTATTTTTTAACGCTATTTAATGTCTGGCATTCTTTTTTCTCGATGCTTTTTACTGATGCAATTGATTTAAAACTCGTTTCACTAGTTACTAATGGACTATGAGAGTTATATTAGGCCAATATGTTGGTGCTCATTCACTTGAAATAAGTTACACTGATTGCAAATATATTGTTTATTTTGGGATGTTGGCGAAAGTGTGTTTCCCATGCAGAAATCGTTAAATATTGGTCGGTGTGGCATATCTCGATGGAAGAAAATCATGATTCTTTTATCGTCGACTTTGACAGCCAAATGATAATATCAATACAGTGCCGGAATAAACAGAGCATAACGACCTAATTATTCATTGGGAAGTGCGTACGAGAATTCTGTCAAAATCTCGGTTCTCTTCCCTTATCAATTGCTCGGTAACATTGGATAGTGGCCTGAACACATCAAGTGAATGAGCGGCAGGTGTTCTTTTATGAAGCCCAATTCGCATGACTCAGATGAAAACGCCGAAACGCACCCCTCAAACAGTTATTGGCGTAATGCGTGCATTGCTGATTTTTTTATTATTATTTTTTTTTGTTTCCGCTCACTTCCTCTCCTCCAAACTCCCCTCGTTTCTCGTTCATTTAAAGCCCTTCAATCCAGTTTCTTCTTCTCTCTCTCTCTCTCTCTCTCTCTCTCTCTCTCTCTCTTTCTCTCCTTGCTGCTTTCACAAACGACGACAGCGATGCGGGTCAAAGCCAGTTCCGGTCCGCTCAAAAATTTCATTCGTCGCCGCCGCTCCGAGTGATAATTGGGAAAGCGGTCACTCACATTTCGTCGCCTTAGCCACAATGAAAAGTGCAAATCATGCGAAGTTAAGCTTCTTTCCGAGTTCTAATCGTCATAAGAATTCTGATTTCGACTGGAATTCCCGTTCCATAAAGGATCAGATGCGAAGAAGACGGCAGCCATCGCAAGGGCAGTGTTTCAACTTAGTTATCTTGCGAGGTTCAAAGTTAGCATCAGTAATGTCACAGTTGTTATTTAATGTGTACGATGCTAATATTAAATTTTAAATATGTTCTTTGAAATTGATAAAAGTTGGCGATTGTCCACAAAAGAAAATTTTAATGCACTGTTAATTAAATGAAATTCAAAAGTATTAAATAATTGATAAACTAATAAGGTATTAAAATTTTATTTTGTGGAAAATTGTCAATTCTTATTAATCATGATATTCCACCATATCACGCCTGAAACGTCTCCTTTTGTTCTTTGAAAGTCCTGAAAATTTTATTTGAAGTTAGAATTTTGTGATAGTAAAATCATGTTAGAACTCACTCCTTTCGATCAAGAAATAGTTAAATACAGCAGAAATTAAGCCTGAGAAATATATTTAGGCACATTACCACTGTTTGAAGTTCACAATGTTATGGTAGAACTAGTGTGTCTGTCATGATCGACAAGCAATTAGGTATAATCCATCCATCCATAAAGCCCTATTATAGAAAAAAACGATATAATACGTTATTTCGCATTATCTTTCGCCAATTTTGTATTCAATTCTTCTTAAACCATCCCAATCAATACATTGTAACCTATCATTGCACAATGTCTAAATATGGATCAGGGGATTTCGTGGGATGTTTGCGAGCCTCGTACTATAGTCATGTAATTTTCATTAGTTTCACGTGACAATATTTTATTACGTGAATTCAGTTGATTGTATGTAAAAAAATCAATTTATTTGTTATTATTGGGATCAAAATTTTGATAATTGACTCCATGCGCCCAAAATCTTAACTATTGTTACTTGTGAGTGCTGCATTTAGTTATAAAACGTATTACGCCCAATGTTTATCATGATCACGTCAAATGTTACCATCATCAGAGACATGAATCACTCAATGACAGAATTATAGTTTTTAAACTGAGGTCATACTAACTCCCTTTGTTCCTCGAAATCGCTACCTCTAAATGAAACTCGAAAATTATTTTTATCTCGTGTATCAGATTGCGTGAGCTTCAGAAATGAATCATTGTGATGTGATCGTGGAGAAAATCTCATCTACAGATAGCCTGGATAATGACGTCTGATCGGGCAGTCCGCGGTTTTTCATTAAAGTTGGATCGCCTCCTCACAGCTCAAGCTTGCTGCTCCTGGGTCGTCGGCGGACTTCACGATTTTTTTTTCATTTCCAGGCTGCCGAATAGGGATTCGTCAATAAGCGTAAAACCTCCGTCTTGTCTTTCCCGTCCATTCTGTTCGTTAGCCGTTCATCCCGCTCTTCCTTGGCGTGACCATCGCTAATTATTGTCCATCTCACAACTCTTCCCGGATTGCAAAATACGACTTGGCCGCGCCTGAGTCATACCGTCTTCGTGCCGCCGCTACTAATGATAGATGATTCTCCGGAGCCTCGATTTTTTAAGTTTTAGGTGGGATTTTCCATGTCCCAGACCTACTATTGGCACATGAATGCAAACCATCATTTCATATAAAAATTTTATTTGTTCGATTGAACCTTGCTGACTGATATCGATTTAGATCGATGTACTCCAAACATAAATGAAGTCAGCGAGTTATAGAATTTTAGAAAGGACACTCAAGTGTACTTGTGACATTGGGGAAATTATTCCAGTGCTACAAAATAGTGACTTGACAAACCAATAGGATAGAGTACTGTAAATGAAGCCCACCAATTACAAATATCGATATTCTTTCTTCTTTGCAAAACTCACGATTGCGACAAAGCTAAATAGGTGTATCACTAACGCTAATCTAAAAATCTAATTGTAAGTTGCCATCCCTGTTACGAATACTTCATATATACCAGAAATATCGCTTTAGAGGCTAGTACCCACCACACGTTTCCTTGGTGAAATATAACGTAGATCCGATTTTGAAGTCCATGTCGATCTACGTGTCGTGGATACTTGAAATATTCTGCTTCGTCTAAGGAAATTTTTATACATCTGAAGCCCGAGCTTCTGTGAATTTTGAAGTTGGCGCAGGCTCCTAATGTGACTTTAAAAACGACTTACACGACCGATCTACATCTACGTTTTATCCCGAAAGCCACCGCTAGGGTGGGCGGTTGTGATTGAATCCACACAGTCAGCATTTAATGTTGCTAATATAAGAGTTGCAAATGGAAACGATGAATTTTTCTTCTGATGGAAACAGTTTTTACACTTCTTTAAATTCTCGACGGCATCCAAGCGTGTAGAAATCATCTGCCCATAAAAGATTCGCCTTGCAAGATAATATGTATAAGTGGGAATTTTAAGGAAAACGCGGAATACTCACTCATCCTAACATGCGCTGAGGAATGGATCAATTCTATCATTTGTCTTGCAGTAATTTCCCACTCCCTATAATAAATCGTGATCGCACCCCTTTTAAGTGTTGATGTCTGTAAAATGCATTTTTCAAGTTTTACAGCGCGGATATATACCATGTAAATTTTACAATTGTAGCCAAAAATCTTATGATGTGTAAGGTTTTAAATCGTAGGCAGTTTTTTAAATCCTTGAGGCTTTATTTGTCGCAGCAAATATAAGAAGAAAAGAATATTCAATGGTCTTCTTTGGCTTCTCCATTCCTTGTTGCATCGGTCATCCGTTCTTAACCCGCACGCAAATGCAAGGGCAGGACTGGGTGACAGATGGAATGCCCTTCGTGTGAGGAGGAGATGCTCAGGTAGCAGAGCGAGCGACCGATCCGCGAATGAGTTCGCAGAGACCGACCGGTGCGTGTTTGAGCGTTCCCCAGGAGAGGCGGGGGGCCGTGACCTACGATAGGCGTGGAACCCGTGACCTCGCCGTTCTCCGGCCCGCCGCGTTTCCCCTCCCTGCCTCCCTTAGCCTTTATCGGTCGATCGTTCGATTCAATGGCGGACACTCGCCCGTTGTTCGTCTCCCATTCTAAGCACCAACATTTCGTCAGATAAGGTATTTTCTTTCATTTCTCTCACCCCCGAAGTCCTATCATGTTGGGAGTGTTGCTGAATTGTGTGGTTCTCTCGTTGCCTTAATGTCAGCTCTGATTCATATACATTTTGTAAGTCCTAGTGATCTAATAAATCCCCGCACATTTAATTTATGGGCTAAGCCATAATGGAATTCTATCTCGGAAATACTATTTTCGTAGCCACGCCTCACGCCTTTTAATAGGTGAACAACGTATAGATAAAATTAAATGTGGGGAAAAAGGAAAATTGTTTCCTTTCAAAATGTTACTTTGGTATTAAATCCGAGGTTTTGAGCCTAATTCAGGCTCTTTGAGTACGAATGTAAGGACCCGGATAAAAAAATCCAATGATATGAATATTCATATATTTTTAGGCAAGAGTTCCAGTCTTTCCAAGTCCTCAATATCCGGGAATTAGGCCGTTGTGATCAGTTTTTCAATTTGTAGTGAATCATCTCAAGCAATTAAATCATTTCCATAATTTAAAATTTTGCTAATTAATAACGTGTTTGCTATTTTTCAACGGCGTTATTTATGCTGTAAGTTTTTCATTTCTTCCACGACTCTCTGAACTGCCCTGTTTTAGTATTTGTCGCTCAATGATATATGCAAGTATATATTTCTCCTGCATCCATTTCCAGCCTGCCTCGAATATTTTTATTATTCTCAAACCAAACGAAGTACTGCTTTTCAAATGGAAGACGATGTTATTTTAAATATTTTCATAAATACACCCATACGTTTAATTTAATTTTACCCACGTCCTACGCTTATCGAATCTGAAAGCTGACGGTAAATTGGTAGAAATGTCGTTAAAACTGTAAAAAGAGCGTGACTATCATAGCCAAGGAGCACACAAGTACTTAAGGAAAAAGGTGTGAGGGTCTCACGGTTTCCAAAGGAGCGTGGGACGGGATAAAGGTAATGCGAGAGTGGGCAAAGAAACCCGGACGTTGATGTGATCCTCATCGTTACAATTTCGCCATAGGGTAACTAGGATTTATGATCATTTTGACGGTTTGGAAAGACAAAGTGAAAAGGCGTTCTGGTCTTAAGTCTTAAACGGGGACGTAGGTTTCATGGCTGTTCTCTCATTGACTTCCACGTCCTGGAGAGTGCTAGTATACTGTACGGTTAGCTACACACCACAATATCGCAGATATTCCAGCTAGATATTTCCAAATGCTGGTGCTCCGCCCACCCAAAAGAATTGGCGTAACAGAGTGGGCAGCTGAAAAATATCAATAAAATGATTTAAGGCAGCTATTGAACGGAATGGTACGGAGAACTTTCCGCAAGGGTCCAATTCAATTGCATTTTCCAGCCTACGAAACTCAATGTTTACTGCGATTGTTCTATTATATAATAACAAACAGGCAAATAGTTATTATTATCTTTCAGTACTGAAAATCTTCATTTTTAAGTCTTCAGATATATAAAAAAATCCTATTATCCAAATTATCGAAAAGCTTCTTCGCGTATCTTAGGAATAATTTCACTATTAGTTGCACACAGAGAATGGTTCTTTGCTAATTTCTCGAATGTGAAACCATTTTACGTTGAAATAGAGAAAACAAATCGAAATTTTAAATCAAACCCATATGCAGTGTATTACTTTGCGACCGACATGCGTCCCTTTAACTGAAAATTTCATCATGAGGTCGCGTTAGTTTTTATAAAAATTGATTTCGAAAATTCAAGATTTTATGCATCATGCTGTGGCAGGGGAGGACTATCACTGGAATAATAAATGATAAACGGTGCTGGAAACCGTATCACTCACAAGGAAAACTGATTTCACCATTAAGTTTGTAAAATATTTGTAGTGGTGGTAACATAAGGGTATCTAATCGCCTTTGCTTGAATGATAACAATGAATTTGTGGGAAAAAAAAAACAAATGAAATCGTATAGTTTCAAAAATATGGATATAGTTTGAAAGAAAATTAATAACACTTTTTAAAAATTAATAAGGACCTCTGAGTGCTTTAAAACGATGTTCATATCATATCTGTTTACGAACTACGCGTTAATGCAAGTCTTATTTGCTATCCATCACTCGTCATGAACACATTTTTGTCACACACATGAACAGTACTTTTTTCCTTTGAGAGGCCAATAACTTTCTTTATTGAAATCGACTGATTCTCCCAGACCGAAACTCCCCGTCTCCGTGTTCTTCTCTTTCGAAATTCCTTTATGAGGGTTGAGGTAATGAGGTCGTTTCGCGATTAGTGGATATTTACGGATTTCAGATTTTTTTAAATTTTCATTTCAATTAGTGATACCGGAGTGTTAGAGTATTTGAGTATGTCGAGGTTATGCAGTTAGCACTCGGGTGTCTTCTATTATCTGGATTTTAGAGCGTTAACGGTTGCAAGCACGGGCTTCCTGGGTTCTTTGCGCAGAGAACAACATATGGTGGTTTCCAGGCATTCGTTCATGTAACACCACCACCCGTCATGATGGCTGAAAAGTAGTTTCTGTTCGAAGAATGATTATTCACTTCGAGCTGAAAAATACAATTCCTTCAGTATGCAGGAATTGCAAACGGACGATTCCATAAACTTGCAAATTTCGAAATCGGTCAAGCTCCCCTATCGAACGTATTTAATGGGTGCCTAATTTCTTGGAAATTGTCTCGCATGATATGAGGTGTTCGGAAGTAACTTTATCGAAGCATTTTCTTATCAATTTGGAAGTGTTTCTCGAGCGAAACCAAACAATCACGAAGGGAGCTGATTACATTTAAAATGTATAGAGGTGACTTACAAAGATACGCGGAAAATGGCATAAAGTGCCATTAGTTGAATTACTGCCAGTCAAGAGACCGTGAACCAAGTTATCATTATTCTTTATCTAACCTTGCCCTAACAGAAAATTGCTGGCATAAAAAAAACAGTACACCATTTGGTGCATTGTATGCACTCGCAACAGCTGACTTTCCATTCTTGTGCTACTAATATGGTTCACCTATTAGCTTGTTTTTATATCTCTCTGGTTGTTATATTGCAGTGATTGCCTCACGACCCATTATTGTTCCTTTGCTTTACTTTTCGACATCCCTTTCGCCTTGCTTCTTCGCTCCCAACTCTTTCTTCTCGGATTGCTTTCTCGGATGAGGAATGGCACGTGACCCAGCACAGAATGGAACGACCAGACATTCTCATCTGCTATGGCCGAGGCAATTGCACTTACCCTCCTGCTCCTTCAATCTAGATCCCTTAGAATTGGCTCGTGTTCAGCTATAATTCATCATGTCCATTTCGCTTTCATAGGCATTGAGCCATCCACCGTGAACCCCTTTAATGAGTTTGTTGGTACAGTCGCGATATGCACTCATACTCAATAAATGGTCTGTGTTCCTTTAAGTAATTTAGTTCGAAGCTTACTCGTTCCTCCATCGTGTGGCGCGCACAGTCAGAATCATGGTACGAAGCGCAATAAAGATTATCAACGCTGCGATACTTTTTCTACCAATAGTAACACACTGCGAGAAGTTAAAATACGACGTGGATGTGAAACAATTTCTTGATCTGTTGAAGCGTATCGAATATTTCTACATTGAGTTTTATTTCCCAGACGTATGCTGACATCCCAGGTTTGTTTTTGTTACCGAAATAAAGGCAAATTTGATGCAAAATGTCGTAAATATATTACTGTATTTTATTCCATGGTTCTTAATTTGCATTCTTATTTAGTAAGAGGCGCAGTTATATAGTCGACAGCCGATTTAGTTCAAGCTAAAGCACGTAGATGTAGAGGTTTTGCTATATATATATATATATATATATATATATATATTCAAGTGCAGACGGTCAGAATTACCACCTGATTTAACTTCCCTCCCTCGCGCGAATCGACTTTACGCTTCTTCATGAAGTTGTGGAAATAATTGGTCATGAAACTTGGATCATCAACCCTAAGGCCGATTTGATAGGTGAGGGCATGGCTCATCCGTTACTTAGCTCTACAGCGTGTGAAATCATATATTCATGATCGGAGGGGGCTAAGATAATTTCCATCTGCCGCCTGTGGTTTCCCAGAAAGCCTCGTGAAAATATCCAGCCGTTCCTTCTATTTTCGCCATTAATCTCCCCCGCGCCCTCTCGGTTGTTAAAACTGCCAATCTGTCACGTCCGAGCCACTTCAGCTCACTCCCGGCCTCATCTTTTCTCTGTTTAAGTGTTTTCGCGTCTCCTCCCCACCGCTCGGCGCCGCCATCCGGGGGTCGCATTTAACGATATCGTCGCAAGGTCCCCGCGGAGGGTCGCGAGGCGGAGGGGGGTAGGGGAGTCGGAAAGTGGAGTTAAGGGCCGAAGCGACTTTTCCTCAGTAATGGCGAGCCCCATTCCTCCTTTCCCCATAGCCGGTGCCCCGCGCGACACCGCGACCGCTTCGCCACCTCTTCTGCCAGGTAGATATGAGCGGCAGATATGAAAAGGCTCGCTCCCGTTGGAATGAGCGTGTGTGTGGCTCGAGCAGTGAATTTTATTGCTCAGTTTCCTGTCTAGTCCCGTGAGGGGGGTATTGCGGGAAGACAGGGTGTTGGGGAAGAGAGGGATGCGGGGGGGGGGAGGAAGAACGTCAGTGTGCGTGTGTGTGATGGGTCATCCGGTTGAACTTGCCTTGTCGTACGTAGCCCAAGCAGCGGAGCGAGGACGCGCAGCCTGTTAAAGTGAATTGAAAGGGAACCACAGCTAATAATAATATGAAGCTCACCGTCCTTATCTTCCCTTCGGCTGAATGACCCCTGAGAGTTCGAAACCACTCTCGTTCGTGCTACGAAAATTTTCACGTCTATTTAAAAGTTGACGAAACTTGCTCGGCTTCGTGTTCGTCGCGCAAAAGAAGATTCACCCCCATAGGTCTCCGGGGGAATACTTAAGTAACTCGGTAGCCAACGTTGAAGGTGAGCGGAGGTTACCTTTATCGCCCATAAATGTAGGTCTCCAGCTATAAATTCCCTTTTCTAGTCCCTAGAAATAAGCGTTTCCTCTTCCATCCCCAGTCTACTCGGGTGAATATATTACAAATATTAAACCTTACCATTTGAACGTTTGTTTGAGGGAAGAAACTAGCATGCAAACTTAGCGGTTAACGATTAGAAACTAATCACCTGCGATCGTTCACTATAAAATAACATCACCTCTCTCCCGATGAATGTTATAACTATCCTCCTCGGTAAGGGATAGTCAAATAAATTGAAAACAAACGGTAAAGCTAAAGCGGTTCTGTTTTGACGGTACATCTTCGCGGAAGTTATCGTATGGTAATGCAAAATCTAAGCCGCTCCACGTTTTGACTGTCTTCGGTGACCTAGAGCTTGCCTCTTGCCACCACGTAGTCATAAATATTGTGGTTCGTTGAAAGTTTCTTGAAATTATATGAAAGCGGTGAGAAATTTCAGATATCTTAAAAGTCGCAAAATTATATCGGAAGTTAATGGTTTGGTGGTGGAGACGGAATTAGCACTCGTGAACGTCAACTGAGAAATCCGGATTCCAATCCTTGATAAGTCAAATTATCTTTTTTTTCATTTCCAGTACTCCCTTACAACTCACTCCAACCAGTTAGTTTGTAGTTTTTACGTGCAATTAATGTAAGCTTCTGCAGTGTATAGCTAACTTTTTGTATGCTCACTGAAAAAAAAGGCAGTAGGTAATAACCTGTCCTTATGACTGGGTGCCGTATTTGTTGTTGTAATTAGGTACTTCGAGGTTATTCAAAAATGTTGATAACCTGAATTTTCTGCTTGGTGGAATACGTTCTCCATCTGAAGAAAAATGTAATGGGTGCATCACTATAGGATTCGTTTACGTTCGTCTCGTGCAATTTAGAGATGGCTTAAATTCACGTCATCACTCGCTCCCCTCCAAACAAACTCGAGAATATTTGGTTGACATTCATAATTGCTGATTCACGATAGCCGCCGAGAGATTGTCTTCCCGACCGCCGTGGGAAAAAAGCGTTAATGAAATTTGATGTGATGATACTTACGGCCGGGGTCACTAAATGCCGTGACCCGCGAGTCACAAATTGCTCCGAGTCGCCATTCTCCTTCACTCTTGCCCGCTGCAGCTTTCCGACACGACCGTTTTATGTGGGAATCGGCTGCCGAGCATACAAATTTTTGTGCCCGTCACACAGTCCGCGCGGCCCATCTTTTCATCCCTTCCCCCTCCCCTTTCCTCCCACCCACCCCCACCCCCAAACGCGCTCCTGCCAAAGCCAAGGACCGGCGTCATGTCGAGAGAACAGGGAAGAGGAGCGTGATTTTTTTAAATGAATGGCTCATTAGAGGGAAAAAAAATATCCAATAGGCTTGGGAATGAAATCCAGTTTGGTAACGAAAATATGACTTTTGGGCCGGGGACGAGCGGCGTGTGATTTTTTTTCCACGGCGGGATGGGTTTTGGATACGGAATGGGAAAGAAAAGGGTTTTTTGGTGGGAGGACGCTCGGGTGGATCCTCGTCGGTACAATGGGCCAGGCAGCAGCGGGAGAGAGTGAGAGAAGGGGAACGGGAGGCACAAGGGACGCGGCGGCGGATGGTGGGTGGGAACGGTGTGGTCGTAGGTAGCGCAGGAACCGCGAGGTCAGTTAAGTGAATTAAGGAAGGGCTGGGTCACGGCGCGGGGGGATCGGAGTGATGAAAAGCTGGGGTGGGGCGGTGAGAGAGAATGCCGTGGGTGGGATGGGGGGGGGGACGAGAGGGGCGTAGCGGGGATTCCGGGAGGGGGGGGTGGGAGTGGTCCCGAGAGCGAAAAGGGAGAAGGAGGAGGTGGTTGTTGTCAGCTGGGATGGGCTGCCGAAGTGGGAAGCGGTGCGCGATGCGGTGTGGGAGAGGAAAGGTTAGGTTATTATAGGACTCGCGTGACGGAACAGATTTCATTTCCAGGCGCACATCCTGTCTTTAAGCAAGCGGCCAGTCCCACGGGTTGAGTGGGAGGAGAACCCTTCCCGTATATCGCGAAGGGGGTGGAGAGAGGGAGCTCTGCTTCACCTCCGCATTGTGAATTTGCCGGGTCGGAATCATGGGAACGCGAGGAGGGAGCAGGGTGGGATTATGGGCCTAAGCGGGTGTGATAGGCGCATGGGGGAGTTAAGACGGTGGCTATAAGTTCATGGTACGGCCCGAGTATCATGTGGGGGGCTGTTATGCAATGGTCGCTATGGGTTCCGCCGTTAATGCTCCGTAGTGTTCTCCGAAATTCTTTTGGTGATATGTGATCAGTTAAATAAAATTTTATGAATTATCTTTTTTTTATACCCCCCTTCGTTATATCCAGGGGTTAGCGCGCTGGGATACTTAACGGAAGACCGCTTGACGCCCCCGAGCACCTTCAGTTGCATCCAAGTTGTGTAATTTGTTCAAGTACCAGATCTTTCTGAAAAATTCCTGGTTGTAAGAAAAGGGACCGCTTTCCCTACCTTGATACGTGAATTGCACTTACCTTTGGGTTTAGTATTAGAAGATTTCTACCCTCAACTACCAAACATGCATTCGGTAGATTTCTGTGTTAGTAGTTTGTAAGT
Organism: Hetaerina titia; assembly: GCA_037158775.1. NCBI lineage: Eukaryota > Metazoa > Arthropoda > Insecta > Odonata > Calopterygidae > Hetaerina > Hetaerina titia. Next base: position 32,284,372 of record CM073771.1, on the reverse strand, counting down.
GATGTAAGTATGATTATCTACGATATTAATCTGGGTCCTTTGAACTAAGGCTATGGTGCCTTCAGACCTAACTAAAGTTATTATTATTTATAAATGAGGACTTAATTTAACGAGACACATGGAAGAACCTAGAGTGCCTGTCCTTTCTTTAGAATGTATTAATCAGATGTGTTATATCCGACGCATTAGTAAACATTTCAATGCCTTCATTTTGCGTTTCATACATTTAAGTAATTGGAATAATCTAAATGCAGAGAAATGCCAAATTTTCATATTAAAAACCACAGGAGAGAACTAAGTGATCCTCCACAGATAGTAACTTCTTATCCAGATGTCTTGTAATAATTGTTTACACAAGTGTATTGTCTTTGCCATTAGCATACAAGCTTGTACATAATATTATCATATTTTCTGGGAAAACATCCTCTTCCTGCTTCGCGTTTGAGATAGCGATCTTTAAAACATTTCTCAAATGTCTTAAACCAGGTTTTACTGTTGAGTAAATTGTAAGGCGTGAATAAAGTATAATGCAATCGTGAAAACAGGAACTAAATATAGCATTCTGATTTAAATAATCTGAAAAAGCTAAAATTAGCCGTACTGAAATAAATTTTTGGGGCAGATAAATTTGATTACCATACCGTTATGTGGCCGTCCTAATATGATGTTTATCTATTTGTAAGATCAGATCACCAAATCAGGCCGAGAAATGCATGTTTAATAAGAATGAGAACCAAAGTCACCATGCATAATTATTTATTGTGAATCTAGTTAGGCTTGTTGATGTTTAATGAAAATTATCACGTTCGTTCTAAGCTTGGTAAAATGCTCTAAGTAGGACTGCGGATAAAAAGAAGACTGCCCGAACCAAGGACTTCGTGGTTCACTTTTTGTGGAAATATTTGATGAAAAAGTCGAGGTGGGTGGATAGGTAGGAAAAAAAATAAAGAAAAAGGAGTTAGTCACGTTTGGTGGTCGGTTCGTCTTCGAAAGTTCCTTTCATTGTGTCATAACGTTCACACCGCACGGAAACTTGAAAAAGATAAAGACTAATGATTGATGACCCCGAGCGACCGCGTGGAGTCAGAAATCACGCGGCGCGATATTACTATTGCGACTCCGCGCCGAAGTGCGAAGACCCGGCCCCGAGGCGCTATCATTCGGCGAAGGCGAACCGTACGTTTTTTTTTATTATATCTCCCGGCTGAAGAAGCCCTAATGGCCCCCGGGACCCCCACCCCCTCCTCCCCTCGAGTTCCCCCGTTCCACTCGCAGTCCTCTCGCTTCATCCCACCTCGGGTGTTCTTCCTTCATTACGCAGTCGCCTTTGGCGTGCGTGCATATCATAGGAGGGGGAAGGGAAGAGAGAATCCTCCGCCCGCTGGAAGGCTGTTGGGTGACAACACGGTTATAAATGATGTTTGACCTCCTTCCTCCGTCTCTAACCTCCCACTCCCCCGTTCCCCCCCTCTCCCCCTGGTTCCTCTCGAGAATGACACTATCCTCCTCCACCACCTGTCTCTCTCCCCCATTCTTCCCGGCATTCCCGTCTCCTCCACCGTCTCTCTCGTAACCTCCCTCCCTCCTTCCTCCCGCACCTCCAATCTCCAGTGCTAACCTCAGCCCGGAGGGGTCGTGACCTCTCTCTCAGTCGGATGAGAAGCCTTTCGATTCCCTCCAGGCTGGTACGGGGACGGCACAGGTGTCATCGGGAACCCCCTCTCCATTTCCCGGCTCGGTCTACCGATTCCTCTCCCTCTGACCCTCCCCGTGCCTCCTCACCTCTCCGTGTCTCTCCCTCCGTCCTACGGATCCACCCCCCATCCCTCTGTACGCCGAACGCGACGGATTCTCGCAGTCTCTGTCTGTCCATATGTCCATCCTCGGTTGCGACGCTTTGTGAAGCCGCTTCGTGGGAAAATTTCCTCCTTCGGGTAAAGTGTTAGGATGTTTGCTCGCTCTCTCTCTCTCTCGCATTGTTTGGGGAAAATGCTCATTGGCCCGAGGTTACTGATAAAGTCTGCAGACGGAAATGTGCCCTACAGCAACTGTGAAATGCTGAATATCTGAAAGTTTTGATTGATGATATTAATCGTCTTTTTTTACGGTGCCGAATCCATTTATCAGGATTTTCTTATCTGTCTCTTTCGAATAGGTAGGTGATTCTTAAGCGTGAAGATGGTGATGTGTGGTGAATTAAATGTTTTGC